>VWXS01000058.1:0-179920 GCA_028584115.1 Stagonosporopsis vannaccii | reverse complement strand
CGTACTTGTAACCGTATTCATCCCTGAGAACCAATTGAATAGTGCTTACGAGCTTTGCTTAAAGTACGACCTCAACACTTCTCTACCTCCTAGCTTATGCTTCTTATATATTATAACCCCTAGATCTTGCTCTATTCTCTATTATAAAATTATACTATAGAGCTAAGATCTAAGCTTTCTTAGCCTTAAATAATGCAGCACCTATTAAGAAGGAGCAATTTATAGGCTTATATAATAGAGCAAGAGAAAAAGGTCTTTTAAAATAAGTTATCTAAGCTAGTTAGCACGCCTTAGGCCTTATCCTATATAACCTAAACTTAGTCCTTTATTTATCTTAAATCTCTAATTGTCTAAGTACTCTACTACTAACTAATTAGGAAGCAGTACTATTAGAGCTAGTATTTAACACCTCTTAGAGCTTATAGGCTCTATATAAGGCTTAGCAACAGCTACTATAGTTAGAAAACCTCTTAAGAAGTACTTAGCTAGTTTTTAGCAAAGCAGGTAAGGCAATTGCAGCAGCAAATACTTAGGCAGCTTAACTTTAAGCTAAAAATTAATAGCTAAAATATTAATTAAATAGTACTAGAGTTACCTATATATAAAAGCAAGTTTAAGTTAACCTAAATAAGTAGTTTAGTAATATAGAGACTATTAAAGCAGCTATTAATTGTGCAGCTGCTCTATAAGCTTAACAGGCAGCCCTATTACTAGAGAAAGAAGCTTAAAAGGCAGCAGCAGCAGCAGCAGCTCTTACTCTTTAATCTATATATACTAAATAGCAAATATAATTATTATTATTAATTAAAATTGTGACTCTATACTGTGTGGCTGCTTTGGGTGGGGTGGCCGATTACTATATGTGGCCGAACACTATATGGCCGAGCTTAGTACTCACAGATATATGTACAGTCTTACGTTCATTTGAATGCATAACAGCCTCACCACAACAACAACAACAACAACAACAACAACAACTACGCTGTGGAGCTTACGCGGTAGGGCACGACAAAACAGGCATCAGTGTAATTCAAGACTTGACGGCTGTACCGGTGAACGCAACTTAGCACACTAGCATTCTGGGGGGCTATGCAAACACGAACGCGCGTTCAGCCTCAACGGCGGCGCAGAGGGTGCGGCCCGCGGCACAGACGCGTGGTTTGGAGGATGCGACCGGCCTGTGAATGTGTAGGCGAGGCTGAATTTGTAAGAATCTATTGTGTTTAGGGTTGCGAGGAGGACTCCGATATGGTATGCTGGTGTATTGAATGGCGCTTAGAACACGTGATTACTCAGTACTCGTAGTCCTGGAGGTACCAGTCCATAGGCAGGAGCTCCTCTTCTATAACCTGCCTTAGTACTGTCGCGATGTTGATAACATAGGATCAGGTTCGTAGCTTGCGGCTGAAGAAGGTATTTGCATGTTGGTACAAGGCGCTTGATCATACATAAGTTGGCGAGCAGCAGTGCAGTGGAGGCCCTGACAAGGCTAGCGTGACATGGCGCTGACGTCTGCTTCCCGGCTGCGAGCCCTGTGCGGATCGCTCATCAGCTTTTAAGATTACATCCACCGCCCAACTCCACTCATCGCACCCACCAGCCGTTGCGCCCGACTGTCACAACAATCGCTGCATCAATTCGCATCGCTATACATATTTACACCCTTGATATTACTATTGCGCGCAATTGTGCATCCTTCCGTCGCTTCCGCATCTGTCTGACAGCTGACGTGCGGCTTTCCGAAACATCCTAGATCGCAACAGTACGCGCGACAATCATGTCGAACAACTACCAGCAGTACGGCGGGAATCCCTACGGACAGGCTGAAGCAGGCTATGGCGGAGCCAGCAACCCATATGGGAACACCGGTTATGGGTCGTCCAACCCGTACGGCGGCGGCGTAAGCGTAGCGATTGCGCGCCTGGACGACTGTGACTAACACCACAATGCAGTATGATGAACCCAGCCGCCCAGCGCAATTGACTCAGGCCGACTCCAACTACTCGCAGCCCTCGCAGTACTCGGCGGCTCCCGCCTCCCAGACCGTATCGCATACGGACGCACCTCTGCCGCATGGAAACACAGCCCAGCAGCAGTATGGAAACTCGGCGCAGCAGGGCCAACCATCATACGGCCTCGAGCAGCCCGGAACACGACCGTTGAGCCAGCAGGACTTCCTTCAGCGCATCGACGGCACCAAGACCCGGATCGGTCAGCTTACACAGGACATTAGTGCCATCTCGAGCATCCACCAGCGCATGCTGTCGTCGCCTGACAATCGCTCATCCGCCGAGCTCGAGAGCATTGTGTCGCAAACCCAGATCCGAAACACCCAGATCAAGGATGAGATCAAATTCCTGGAGCGCGATGCTGCGCGCGATTCGAGCAACTCGTTCAAGAGGACCCAGGTTGAGTCGCTGAAGAGGACATTCAAGAGCCAGCTCGAGGATTTCCAGAGGGAAGAGGCAGACTATTCCAAGAGGTACCGCGAGGCCATTGCCCGCCAATACAGAGTTATCAACCCTGAAGCGACCGACGCAGAGGTACAGGAGGCAGCCAACGCCGACTGGGGCGATGAGGGTATCTTCACACAAGCTGTAAGCATTTCGTCAACCATATGCATGCAGCAAATGCTGACTGTTCCTGCAGCTCAAGAGCAACCGCAGTGGCCAAGCGTCCAGCGTTCTGGGTGCTGTACGCGCTCGTCACAACGACATTCAGCGCATTGAGAAGACCATGGTCGAGCTGGCGACGCTGTTCCAGCAGCTCAATGAGCAAGTCGTTTATCAGGAGGCCCAGACTGTACAGGTGGAGAACCAGACCATCCAGGTTCAGGAAGACGCCAAGCACGCAAACACTCAGCTGGACCAGGGCATCAAGTCAGCCAGACGCGCAAGGAAGCTCAAGTGGTGGACCCTTTTCGTGGTTGTACTCATCATTGCCATCATTGCGCTGGTTCTTGGTCTCTACTTCGGTCTTCGAAAGAACTAGGAGGAGAGCGAGGCTTCTAGGATCGAGCACAGTTTCCCGACTCATCGGTCCAGGTCTGGTCGATCAAGCGCGAACAGGAACATCCAGCAACGACGTGACGACCTCAAGGCACCTCCACCGGTGGTGCGTACAGGCTTGATAGTTCCCTGTGGCCCTGTGTGTAGGTTGGGTCCTGCACCTTGGTTGCTACTGGGCGCCTGGGTCGATCCCCAGGGAAGACATTTTGACGTGGTGTTATGAAGTATAGACGTGGCTATACATCGTCATTAATCGTAATAAAGGACTGCAATTGGCAGCCAAATGTGTATAATGAGAGTCAGCAAGTAGTACGAATTCATACGATCTACCGTTATTCAACGAAACCCTCGCGGTGATCCTCATCACGAGGGAGGCTGTGTTGACACGAGACACTCGTGTTGTCGATATGACGATCACACGGAACACGATCCCAGACTATCGCTGTCAGTCAGCCTCACAATAGCTAGACACCAATAAAGCCGGTTTGCCGTTCGACTAACAGAGACTGCATCTGGCAAGTGTTCTCGTTTTACGCCACTGGTGTCCGTTGGCGGCTCAACTGGCTGGCAGCCAGCCACCACTATTACAGTTCTGCGATGCGATGGCCTGCACCTGTGTCGCAACACGAGCCAACGCTGCATGCTTCAAGTTGACAATGCGCTGATGACCTCATCTTGTTGCGACCCACGCGGCTCTCCACAGCAGGCTTTGCGACAGGGCACGGCAGCAGCGATTTGATACAGATCTTCGCCAATGGGCACAAGAATGAGGGCGACGCGCGTTTCAGCAAGCTCTGAAGCAAACTAAAGAAGCACGATCGCCGCGCGCCCCGGTGTTCTCGGCCATGGCTTGTCTGTGACTTGTCGCTTGCTGGGCGGCTCCTTGGTTGAGCTTAAGGGGCGGGCCTGCGAGTTGGCTGACCCCATCCCTGTCCATGTGGAGCGCAGCAGCCAATCAACTTCCCACCGCGCATTCCGCAGAGGGCAACCGCCAGTGCTGCGGTGCTGGGGGTGGGCTGCTCTAATAACCCGTTCCCCCAACTTGTTTTGGGCCGGTCAACTCCTCGGTCACCGTTCTTCGTGCGCGACTTCTTCATTACACTTTTTCTAATTGCCCAGGTGCAACTTCCACACTCGCTCGTGCCTTTTCACCGTCTGTCGCTTCTCTGCTTTTCGGCCGTCTGTTCACGAAAAGCTGCTCTTCTCTCGTTCAGATTGATCCAAACGAACTTATTCCATCACCCCCTCGACGACCATCACAATGAAGAGCGTTGCTATCGCTGCCGTCGCTGGCGCTCTCGCCACATCTGTTGCTGGCACACCAGCCACTCCGGTTCAGAAGCGTGCTGATGTTACAACCATCACCGTCAAGGGCAATGGTGCGTTCTCGAAGAATGAGCGATGATCGCCACAGAATCATGGCTGACATGCGTGCAGCTTTCTGGAAGGGCAACGAGCGTTTCTACATCCGTGGTGTTGACTACCAGCCTGGTAAGAGTGAATGACTGCCCTTGCGTGAGCGCAAATTGACATGTTCAGGTGGCGCGTCTGACGCGAAGGACCCTATCGCCGACGAGGATGGCTGCAAGCGCGACGTCGCCAAGTTCAAGGAGCTTGGTATTAACACTGTCCGTGTTTACACTGTCGACAACACTGCCGAGCACGACACATGCATGAACCTTCTCGCCGATGCTGGTATCTACCTCGCACTCGATGTCAACACCCCCAAGTACTCGCTCAACCGCGCCTCTCCCCAGATCTCCTACAACAAGGACTACCTCCAGAGTGTCTTTGCGACCGTCGAGAAGTTCGCGGCCTACCCTAACACCCTGCTCTTCTTCTCCGGCAACGAGGTCATCAACGACGACAAGACCACGAACTGCGCTCCTTTCGTCAAGGCTGTCACCCGCGACATCAAGTCCTACATGAACGCTCGCAAGCTCCGCAAGGTCCCTGTCGGTTATAGCGCTGCTGACGTCGAGTCCAACCGCTACGAGATGGCCGATTACATGAACTGCGGTGAGGACTCCGTCCGCTCCGACTTCTACGCTTTCAACGACTACTCGTGGTGCGACCCCAACACTTTCACTGGTTCCGGTTGGGACCAGAAGGTTGAGAAGCTCGGCAACTACAGCATCCCTATCTTGTAAGCGCACCTCGACCTTCGACCAATCGCCAACTGCTAACCCTCACCAGCCTTTCTGAGTTCGGTTGCAACACCAACAAGCGTGAGTTCAACGAAGTCAAGTCGATCTACAGTACCGACATGTCTTCCGTCTACTCTGGTGGTCTCGTCTACGAGTACTCTATGGAAGACTCCAAGTATGGTCTTGTCAAGATCAACGGCAACAGCGTTGAGGAGCTCGATGACTTCACCACCCTCAAGAACGCCTACTCTAACGCCACTGATCCAAGTGGTGATGGCGGTTACAAGTCGAGCGGCTCCGCCTCCAAGTGCCCCACTGATTCCAACTCTTGGAACGTAACCATGAAGGACGACCAGCTTCCTGCCTTCCCCAGCGGTGCTGCCGACTTCCTCAAAAAGGGTGCTGGTGCCGGTCCTGGTCTCAAGGGCTCTGGCTCTCAGTCTGCCGGCTCTGCCGAGACCGAGCTGGCCGATGCTGGCGCTGGCGCTGTCACCTCTGGTGCTGCTGGCGGTTCTACTGGCACCTCGTCTCCCAGCACTGGTGCCGCTTCTACTCTCCGCCCCGGCGAGTTCTCTCTCGCACCCCTGGCTATGGGCGCTGTCGTCCTTGTCTCATCTCTCTTCGGTGGTCTCCTTGTCTTGTAAGATTATCACATGAGCAAGGCTGTTTCTCTCATGTCTTAGCGCTGTATGAGGATGCAAGCCGGACGTAATTAAGACCCAGTGCGGGCAACGTTTTCTTGATGTTAGAGTTTGCTTGGTATTATCGGCATATGATGACAGTCGACCTGGCGTCCTTGATTAGACTCGATCGCTTTGATCGTTGTATATAAGATAGAAATTCGAAAGAAAGATCAAAACACGCAAAATACGCTTTGATGACGTCCACTGCAGTGCCTACGAGCATGGATTCAAATTAAAGGCAAGGCTGTCATCGTATCGATAAGCTTTCTTCGACCGACCGAACGACGCCATCTTTCCGTGCGCCATTCCTCCGCAAGTCCTCCACTTTTTAATTGCACAACCTTTTCTCACAGACACGGACAGTCATGCCCCGCGATCCTTTGATCGGCTTGGTCGGCAAGCCCTCATCTGGCAAGTCCACAACGCTGAACAGGTGCGCATTGCCCCTCCCCCACCATGGAGCGTATATCTGAGGGTTGGTCGCTCGCAGCTTGACAGACGCAACTTCAAAAGTCGGTCCGTACAACATGACATGATCCGGTAAAGAGCGCGCAGGCTGATTGAAGTGCAGGGAATTTTCCGTAAGTGCCTACCTTGCCCACATTTTCCCTTTGAACGATCAAGTTTCGTTAGATATGATCTGGCGCGATTTGCCTCGATGTCAAATCAGCCACCTACATGCGCCTTCGCTCTCTACAACGCTTGCCCATCGGGTGGTTGTGAAATTGCATCCTGACCTGTTTCCAGCTTCACGACAATTGACCCCCAACGCGCCATCGGTTACCTCCAGATCGAATGCCCTTGCGCACGCCTCGGACTTGCAGACCGCTGTAAACCCAACTATGGCGCCTGTATCGAAGGCCGTCGCTCCGTGCCGATCGAACTCCTTGACGTCGCTGGTCTTGTACCTGGCGCGCACATGGGCAAGGGCTTGGGCAACCGCTTCTTGGACGATCTCCGACACGCGGACGCGCTCGTCCATGTTGTTGATGTAAGCGGGACCACAGACGCAGAGGGCAAAGCAACACGTGGTTATGATCCGAGTCAGGATATCGTGTGGCTGCGCAGCGAGATCGTGCGCTGGATTCAGGGTAACCTGATGGAGAAGTGGGGGTCTATCAAGAGGAGACATATTGCGGTCAAGGCCACGCCGATTGAAACGCTGCAAAACCAGTTCTCAGGTTACGGCTCTACGAGCGCTGTTGTCGCGCGGTGTCTCGATAAGCTCGGCCTGCTGAGCGGCACAACGAAGGTCCCGCTCGAGGACTGGGACGATGAGACGATCGAGCGCGTCGTCAACGCCTTCACCGACGAGAAGTTCCCCACTGTCATCGCGCTGAACAAAATCGACCACCCGGACGCCGACAAGAACATCGCCAAGATCGCAAAGACGGCAGACCCAAAGAGCATCGTGCTATGTAGCGCGATCAGCGAAGTGTTCCTCCGAAAACTGGCCAAACAAGGCTTCGTCAAGTACGTCGAGGGCAGCGAATTCGTCGACACAAGAGACGACCTCATCGAGATGGGTGATGCCACAGGCGGTGGCCTGAAAGAACTCGACGACAAACTCAAGCAGCGCATCGAGAACCTCAAAGACATGGTCCTGTACCGCTTCGGTAGCACAGGCGTCGTGCAAGTCCTGTCTCGCGCGGCCGAGCTGCTCGGTCTTGTTCCCGTGTTCCCCGTACGCAACATACAGAGCTTCACCTCCGGGTCGGCGAGCAGCACAGCGGTATTCCGCGACTGCGTGCTGGTCAAGAAGGGAAGTACGGTGGGCGATGTGTATAGGAAGGTCATGGGCGATGCGCCGCTGGCATATGTGGAGACAGAGGGCGCAAGGCGGGTGGGAGAGGACGACGTGGTGAGCGTGGGGAAGAACGACATTTTGAGTTTTAAGGTGGGGCGGGCGTAGATGCGCGATGAAGGTAGATGACAGACACAGACACATGCATTCATGCTGCACCACCTGGCGGTAAAATACTCATCTCATGAGCGCACGCCTTGCAAAAACAATACAATTCTTCTTTCCTCATCTCTTGAACATATCTCCACCTGGGGAGACAAGAGCGAAAAAAAGAGAAAAATACGGGTCTTGCCGCGACTCGAACGCGGGGCCTCTCGCACGTTTACTTAGGTACCCTAAGCGAGAATCATACCACTAGCTGTTGCTTGTCAGGTTCTGATGCTGGAGAGTGAGGATGTTGGGAACTTACACCACAAGACCGTCACGTGATTTTGATGGAGGGACGGACGAAGAAGCGGTATATGACTATGATGGAAAAGCTAAGGGACGAAGCAAAGAGGGTAGAGGTGCAGGTGTGGTGCGTTGGGAATGGCTGGAATTGGTACGTTGGGGATCAAAATTGCCATTGGTATTGACTAGGAGGTACCCACCCGCTCCACCATCCTGACCCAGCGTCTGCGTCTCCACTCGCCTTTGCGACTCGGACGGCCGCTCTCCCACGCGCGCCGTAGCACCTCGCGCTCCTGCTCGCCAACATCCCTACTCTTGCCCTTCCTGCGGTCGTGGTGTGGCCGCCCCGCCTCCCCGTCCTCTAGCACCTCGTAGTGCAGATCCGTGACCCAGCGCTCGCCCTCGATCTCGACCTCGACGCCCGTCACGCAGCGGTCTTCAACCCACTCGCGGCTCAGCAGGTCGAGCGTCCACTTCTTGTCGCTCCAGCGCCAACCGCGGGGCGGCTGGACGTCCTCGAAGAAGGCGCACCCTCGCGGTCTGTCGCCACTGATGCGCGCGGGCGAGAGCGGCGAGTAGGGTGAATGGCTGAATAGGAAGGGTTCGTATTCGCCGGCAGCGTTGTGCAGGGCGCGGTGCTGCAGCTCGAAAATTTCGACTTCGCGCGCTTCTTGGCTGGTTTGCAGTTCGATGTCGGCTTTGCTTGCGCTGAGCAGGAGGGAGCGGCCTTCTTGCTCGGTGGAGGCGATCAGGGCTTCATTTTCGGGGGTCGCAAGGAGGTCTTGGATGGTGGGATGGCCCATGGCGGTTGCGCTGTAGCCGAGGATGAGGAAGATGAGGCGCCACGGAAGAAGGTGGGAGGCAAGGAAGAGCGCGCAGGAGACGAGGAGAAGAACAATGTAGAGGAGAGAGCTGAGGTTCTCGTTGGAGAAGTTGGTGAGTGGGGTGAGGAACTGGAGGACGGCATCGTGGCCACGGGAGAAGTCTTCCATGCAATTCTGCAGGTCGCGCATGTTACGAAAGAAGTCTTTACTAAACTCTGGTGCTGGTTTGATGGTCGGTGCGTCTGCGAGCGGAGGGCCGCCGAGAGGGTATAGATCCGTTGGGAAGGACGTTGGCGGCGGAGGATGCCGTGTCAGGTAGGCGGGTACCATGATAAAGAAGAGACAGCATGCCAGAGGAAGGACAGGGAGCAGGTACGGGTCGATGCAGATGAATGTATACATGAAGAGAAATGATAGCGTCTGGGTCGGTTGTCTCCAAGTAAAGAGGTGGATGAGCCGGTTCTGGAAGACGAATGCCACGCCAATGCGCGAGTTGAAGCGCCGGAAGTTTGACGACATGGTTGGTATACTGAAATTCGGACGCTCGACATAGTTGCGTGAGCGGCGGTCTTTGACCTGTGGACCTGTATTGGAGTTGCCATCTGGAGATGACGTCGAGGAGGGGTCCTCGCTGGGCAGAACTTGTGAGAGGAGACTGTAGCCGTGAGCGACAAAAAAAAGGATGCCTGTTGGCCTGCAGACTCACAGGTTGATCATGCGGTCCCCCATCCTGCTTGTCGACTCGCGACTCATGTTGTCTCCGAGCGACTCGAGCTTGTCCTTGAGTTTGCTCG
This sequence comes from Stagonosporopsis vannaccii, assembly GCA_028584115.1. Classification (NCBI taxonomy): domain Eukaryota; kingdom Fungi; phylum Ascomycota; class Dothideomycetes; order Pleosporales; family Didymellaceae; genus Stagonosporopsis; species Stagonosporopsis vannaccii. The sequence goes on along the minus strand of VWXS01000058.1, from coordinate 170,270 downwards.
CAGAGAGACGATGTGAGCCATGATCTAAATTCGGCGTTCGAGGCCCTGGAGAGTCTGCGGGATGGACTTGAACAACGGGTATTGGTGTATCGCTGTTAGCGAACGAGTATGCGTTGTCGTTGCTCATGATTGTGTTGCGGTAGTCTCAGCCCCGTGACTTTCTATAGCTGCGAAGGGACAGAAGGGTTCACTACAGTGACACAAACACCTGATGTGGGTTGATGCAGATGCGTCAAATGCGTGTCCAGGCTGCAGAAGTGTGATGATGGAGCAGCGCGCCGTTGCCTTTTTGGTGCGGAGGAGGTGCGGAGGAGGCGCGAAGGACCACCTGGAGGAACCTTGTTGTCTCGTTTCTAGACGGGTGCAGAGGTTCCATGCATGTTCACGATCCTCATGTTCCAGTTCTTTGTCTGTCTTGGTGGCTTCGACTCAGCTTGAGGCGGTCGTGCGGATGACGCAGTTGCATGTGAACAAGCATGGCTTGGCAATGGCGTCCGGCAGCCACGCGAAGACCCCTGTCAGCAGCGGGTAACACCACGGGAGCAAGAGACGTCGACAACCACAGCGTGACTTGCTCGCCATAGACCAAAGCCCACAAAAAAATACGTGACAGTCAGGTTGCAGAGGGCGTCGCTAGGTGAAGCAGCTGCGTCGCCAGCCATCTGCCGATGCTGCCCAATAGGCGGGCATCGTCAGGAGAGATGAGGAAAACAAACAACGGCGTCGATCAGGGTTTACGCTGCCGTGCACATGCTCAGTGCCGTGCTACCACTAGGGGCATTTAGAGTTGGGTGTCTTGCCGTCGTGCAGCAGTCTGGCCTCTCGGGCGGCGGCGACGGTAACACTGCAAGCAGGGCTCGTTGCGTCCTGTCTGGGCTCGTGAAGCTCGGCAACGGGCTCAGGGCGGCGTGGCAGCCAGCGCACACAGAATGCAGAAATGCAGGACATGGACAATGCGCGCGTTCCCCGGGTGAGGGCAGTGTTTTGATAGCGTGCGCTGGGCAGACTGGCCGAATCAGCGCGCCGCTTGGGCAGGCCTGGCGACAGGGATGGCGTTAGTGGCTGTCAACTCGTCTGCTGGACGTTTGGGGACTTTGATAGACAACCTCCGCTAGCAACGCGCTCCCCCTTTGCCTGCGACCTGCTCCCCCCGTGCACACACCGCCGCCCTGTCGACGCTGCCGGCACGAGCTCCCCAGGCCGCCCCTTGCCCGCCTCGATCTGCCCTCACCGCCGAACGCTGCCCTCGAAATGCCCGCATAGCCTGAGCCGCTCCCCAAGCTCGCTGCTTGGAGACCCGACGCGCACCCACCGCCGGGCGTGTTGCAATTGCAGGCGGACAGCAGCGCCGGTGCTGGAGCGTGCTTGGTGCTGAGCCCCGCCGCGTGCAGTCGCCCATGGCTGCGCAGCCTGCGCCGAGCGGAGCGACGGCCGCCATGGACGGCCACCACGCAGGCTCGACCGTGTCCGAGGACTCGAGCGGCTCGACAGGTACCCAGCGCCACCATGCCGCCGCGCCCGCCCTTGTACTGATCGTGCCAGACGACCGCGTGCGCAAGTTCCAGAAGACGGGCGACCACGGCAGCCGCCTGCGCAAGACGAGCGCCTCCAACGCCGTCTCGGCTGCGCGCCCAGGGCTGCCCGACAGCAGGCCGCTGGGCTCGCAGCGGCGGACGGCCAAGGTGCCGCTGGGCCCCCGCGGGCCGCCGCACGACTTCTCCAAGCACAGGTCGGCCGCCGCAGACGCTCCCTGCGCGGGACGGGGACTGCAGGAGCTGACCGCGCACAGGGTTGCCAGCGGAGCCTCCCTCGAGCACCGCCCGTACCTGCCGGCCGCGAGGACCGACCCGCCCACGTCCCACCCCGAGCCACGCCTCGCCGCTGCCCGCCCGCACCAGGCACAGCAGGCCGCCCCGCCCGACGGCCCCCCAGACGCCAGCGGCTCGTACGACTTCCTCCCCGCCGTCAACTTCGACGACTTCGCCAACAGCCTCGCCTATGAGCCCACCCTGAGCGACTTCCCTGCGCCGGGCAGCTTCAAGAGCACCGCCCCGCCGAGCACCACCGCCGCGTCCAGCATGCCGCCCTTCGCTGCCGCCCAGGCCGACGCCCGCCCGTCACGCAGCAACTCGTTCATGCGCCGCTTCAGCCAGTCCAACACCCGCAAGCCCGCCACCACCAACCCCTCCCGGCCGCCCGTCTTCACAGACAGCACCGCCCTGCCGGCCACCACGTCCAACATGGCCATCCGGACGCGGCGCCAGAGCCAGTTCCCAGCACCTGCTCCCCCCAACCCTGCAGCACGTGCACCGCGCAAGAGCGTGGGCCCCGGCATGTTGCCACTGGGCACCTTTGAGCCACGCAACGACGGGTCGCCCCGTTCGGCGAGCGGCAGTGTGGAGCAGCCTGGCCTCGGGCGTTCACCGTCCAAGAGCCATGGCAGCCGCCGAGAGACGCTGGCTGCAAACCCAAACCCACCCAATGCTGCGCAGCGCCTTCCGAGCGCTGCACGCACTGCCAAGGCAAAGTCACTCCAGCCGCCCTCGAGACAGACATCGGGACAGCACCTATCTGCGCACTCTTTGACTCCAGATCAAGGATCTATGCCTGCTTTCAATGGCCGCTCGCCAGGCAAATCGCCCGCTCAGGCCCAGCGGGAACACACGCCCTCGTCGTCCGCAAGCAAGCGTCAGTCTACCGTGCCTCATCACTTCGGTCTAGGAGCCAGAACCATCAGTCCAACAGATGCTCGAAGGTTAAAGCGCATGTCCATGAATCCAAACATTCCAGTCCCCGGTGGACCAGTCGGGCCTCCCACGCCGCAGGGCGACTTCACTTTCGACGACCAAGCATTCAGCCAATCTCCCGGGATATCAATCAGGAAAAGTGAAACTCCATCTTCTGCGCGTGCAACGCCAGATCAGAACCGTAAATCGTACGCTTCAGGCATCTCTTTGTCCTCAACATCCAGCATCAATTCTTTGAAAGTTGGCACTTCTTCGATACCACTGCGTACTAATCCTACTCTGCAAAGCTCCAGACTACCTACTGCGAAGCCACGCAATGTCCACAGCTCAGCTGGCGGCGAAACCGAAGACGTGCCACCCGTCCCAGCAATACCAAAGGCCTACGAATCACCAAAGGATCCTGAACGTCAGACATTTTCGTTTTCAACTGCAGGCGCGAAGCCTAGTACCCCTTCGTCCATAACAAATCAGCCGCCTCCCGTCAACCAGCACACGTATGCCGCTCGAGGGACTGAGCGTGCAGGCACCGAGACGTCACATCTGAACTCGAGCACTGGATCTATCAGGCATAGACGGGGTCTCACGGTCGGTGCTAACGCAGAAGCTGATCGGACGCCGACAATGCAGCATTCAAGCAAGAAGGATTTGCAGCCAATTAGGCTGCCGCCATTGAACTTGCTACCTCTCGACACCCCAGTCAGCAACCGCATCTCTTCGTTCCCAGCTCGGTCTGACGGGGATGACAAAGGCAACGTAACGCCTCCTCCAAAACGCGCCACGAACAAGACACCCAGCACACCAATGACAGCCTCGAAGACGAGCTTCTTCTCAGGCGGCTACAATGGTTACGACTTCGGTAAGCACATCCGTAGCAGCAGCTCCGCCATCAACCTGCGAGGTAGCCAAGATGCAAAGGATAGTTCGCGTAATGGATTGGCAGCAATGCCGGTTCCGACACTACTTCCCGGGCGACAGGCAACTACGACCCCGTTCTCTTCGAATTCTTTACCAAAGGGCAGTGGCGAGTTCACTCAATTGCAGTCCCGCCCGAGCGGCGAGTTCCAGTCCAATGAGAAGGATGTCGAGTTACAGAACATGAAGGCTATTGGTGCACGCCCGCTGAAGAAGAGCAACACGACCGACTCCACGCAGACATCCACCTCGACTGAGCCGGAGACTCCTTCATCGGGCACGTCACTCAGGCGTAAGCTGAGTTTAGGTGGTTGGCGGCGAAGCAACTCGAAAGCAGCGTCTCATCCTTCTCAAAATCAGCCGAATCGCAAAGGCAATCAGCAGGCAGATGCTGCTGCTGCTCCACCACCACCAAAACACAGCGACATGCCACCACCTCGCCTGCCAGCCTCAGCTACTTGGAGTGGCGCGATCAATACGAGCCCAACTCCAGACACAAACGCTAGTCGCATGCGCGCGTCACAGGAAATTGGCCGACGAAAACCATCTACTGCCACAGTCGCCAGTGAGAATGATTCGGAAGCCATACCAGTACGAAAAGACTCGAAGGCTGTCGTTGCAAAGACAACATCGGGTTACGGTGCAACGGCAGCCAGCCAGCCCTCGGCGAAGCCAAGCTCGTCAATATTGCCATCTATGCAGAGAATGCTTGGCTCTAAGAGTTCCTCGAACGTACTCAGGGCGCGCAATTTAGATCCGAACTTGGACAGAGATGACTTGATGGCAGACGAGGAGATGAAGAAGCTCGCTTCTAAGCGCAAGGATTTCGAGCATGCGGCACGTGATGTTGATGCACTTCGCAAGCGTGCTGTGCCTCAAGAACGTGTTACGCCAGCACAGGCTCTGCAGATGGTCAACTTGAACATCTTCGAAAGAGGCGAAATTATTGACTACAAAGAGGTCTACTTCTGCGGCACAAAGAATGCTAAGAAACATGTCGGTGATCTAAATGCGCAGACTGCTAACTTTGGCTACGATGATGATCGGGGCGACTATAACATAGTATTTGGCGACCATCTCGCCTATCGGTACGAGGTTGTCGACCTGCTTGGCAAGGGCAGCTTTGGACAGGTCGTACGCTGCGTCGACCACAAGACAGGAGGCCTTGTGGCCATCAAAATTATCCGCAATAAGAAGCGGTTCCATCAGCAGGCTTTGATTGAAGTCAACATCTTGCAGAAGCTGCGCGAATGGGTATGTTGAACGCGTTTTGTTCGGTCGCTCCGCTGATTTATTTACTAGGATCCCGACAACAAGCACAGCATGATCAACTTCACGCAAAGCTTCTACTTCCGCGGACATCTTTGCATATCTACCGAGCTTCTCGGCATGAACTTGTACGAGTTCATCAAGGCACACGAGTTCAAGGGCTTCTCTACGCGCCTTATTCGCCGTTTCTGCAAGCAGATGTTGAGCTCTTTAGTTCTCTTGAAGAGCCAGCGGGTGATTCACTGCGACCTCAAACCTGAGAACATTCTCCTTGCGCATCCACTACACTCGGAAATCAAGGTCATTGACTTTGGATCTAGTTGTTTCGAGAACGAGAAGGTTTACACTTACATTCAATCGCGCTTCTATCGCTCGCCAGAAGTTATCCTAGGCATGAGCTATGGCCTACCCATCGATATGTGGAGCCTGGGCTGTATCCTTGCAGAACTCCTCACTGGCTACCCCATTTTCCCCGGTGAGAACGAGCAAGAACAGCTTGCTTGTATCATGGAGATCTTTGGACCTCCAGAAAAACATCTCATCGAAAAGAGCAGCAGGAAAAAGCTCTTCTTCGATTCACTTGGGAAGCCACGAGTCACTGTCTCGACCAAAGGGCGCCGGCGCCGGCCAAGCTCAAAGACTTTACAGCAGGCACTCAAGTGTGATGATGAGGCCTTCTTGGACTTCATTGCGCGCTGCCTACGCTGGGATCCAGAACGACGAATGCGTCCAGATGAGGCGATGCAGCACGAGTTTATCACTGGGGTGCGCAGGAACGCCGGAAGACGACCCGTCGGCAATCCTTCTGCCAGTACTGCATCCCCCGTGAAAAGAGCACCCGTTGCTCCGGCTCCGCAAGCCCGTGTGCGACCCCTTCCTGAGCCCCCTGGGCCAAGTATCAAAAACGGCAACGCAGTCAGCAACAATCAACGAGTGCCAAGCAGTTCTCCAGTCAAGAACGGCGCACCTCGACGACACTCGACGGTCAGTGGGCCGCCTGGCCCCGGAGGAGCGGGTGTCAAGCGAGCGGCCAATGGAGCCCCAGCCAACGCTGCAAGCAGTCTTCCACGCGTTGCACAGCGTAGCGTTTCTGGGAAGCCTGATCTTGCCTCAGCGGCGGCCATCGCCAGTCTTGTAAGTCCAAATACTACTATCTACTAGTCGTATCACTGATGCAGTAAAGCAGAAATCGCGCTAGCCGTTACGAATCCGGATCAGTGCTACAACCTTATGGCATCAGCCACCTATGTCAGCATATCATGAGTACTTACAACTATCTAATAACGTGTTTGAACTTGGCGCGGACGGTTCAGCTTTGCGCATCGTAGAGCTTGTTATGTATCTTCCTTTCGCATGCATTCGTTGTAGATGTTATACCCAGGAAAGCTGTGACTTTATCTTCATGTGGACGGGCGATGACGGCTATTGGATAGGCAAGACATGATGATGTGGTGACGGCCTAGGGGATATACAAAGAACTATACACTGCGACATATTGCTCGCGTGTCTCTCCGTTCACTGTCTTGATTTGCATTGCATGTGTACCTGATCTGCAACCCTCAAGCTTTAGGCGGCGGCCTAACGCTCGTTTTGGCGCACGGACAAATGGGGTGAATTGACAAAGGTGCTTCTTCTCGCTGACGTCAAGCGCTGTCTCAGCTACCTGTGGACCAGGCGCGGGTCTGTGGCAAATAGTCCGTACTTGCTTCTACAGATCAAAATGCCCTTCCATTGTCTGTTGGGTATTGGGGCTCGCACCTGTGTCCCTCAACAAACATTATCCACGCCAAGCATGCGAGCGACTTCGCAGCAATGGACCCTGGCGCATGGAGGGCGCGCGAGCATAAAGTGGCTAGCGTGGTCCCTTTCGCCGTAGGCCCGTTAGTCCCACATGTAGACGTTGAAATCATAGACTGTCTGGTTCCCGCTAGGTAACAGGATTGCTAATGTTGCTCTAGATTTCGGACATCTGGAAATAATAACAATTTCGAGTAATCACTGACGCCTCGCAACACTCTCTGCATCGGCTGATCGCCCAGTCAATCATGCGCAGGTTTTTCTTTTCATCGGCCGCGGACCCGTAAGAGTGAGCTCTGCAACGCCTACTTGCACGTGTGTTTCTTTAGCCTTCGAAACAGAGCCTTTGTAAGATCTAGGTCGCGATTGCCTTGTTGCCGCCGGTCATCTCAACTATAAGCGAACTAAGAATACATCCAAAACCATGGTACCGCCCACTCCGCTTCAGTAGTTCCCCACACGCCTCAGCACTCTCCTTTCTTCCGCACAATATAGCCAGGGCGATCCGGCCTGTCTGTAACAATCCTCTCCTTGCTTTACAGGCACAGGATTTGGCTTTCATCGAGCGTGCTCGGAAACCGCCGCGCGGCCCAGGGCTGCCCTTCCAAAAAGCTCACCGGGGTTAGCCTCCATCACGCGACACGAACTTTGCCTTGAAATTCTCGTTGCTTAGAAAGGCAGCGGACGCTACATCAGGGTACCCGCGCGTTTCCGTAGCTTCTTTCCTCAAAAGCTCGGATCCACCTCCAAATCATTGCCACACGCTTCCCTCTCCACAATGCTTCCGCCACTACCCCGGCTAAGCGACTACGATGTCTCTCCACAGAACGGCTTCTTGCCTACAGAGCTTCCACTCGACGTCCTGCCCGACCCATACTACCAACCTTGGGAGACGATTGTCCGCAACTTTCAGGGCTTAATCCTTACTAAGCGACTCCGACGAGTAATCGATGCTCTGCCCGTGCTGTCCACCGACCTCCTCCTTACACAGCCCGAATGGCAGCGGGCGTATTCAGTTCTTGGATTTTTTGCCCACGCGTACGTTTGGGGAGGTGACAGACCCGCCGATGTTGTTCCTCCATCAATCTCCGTCCCCTTTTTGGAGACATGCCGCCACCTCGAAATGCCAGCTGTGGCCACTTATGCAGGCGTCTGCCTGTGGAATTGGCGCCCACTTTTCAGCAACGAACCAGCTGATAGCCTCGACAATTTGGCGACGCAGATGACCTTCACTGGCTCGCTGGACGAATCGTGGTTCTACCTCGTGTCTGTGGCAATCGAAGCACGTGCAGGACCTGTCATACCTCTGATGATCGAAGCGATTGCTGCTGCCAGGCACGGCGATACTGCTACAGTTGCGGAGTATCTTCGCACGTTCGCTGAGCGTCTGGACGAGATTGGTGTGTTGCTAGAACGCATGTACGAGAGCTGCGACCCACACGTATTCTATCACCGCATCCGCCCGTTCCTTGCAGGCAGCAAGAATATGGCTGATGCGGGTTTGCCAAATGGAGTCAGGTTTGATGATGGAACCGGCCAGCAGCCTTACGTCCAATTCGGCGGTGGCAGCAACGCACAAAGTTCAGTGATCCAGTTCTTTGACATTGTCCTTGGTGTAGAGCACCGCCCAACTGGCAGCAAGCCAACCGACGCACCTGCAGTTGGGGCTCCGAACAACAACTTCATCGCAGAGATGCGCAACTACATGCCAGGACCGCACCGCAGGTTCCTCGAGGCTGTTGAGCGTGTGGCGAACATCCGGGAACTCGTCGAAGCAAACCGGAACAACCGCGCTCTGACCACAGCATACGATGCGTGCTTGGCTATGCTGCGGACACTCCGTGACAAGCATATCCAGCTCGTCTCACGCTACATTATCATCAAATCGCGCGAGAACAAGAACGTAGCGCCTAAACAGGCTATGAATCAGCCTCAACCAGTCAACCTGGCGAACACTGTGCAGCGCAGTGGTAGCAAAGCGCTCCGTGGTACCGGTGGTACTGCCCTCATTCCCTTCCTAAAGCAAGCTCGCGACGAGACTGGCGAGCCCGCCATTGATGCTTGGGCGCGCCGCCTCCTCGGCAATGGCCCGGGTGATGCTGGTATTGCCAGGCTTGGCAAGGTCAAGGAAGGCTTCGATGGAGCTGTTGAAGTTGTCGGTCTCGCAGGCACCTGGAGTGTCGACGACAGCGAGGGCGGTATCTGCCACTGGTAAGCGAGAGGCTTTTGCAGTCTCACTCGCTCGAGAGTAGCTCATGGACTCTCGTATCTATATGAGGTTTCGACCTCGCGAAGTTGCATGCCTGCAGACGTCTGTTTGCCCGCAGACGTTACTGTACGGGCTGGCTTCTAGGGCATTTTCATTACTTCAAATCTCCTTAACGTTGACGCACGCTCCTTCATCATGCAAAGGTATGTCTGATACCATGCAGAACCAATTTACACAATGTTCAGTGTCTTCGAGACACATCTTGACGACTCTTGAATCTATTGCATCATGCTGTGCATAGCGAACGTGCTGAAAGTCAGATGGCCTCCGCATGCTCGGAAACTACCGCAACGTGTGGATACGTGATTGACAAAAGAAGCTCATTTGACAGCGCCACCTCCGTCAGATCATCGAATCTCCCGGGTTCAACTTGGATATTGTTTGCTGCGTGTCCTTGTGCAGGGCTGACGCCCGTTGGCCTGCTCGCGAATGTTCTCGCAGCACATGTGGGGTCTGACGTCACTGCCGCTGTTCACATGTTCGCGATGGCGGGCACGCGCATCGTAAACACAGAATATAAGGACAAGACTTTAGCACTTGTTTGCCCTGCACCATATTACAACTCTTGAAGCCTACAAGTCCCTCTACAGAACTTACCCATTTTCAACCTACATTCAAATCAACACCAACCGCAATCATGTCGACCAGCAAGGACCAGACCTCGACCGCTCAGAGCTACCTCGACCAGGCCACCGGCGCCGTGCAGAGCGCCATCGGCTCGCTGACCGGCAGCACCGCCGACAAGGTATGGGGCAACCCTCGTCCACGTCTTGTGCCACCCTTACTAACGGAACCCGCAGGCCCAGGGCGAGAACCGCAAGACCGAAGCCGCTGCGGAAAAGGACCTCTCGCACGCAACCGCCAAAGCCGGGCCATTCACCACCACAGCCTCGGGCGGCATCGCAAAGGACGACCCGAACCGCAGCGCGGGGAGCTGGAACCAGAACGTCGGCGCGCTGAAGGAGAGCGTGGGCGGGTTCCTGGGCGCCGAGGGGCTGAAGCAGGAGGGTATTCGCCAGAACCAGGAGGGCAAGGGGCAGGAGGCGCAAGGCCAGCTGTCTGATCTCGGCAAGGGCGTGCAGGATCGTGTTGGCGGTGCGATTGGCGGCGCGGTCGCGGGGTTGACGGGGAACGAGGCGCAGAAGGCTGAGGCGCAGAAGCAGCATGACGATGGGAAGGCGAGGCAGAGGGGCGTCGAGGCCGATTTGCAGAAGCAGGCTCAGTAGAGGTGGTGTTGCGGACAAGCGGTTGAGATTGTGATACCCTTTGCTTTGTTAGTGAGCGGATGTTAGTTCTATGATGAATGAAGGAGTCTTTCTATCACTATCGACTTTCGACCCTCGAGTCTTGTAAATGTGCGCGCTGCTTTGTGTTGTCTGTTCCTAAGACCAGGATTGCTCCTCTACAATTCGACGTATGTGGAACCAGAGGCAGGGGCAGACGCCGGAGAGACCGTGTCGCGCTACCTGCTCTTTAGGAGGCTCATGTTCGAAGCTCAGGATCTGCGGACCCTCAGCCTCGCATGAATGTATTAATGGCAAGGTATCAATCAACGTGAGAATCAGCGCTGAAGGCCGCTGGACGTGTCACACCCAGATACCGTGGTCATGGTAATGGTCATGGAGCAAGTTCTGTGAGAACGGCATCCAGCCTACATAAAGCGTGAGAGCATTCGTACGTCACAAGTACAAACTCAATGGAGATCAGCTAGCGCTATAGATACTTGAACGTAGAACTGTGGCTCGCGCGGACGATCCTCCACGCGGCTTCGCGAGCGCGCGCACGCCAATGCCTGATTGCACGCCATCGTCGTGCTACAGACTGAGGCTCACAGCATCATCGGCCAAAAGCCGGTGAATCGCGCAGTTAAAACCATGCTTCTCGGGCGCCGCGCGCTACACAAACGGCTATCACGGCAACGAGCCCTCTCCAGCCGCAGATACGCCTGGGGCACACCTTCCCTAGCCACATTTGCGGCGCCGAGATGAGAGAACCCCTGCCACACCGTCCTTGACATCAACGCCTGTCTGCGATGATGCAAAACCTCGTTCGACGCGTGGGTGCTGTGGCGTCAGTGTGGCGCAGGGCGCCGGCTCGCGCGCCCCACTTGCTGCCGAGAGCCGTGCGCTTGCCCAAGCCCTACCTGCGCCTCTGCGTGCCCGTCAAAGCCTGCGAGTGACGCACGCCTCTGTGCGCGGCGGACTGGGCTGGCGTGGTCCGCAGTGGGAAACTTGGCCAGCAGGGCCGGAAGGAGGCCCAGACGCGAGCAAGCTGTTGCTTGCATTGGGGAAAAGTGTGGCGCCTGCAGGAAGGCTGGCGCGATCCCTGTCCGTCCTCTTGCGGGCAATGACGTAGCATGCCAGCATGACTTCGTTTCCGTCACTCCCGCGCGCAGACCGGGCAAAGCTACATAAGCTTGGATTGCTGCTGTTGTTTGCGACACAAAATCAGTCTCCGCCTCTTACTCACACATAAGCCACACACTTATACCCACACACACACACCACTCCACCGTTTCTCGATACCAAAACTACCAAAACCCAACATGCCTGTCACCGCCTCCGACCTCTGCAAGATCGCCTTCGCCATCTTCATCCCCCCTCTCGGTGTCTTCCTTGAGCGCGGCTGCAATGCCGACTTCTTCATCAACATCCTGCTGACCATCCTGGGTTACATTCCCGTACGTCCCCTCCCTTCGCTTCCATCCACACTTACCTCCCCTGGATTTCGCACAGTACGGCCCGCTAACAACCACGCAGGGAATCATCCACGCGCTGTACATCATCTTCAAGTACTAGCCGGTCACGGGAACTTATATCACCGATCAAACACCGTCTCGCCGAGCTCGACTCAGCTGAGTGCAAGCTGCAAGCTGCAAGCAAGGCGGTTGAGCTCACGGCAACGACACTACCACGATACCCATGTCTTTTCTTCTTTCCCGCGGTTTGGACTCACATTGAGGGGAGCTAGTTGCTTTGTTTAATGGGGGAGAGAGCGCGAGCGAGCGAGCGAGCGATGCTGAGAGTTGGATTGCGCAGTCGGTGTGAGCTGCGCGCCTTGATAGCGAGAGTGCTGGGTAGCCAATAATGAATTTTTCTGCATTCTATCTACTGACGATTCACGATTTTGAGACAGAGGGTATTGATTGTTGTTATCCTACATGTGGAATTTTGTGCCATGCTGGTAATGCTCCGCGAGTGTCTTACACCGGGTACTGAAACAGCCACGGATGATCATCTGGTGTGAAACACGGTAAGTGTATGTGCAGAGCATAGTCTGGAGCCATTTGACACAACAGCTCTACCAACTCAATCACAACATGACCAAGCGTAGAAACCAAGCGCTCGACTGTGTGGTGTATGTGGTATGCTAGCCTCACAGCCTCATGTAGCTGTCCGGTCTATCAACAGCTCCCATGCACGCACCGCTCACGGTCCCTGCCCATCGACACCACGTCCCTCCCTCACCACAAAGCGCCCACGAAGACGCCGCACACCCCTCATGACCCGCGTAACAGCCGCATACTCGACGCTGCTGAGCCACCGCTCCAACCTCACATAGCTCGCCCACCAGCCCGCCTGCTCCTCAGGCACCCACTCGCTCTCAAACGACGCGAGCCACATGCGGTACAGCCACATGGAGAGGAAGAACAGCCATGCCGCGGCAGCGAGCGAGCTGCCAAAGTGGAGGATCAGGAAGGCGGCGAGGAGGCCCTTGGCTGTGGGCGTGAATGCGTGCGGCGGGCGGGCCATGGTGATGATGAAGGCGGCCATGCAGGCGATTCCTGTCACGATGGGAATGGGTAGGAGCATTACTATGGCTACGCCGCCTTGAAAGGTTGGGCCACGGGTCAGGCGACGGGGGTGTGACGTGAAGTCGGGGATGGGATCTGAGGTGTGGCTGGTTAGTGTTGTGTCGGGTGGCTTGCGTGTTAGGCGGAGGGGATTAGGCGAGTCGTGAGACGCTACTTCGACAAACTAAATGGGATGACTGACCGTATTTCACGGCAATCTTGGTGTCAAGAGGCAGAATCTCGGCTGCAATGTGTTCCTCGTCTGGACTGACTTGTCTCGCGAGCAAACGCAATGTAACAGGGCAGACGTACGAGAGTCGAATCACGCCGTCCCTGTCTGACCGTGAGGAAGGGAAGCCACGCAGCACGGCACCTTTCGCCGATACCGCTGCTGGCAGTGTGAGATCCTCGACTATGAGGTAATGGAGAGCACCTTTTGCATCGCTGTGGGCGTTGATCTTGTCCTTTCTACTCTGGCCGTAGTGCAATGTGACATCGAAAAACCGCCGTGATGAAGTCGAACATAGAAATGCCGATTGTTCGGTAACGTCGCTTCCATTCTCGTGTAAGAGCACGATTCGCGTACCCATCGCCCCACGCTGAAGGTCCAGCTCCAGCCACTCGGCGGTAACATTCATCACAGGAGTGAGTGACAATTCGCTCTTGCTTGGCTCTATTGGAATCCACTGATTGTTGCTTACAGCGCCTATATTATCACACCACTTTGGACCTGTGTTGTAGAACAGTGAGATAGGGAGTAACTCGAAGCTGAGGACCATTGCCCTCATGCGCTCTTCACGTGTTGGCAGGCGCATGATACTGTCGGCATTAAAGTCTAGCAAATTAGCAATTATGACATGCAAGTCTTCCGGCATCGTAGTTGAGCGGTGGGCAAGTTCATTCCATGTGTCAACTAGCTGCTTCAAGCGGTGCTCTTTTCCCAATTGAATCATAAAGCGATCAGTCTTGTTGCGGCCATTCCCGTCTCGCCCTGGGAGACCCTCAACAGCAGGGAGCTGGTACACCTTCTCTGCAGGGTGACCAACACGAGGACGTCCAAGATCCCAAAGGCCCCATCTCTCAACGGGCTTAGGCGGATCTCTACGATACGACGTCTTCCAGTCCTGGTGGAGGGTATGCCATAGTACGTTATATAGCTCCTCGTACACCTCCCATTGGTGCTCGTCAGTTGGGTCTGGAAAGCTGACGGTCAGGGGTCTAGTCGGCGCTCCTGGTCTAGGTCCGTACAGACACCATTCGTGTGTTGGATCAACGGCACAGTCCTTGAACTGGAAGACGCACTCCCGCGCCAAGACGCCCTCTTGCAAGGTCCAGCTGCGTGTCATCCACGCTGAGCACGCCATGCGCGCAAGGACGTCCAGTGCTGGGCTGTTACTAGCCTCGCACTGCAACAACTCAGCGTCTAGCACGAGCTCCTGAACAGCTGCGGCGTAGATGGAAGCCATCTGATTAATGGCCTTGTTTCGGAGAGCTGCGTGCTCTGGATGTACAGGAATGCACAACGTGTCCATCCAGAACAACGGCGGCTGGGATTCGGGGTCAAGCATGAAGCTCTGACGCCACCAGTCTACCTGCAGAGAGCCTACGGAAAAAACGCTGCTTTCGTGTTCGCGCGGCAGGGACCTCAGCTGATGGTACAGACGTTGAACCTGACATGTTGGGAGAGCGTTAGCGAAGGGATTGCCGAGCCCATCACACCAGACGTGCGAAATGACCGTGTAGCGTGTGGCGATGGTCCGAGGCGTGACAATCAAGCGGAAGGCTGGCTCATCCACGGCAGACGCAGGCTCGACCTGAATGCCGACGATAGGAACTCCGCCGGCGGCAATGATGTCGACGACATGGCTGTAGTCGACAGCGACAAATGAACAAGATCCTGCACACGTTTGCGTGTGTTTGGTCACGTAGAGGGTGGTGTTCACGTTGTTAGCAACACAGCAGGGGCGGCCGTGGCACGCGCCGTGGTGGCTGGAGCGGTAGTTGCGCCGGTCGAGAGTGCTGAGGTAGCGAAGGGTCGCAGGGCTGCGATCCCGTTGCAGTCGGCGGAACTGGTGCGGACACCAGCCCAGACGGTCGAACTGGCGTTCGAGAGCCAGGGCGAGAGCAGCGGGCTCGGACGGCGCGGAAGCTCCCTGCGGCCCCAGAGTGTCCATCTCCTACCGTGGCATGGCTAGACAGTCGCCGGCCTTGCGCCAGGAGGCTCGCTCGGCCGCTCGGCCGCTCGGCTGGGTGGCAGGCTGGCTCCGAGCATGGTGCTTGGCGCGTCGACTGCAGCTCCCACGATCGTGACACCACGCTCTCGGTGCGCGCCTGCAACCTCCCGCACACATGGCCTCTCCGAAGCCTCGCAGCCCGCACGCATTCTACGCCCGCCTCTCGAGTCGCACGACGCGACACCGCAGCCGCGAACGATGAGCCTGGACACGGCGCTTGCCCGCGTCGAGCTGGCGTACCTGAGCGATGTTGTTCGCGACAACATGGCTGTAGTCAAGGACCTCGACCACGTCTCTACGCTGCAGGAAGACGGTGCGGGGGGCGGCTTCCAGAAGAGCCTTCGGATCAAGGCCATGATCGACGAGCTCGAGCACCAGGCACAGAAGCAGCCAAGCTGGAGGGTGCTCGCCGCGCTTGTTAGGAGCGAGTACAGGCTGTGGAGGCTGAATGAGCCGACAGCGCTGCGCCAGAACCCATTCTTGTCGCATTGGGTCGAGGCCATACAGCGGCTCGACGCCGTCACACGCTCCCATGAAGAGCCGGCCACGACCGACGACCTTTCGGCCAGAGACATTGCCGCGACTCGGCTTGAGATGATAAAGCGTCTGTTCCTTTCCCAAGTCCTCTTTGTCGCCTCTGCGACACCGCAGCAGCTTTACGACGTACGATATCCTGGCACTCCCTTTGACCTAGAGCCATACATACGCATCCTGGAGGAGGAAGGCATCTACGAACCCTCCGCTGTTCAGTCGACTCCTGCCCCCAGCGTGCCTGGCGTCACGCACGATAGTACTCACGTGACAGACCGGGTCGAAAGCCCACCTCAAACGCGCAGGCCGCAAGGATCCTCACTGCAGGAGTGGAAAGATTCCATCATGTCAACCATGACTTCAGACCCCAGCCATGTCTTCGCCGAGCTCACACACCTTCCCATTGCGATTCCTGCGCTCGAATTCCTCACAAATCTAGTCACCACTTTTACGCTCGAGAAGCACAATATCGACCCTAAGGAAGTCGTGCTGTGTTTCGTCCAACACGCACTCCGCTTAGTTGAACATATGGGACAATCAGCAACCATCAATCACCAGCCCCCAGTCCAGACTGACATCGGCATTGTCGTCGATGACGAGCATGGCCGCGAGGCGCAAAGCCGAGCTCTGAGGCTGCTGATCTTGTTCCTGAAGAACCTGGATAGGAAAGGGATGATCGTCGTCGACCTGGATAAGAAGTACACGTTGTATTACGATCTTGAAGGCATGTATCGCAGCTACATGTGGATGAGGGAGGTGAGGGAGTTCAAGACATTGATCGAGCAAGGCGATAGCACAGACGAGGGGTAAGGAACATCTACAGATCTAGTCTTGGACCATTCTTAGCTTATAAACCCGGTTGTATACTGGCGATGCCGCATATGTACGCTCGACTGCTTGCACGGCCTGCGTTTTCCACCTCGAGCCCAAGCCATCGTCACGCAGCTGCCTCGAGGCCTGGATCTATCTCTTGCTTGGTATAGTCTTGTCAACATGTCATTCCATCCGGCCTGCCGATAGTTTGTAGGCTGTGATTTGGGTCTTTGACTGTTGTCCCTCAAGAACGTCGGCAAGTCATAAAAATCTGCAAGCAATATCAAGGCCAGAGCGTCTTGTAGTGATGAGATTGAGAAACCGCAAACAGCGGACCATGCAGTCCGACAATCACTGTCTAGACCTTCAACCACAAAGCTGCTGGCATGAATCTGAGACCCACGCACGTTCCGTCTTAGCGCTGCCCCGTGCCTCACTGACGCTCCTTGGCTATACCTGCAATTCCAGCGTCAAACACAGCTACGACATTCACAGTACCCCGAGCAAGACCGCCCACCTGTGAGGCAAACATTGTCGATGAGGTACACGAGAGGGCGTAGTTGGTGATAAGAAAGTATATTGAGGTATCTCTGAATGACTCCAGCAATGCAATGCTACAACAAGGAAAGGAAAACAAATCAACCTCCCCGCACATCTGCCCCCCGTCTAGGCCTCGACTTCAGTCTTAGGAGGCAGCTTGACACGCCTCTCAGATCGCACATACAGGTTGTTGGGCCTGATGAGCTGGAACATGGGGTCGTACTCGATCGTCTCATCGCCGTCCTTGATGAACTTGTACCTGTAGATCAACTTGGGCAAGAAGATCTTGATCTCCTGCAGGGCAAAATTGAAGCCAATGCACATGCGGGGACCAGTCGCGAAGGGAATGTACGCCGTCTTGTGGCGGTTCTTGACCTCCGGTGTGTCCCACCTCTCCGGGTCGAACTTGGCCGGGTTGTCCCACAGCGCGGGGTTGTTGTGGATGTGGTGCAGAGCGGGGATGACAACGGCGTCCTTGGGCAGCTTGTAGCCACCGGGCAGAACCATGTCGACCTTTGCGGTGCGGCCGGGTTGGAAAGAGGGGTTGTGGCGGCGTTGCGTCTCCTTGATGAACTTGTCAAGATAGACAAGCTTGTCTGTGAAGTCAGCCGTGATCTCCATCTCGTCGCTGAAGTCGTTGTCGACGAGCTCTTGCAGCAGCTTCTCCTGGACGCCTGGGTATGTGACAAGGCCGTAGATCAACCAGGAAAGAAGCGAGGAGGTTGTGGTGAAGCCAGCACCGGTGGCGACGACAAGAGCTTCCCTCAGACTTGTCTTCGGGAGCTTCTCGCCCTTGTTGTCTGTGGCGCGGACGGCGTAGTCGACCATGTTTGCAGCGCGCTCGGCGGCCTCCTGCAGTGGCAGATCCTCAACACCGCCGCTCTGTGCCTTGGCAATTTGCTCTTCGACCAGGACCTCCATGCGAGCCTTCTTTGTCCGCAGGAGCTTGGGATCGCCAAACGGCAGGTTTGCGTACCAGGATCCGTAAGATGTCACCTTCTTGTTAAGATGCAACGTTTCAGCGATCAAGTGGACCATCTCATGAACGGGAGCGTCCTGTACAGGGTCAGTCACATCATCTGGCTTCGAATTCTGTACACATACCTTGTGTGCGAAGTGCTCCATATCCATACCTAATGTCAACTTTGCAACAGCTTGCGAACCAAGCTTCAGCATGTAGATGTACACGTTCCAAGACTGGCCAATCGAGTCGAGCTCGTCGAAGACCTTGTACGCGCTCTCGATTGTCTTTTGCATGGTAGGGGCGTAGTGGCGGACAGCCCTCGGACCCAGCGCAGGCGGCAGGAACTTGTGCGTAATCTTCCACTCGGGTGTATCTGTGTCACCGAGGAAAACACCGGCTTCAGGAGTTTTGATACCGTACAGCGGGTGCGCCTCGGTGATTTTCTTGGTAAAGAAGTCCGACTCGGCGAACGCGATTGCCGCAATATCTGGGTCATTGGAGTGGTAGATGGTTCCACCCATGTTGGTCGTCTGGAACACCGGGCCATACTTCTCGAAAAGACGTTGATGGTTGCCCAAGTGATCGGGGAAAACTTCAAAGAAGTTGCCAATGTAAGGAAGGCCTTTCGGCCCAGGAACGGGGCGAACTGCGTGCCCATCTACTGAGATTGCAATCGCATCTTCAAACGACAAGATCTCCTTGACGTTTGATAGGACCTCATCGCCATGTGTAAACCCAACACCTGGAACAGTTAGTTACCTGTCATGTTCGTCTTTGAGGGTGACAAAAAAGACATACCATCAGCAACGACAATTGCGAAGTGAGATGCGACTAAGTCTTTCAAGTCGTCCAGAGAGGCATTCTCATCGGCCTCGATGGTTCTTGCAGACGCCGGAGCCTCTCCGAGCAAGTAAAACTTTTGCGACAACATTGTATTGATGTGATGTGGTCAACGAGCAACTGGGCAAGAACGCAGTCGGACGGGAGTGGCATATAAGTTAGTATGCGGCTCTATGGATCCACACGTCGCGGAGCATATCATACAGGTCAAGCATCGTCGGCCGACCATGCATCGAGCCTCCGAAGCTTAGCAGGGTCCGAGCAAGGATCCTTGTTTGTGATTTTTACAACGTCCCGCAATCAAAAGATCTCCGATTGGTTGTCGGAGGGTCCGATCAGCAACACTTCGGGAGCATGCCGAGGTATGGCGGCTCTAATCTCCTCCGGTGGGTCTGAGGTGACACCAAATGGTCAAAGTCGCCTTGTAGCTCAGACAGAAAATGCTCGGTCGAGCCTTGTCGCAAGGATGGTTGCAATGCGACATATATGTACCGAGGCTGCGCAAAGCTCTGAGATAACAGCGTGCATATCAGGACTCGTCCCGTTCGTTCAAGGTTGACGTGTGCCCCGAGATCTTCTTACTCTAGCTTTTCTGGTTTGCCTTCGATCTCAACATGTCTGAATTACCTGCTTACAGCGCGGTTGATGTCGCAGCACACTCTACCAGAGATGATCTCTGGGTGATCATCCAGGGCAAGGGTGCGTTTGTTCACAGTCCCTCTGGAAATCAAACTGACTTGAGAGTGTAGTCTACAACGTCACCGAGTACGTGCGAGACCACCCGGGTGGCGCAGATGTCCTCATTGATGTTGCCGGAAAGGATGCAACTGAGGAGTACGCTGATGTCGGACATTCCGAAGATGCGGATGAGATCCTGAACAGTTACTTGATCGGAATTGCTGCAAACCCTGAGAAGTTGAAGCGCTCCAAGAACGTCAAGCTCGTACAGCAAGTGCCACCAACTGAGGTAGCGGAGAGCAGTTCTGCGGCATCAGGAGTCGTGAAGGTGGTCGCCGGGTCTTTGGCGCTTGCTGGAGCGGCCTATTGCGCGTCGACATACGGTCCATCGCCACGCATGCTCTTTTCTAGACTCCCACAACTACCAACTTCCTCTTTATCGAGTGGGAACGGAGCCTTTGTTGGTGGATTTGCGATCGCCAGCGTCATCTCTACGATCGGCGCGACCGTGGTTGCCAACAAACTCTCGAAGTTTACACAGGTCGAGTCTGGCTTCACAAGATACCCTCCTCGCCGCAAGCAGCGTCACTACGTGAAGCCAGCCAATCCGCACCTTGCGAGGGGTTTCCTTGACGCTAAGGACTTCAAGCCGCTGAAGGTAGCCAAGATCGATCAACTGTCGTCGAACGTCTTCAGGTACAGCTTCAAGCTGCCAGATCCACGAGATGTAGTTGGTCTGCCTATCGGCCAGCACGTCGCCATCAAGGCCACCATTGACGGCAAGACTGTCACTCGATCATACACCCCTACTTCCAACAACCTCGACAAGGGTCTCTTGGAGCTAGTCATCAAGATCTACCCGGACGGACAGCTTACAGGGAAGTTCTTTGCGAACCTGAAAGTTGGAGACGAAGTCTTGTTTCGTGGTCCCAAGGGTGCGTACACCCACACAGTTGGTCAATGCAAGAAGATTGGCATGATCGCTGGTGGCACAGGTATCACACCCATGTATCAGCTCATCCGCGCCATCTGCGAGGACGAGTACGACACAACTGAGGTATCTCTCATCCTGGCCAACCGTTCAGAGGACGACATTCTTCTGCGCAAGGAGCTCGAGTCTTTTGCCCGGAGGTATCCCAAGAACTTCAAGCTCTGGTACATGCTGGACAGCCCGCCGGAGAACTGGGCCTATGGCAGCGGCTTCGTGACAGCAGATGTGATGAAGGAGAAGCTACCCGCACCGGCGCCAGACACCAAGATTATGCTGTGTGGGCCTCCAGGGATGGTCAACGCATCGAAGAAAGCTTTGGCGACACTAGGTTTCAAGGCGCCAGGAGCTGTCGCAAAGATGTCCGACGAAGTTTTCTGTTTCTAAGTGTACACCAGACAAAGCAAATGTGCTATGCCTGCACGCCATGCCGTGCTTTGATAGGAAGGATGGTTGGTGCTTGGGGGTTACCATTACGACGTCTGGTGTCGAGATTTCCTCACGTTAGTCTGCTCAAACCGGGCATAGCGCATTCATTACCTTTCCTTTGTCTATAGCATAGCGAATTGACATGTCTTCTTCCATCGCTTCTAAGATTCTGCTACTCGATACCTGAAATTCAATCTTGCACGACCAGCTAAACAAAGAAATGGCTGTGACGTCAACGTGCTATCTGATTCGCTGTAGACTGATTTGCAGCCTTACACGCTAAGACGATCGTTCCCGCGGAATTTCCAGGCACTTCAGACGTCAGAGCACGTCCATGCCAGGCACACGTCAAAAATTTGCCCACTCGCCACGATGGCATTTGACTGAGGCTCCGCAACCCCTGCGGCCAATCGGCAAGTGTCGCCCACCTCGGTGGCCTTTCGTCACCGCTATGAGTTATTTGTAGTTGCACACGCAACACCCTCCACCGGACCTTGTGAGCACGCCGACGTGTCAACTCGGTGCGCAGAAGGACCTCGTACGAGGCCGACACCGAGACGCCTTTCCGGGCGATGAAAAGAAGTCACGCATAGTGTGCACAGTTGTGAGACATAGACTAAGATCTAATCGACCTAAATCATGGATGACAGGAAGCGGCGGGTAGTACGGTACCTAGGCAGGTCGTCGATACCATCGGCCAACTGACGTATATATGTGAGAAGCGCCACGATTGTCTTGTTCAAACCACTATTGTATATATCCAACTACCGCATTGCTGCTTTGATTGCTATCTCTTCGTCCTTTTCAGAATCACCTTGATATTAGCATCCGATGTCTTGGCAACCACCAAAAGATTACCAGAAGCGCCCAGTCGCAATACTGGGCGCTGGTGTACTCGGTCGCCGAATCGGTATGTCGATGTCTTTGATACGACTTCTCTGCTGACAGGGAATAAGCATGCACATGGGCAGCTGGCGGGTACGAAGTACAGGTTAGAGATCCAAGCACAGATCAGCGCGCTCAGTGCCTACAATATGTCGACGAGAACATTACTACATACAAGAACCTGACAAAGGCTACAAAAGCTGGACGCGTGCAGGTATTCGAAGATCTTGAGCACGCTGTAGCAAATGCGTGGCTTGTTATCGAAGCTGTTCCTGAAAAGCTCGAGCTGAAGATCTCCACGTTTGCAACACTCGAGCAGCTTGCACCAAAAGACTGTATCCTTGCAACCAACTCCTCATCTTATAAATCATCAGAGATGATCGCCAAGATCACTGATTACACAAAACGTCGAGTACTGAATACGCACTACTACATGCCCCCGGAGAACATGGTTGTCGAACTAATGACAGACGGACTTACTGAGGGTGAAATCTTTCCATTTCTGTCAGAACGCTTCCGTGAGAGTGGTGCCAAGCCGTATGTTGCGAGGAAAGAATCGACAGGCTTTATCTTCAACCGTCTTTGGGCAGCAGTTAAGCGGGAGACTTTGACAATCTTGTCGGAAGGAGTCAGCGACGCCGAGGAGATAGACAGTCTATGGACAGAGATGTTCGTCAAAGGCGGTGCAAGGCCGTGCAAGACTATGGACCAAGTAGGCCTCGACACTGTTGCGTTCATCGAGAGTCACTACATCGCTGAGAGAGGACTGTCTTCCACCCACACAACCGACTTCCTCAAGGCGAACTACCTCGACCAGGGCAAGCTGGGGAACAAGAGCGACAAGGGCGGCTTGTACGCTCCTAAGAGAAAAGAAGCCATCATTCATGGGCCCACCAATGGCCATACCGCAGACGAGACATCTACCCTTGATCCAACGATCCTCGTCCTCGACACAGGTCTCTCAGCATCAGATCCCAACAACGGTGCAGGCGCAATCCTTCAGCTCAGCGCAGGCGGCTCAGCACCCAAGCCCATAATCACCGGTCAAGAACTCCCCGACGGCATCGCAATCGACCGCTCCCTCCAGCGCATGTTCTGGAGTTGCATGGGCATCCCCGCCTCACCCGACGGCGCCGTCTACTCTGCAAACCTAGACGGCAGCGACCAGCGCACGGTCATTGTCCCAGGCAAGATCAACACCCCCAAGCAACTCACCCTCGACACCGCTGCCCAGAAACTCTACTTCTGCGACCGCGAAGGCTGCACTGTGTATCGTTGCTCGTACGACGGCTCAAATCTCGAAGTCCTCGTGCAGAACGGCGGAACGCTGTCCAACAACGCTGGGCAGGCCAATGCAATGAACTGGTGCGTTGGTATTGCCGTGTCACCCGCCCACGGCAAGTTCTACTGGAGCCAGAAGGGCCCGAGCAAGGGCGGTCGAGGGCGGATCTTCTGCGCCAGCATCGCTACGCCTGAAGGCAAGACGGCTGCAACGCGCGAGGACATAAAGTGCATTCTGTACGGATTACCTGAGCCGATTGATCTCGAGGTTGATGAGGAGCATGGGCGTTTGTATTGGACGGATCGTGGCGAGCTACCTTGGGGAAATTCGCTGAGCAGGGTCGATCTGGACAGTGAGGGGTTGCCTGTCCTTGAAGAGCCGACGGTGATGCCTAGCAAGCTGGTTATCGCTCGCAGGTTTCACGAGGCTATTGGGCTGCAGATAGACGCCGAGAGGAACAGCGTGTATGTCAGCGATCTTGGGGGTGGAGTGTATGTTTGCGATCTTGATGGGAGGAAGAGGAGGACAATTTTCCAGGATGAGAAGAGGGCATTCACTGGGCTGGCGCTGTTATGATATGAAGGTTTTATAGCGTGAAAGCCATACTCTTCGGGAAAGGCTGCAAGTATACACTTGCTCGATTATTATAAAGTACTTTGGAAAGCAAAGTGCATCACGTGACACCGCTCCACGCGCCGCCCCACTTTCCCACGCCGCGCGACGCGTCTCCCAAATCCACTCACTCCGCATCATCACCACCAAACCCATACCTCATCACTACACACCCGCTTCACACCCCACTCGCACAACCGAACTTCCTCGAGTTATTCCGTCACCACAATGGACCACCCTCAAACTCCCCGCGTCCTGCAACCCCACCTCTCCCATTTCCAGCACCGCATCGTCCGCGTCCTAGGCAAAGTGGTGCAGCTGCGGGGCGAAAACGCCATCATCGACGCTGGGGGACAGATAGATGTGATTCTGAACCGGGTGAGTGTGTTACATTTCTGTGCACTTTCCCGTACATTTCCCTTGCCACTCCCTTCGCTTTCGCATCAGGTTGAAGCTGGTACTGCTTGATTCCCCGACCCAACTAGCGCAAGCATCGCATTTCCCTGCGCTTGCTGCGGGGATGCTCGACAGGCGTTAGCGCTGCTGGGCCACAACAGCACGAATCAGTAAGTGCATGGCTAACGAGTTGTTGCGGCGGGAGCAGGACGCGCATCTTGCCGTTGGCCACGCGGTCGAGGTCATTGGCAAAGTGGACGGCAACCTGGCCATCAAAGTCCAGGCCTCGACTGATTTCGGGACGAATATTGGTATGTGGTTCCCCTCTTGTGTGAATTGTCCCATTTCACGACTAGGCCGGGGGGATATGAAGTGCTGACACGAGCGTACAGATTTCAACGCTGCGAATGCGGTGGTGGAGGCGACGCATCGGCACAAGGAGATCTTTTACGATGAGCAGTGAGCGGGGTCGTGGAGGGGGAAAGAGGTGAGGGATGACTGGAGCAGAAGACGAGAGGGATGGCTGGAGATTGCATGAGTTCTTGATCGCACTATGGTGTACTTCCCATCTACGAATCTACTTTCAAAAGACGCTTTGTCTTGTGGTATCGAACACGACCTGACAACCACCCATCCACTTACTGCGGTCTAACCATCAGAAACGCCCTTGTTGCTTACTATGCATCTCAAATCACGCTGAACGCTGCATTGCCTGCCCTTTATGAATTCAGAGTTTACTCCGCACAGCCTCCAACCGGAACTTTACCTCCTTCAGCTGCTTTGCGCTGGGCTTCCACTCCTCAAACATGCCCAGCAGCTCCTCGACCTCGCCGCCAAGTTCCTTCTTCACAAAATCCTCCTCGAGCAGTCCGCGCATCGCCCAGGGAAGGAAATAAGGGTTCTGGTTCGCCGCAGTGGCAGGGGTCGCATAGTCCTTGACGCGGAGTTTGTACATATCCTCCTTCGCTGCTGAGTTGGCTGCAAGCTTCTCGCCGACGATGGGTATGTTGATGCCCTGGAAACTGGCGCTGCTGCTCGGACGTTGCTGCGGCGGCACAGGCAGGGATGTCGTTTCGAGCGCGTGGTGCACGGCGAGGTTGTACACGCGCGGGTCCTCGTAGACGCGCGAGTGGCCTTCACCGCCGTATAGGCTGCCGGCGAGCGCGGGTGAGAGTTCGCGGATCAGACCGTGGTCGGGGAGGCCAAGGTTGCGCAGCTTGAGCGTGAAGCCGACAAGGTGCGTCAGGAAGTCTGGAGCGTGGATGCGACCGTCGACGAAGACGGCGCGGTATATGTAAGGATGGGAGAGGGTGGAGAAGGTAGAGGACTGAAGGAGTGGTCAGTGGTGGTCACAGTAATTTAATTCAAGACATACCTCGAGCGAGACGAGCTGGTCGTCGATGCTGCCGACGTAAAGAATTCGTACGCCGAAACGAAGAACCTCGTCAAGTGCGGCCAGATACATCTGACTGACCAAGCTCGTAGGGTTGGAGAACTCGAACAGCTCGGCAGCTGTAGGGCCAAAATATTTTGTCTTGTACTCAATGAACGGGCCCATATTGACTCCTGCCATAGCACAGACACCGATGCGCGCGGCGTTGACACAGCCAAACTGGATGAGTTTTGCAACCAACATCATTGCAACGGGCACACCCTGCGAGTGGCACGCAACCAGGATGAAATCAGCTTCTTTGATGTGGTCTATCCAATTCAGCAATAGCTTCCATAGGGTGTTCACTCGTTCAGCAATAAAGCCTTCACCCTCCAAAGCGACCTGTTCGATCTCTGGAGAATATCCACGAGCCTCAGACCACTCTTTGATGGCGGCAGCTGCGGCGTTTGCGAAACGTATCGATGTGCCTGTAGGCTGGCCCATGATTCTTTGGAAGATCGGAGCAGGGAAGAAGCCATGAACACCTATGGCCACAGCTTTTCTTATGCGTGGCGGTGCCGGGTTGATGTGCAGATGAGGGGCAGCAGGCTCGCCACCCAAGAAGTACTGGCGCACCTGCTTCCAAAAACTCGGCTGTTGGGCGAGGCGGTACGTGGAGTGGAATTCAGGTAGGACAAGATTTGGCGGCTCTTGTTTCGTTTTCGTGGCTTGCTTTGGTGCTGGCTGCGCGATTGGAGCGGTCTGAGTACGAGTCGGCTCGCGTTCGGGTGAGGATTTGGTGGGTGTGGCTGGCGCACTCGATGTTGGCGTGTCTGCTGGAGTCTCGCTGGAGAGGTCTGTAGACGCCTTTTTCCTTGATCGCCCTCGCAGGGAGCCCAGGGACTTCTTGACAATTGACTCTTTCGGTTTCGGTGGTGGCTTGGCCGGCTCGGATACGTCCGTCTTTGGCTGCTCTTGCTCGTTGAATTGCGCCGCCTCTGGATGAGATTGTGAAGGGGTATCGAAGACTGCGACCTCGCCAACGTGCTTCTGCGCTTCGCCCTCAACAGGTCTTTCGGTCGTGGCGGGCTCTCGATACCAAAAGGCCCACCCCGATGCTTTTGCCTGGCTCTTGGGCGGTTGTTGAGCGGTGCCCGCAGGACCAGCTGAGGGTGCGGCGCCTTCAGTCTGCTCTGTGGATGGCGGCTCTGTGGATGGCGGCTCTGCTGGGGGCTGTGCTGGGGGCTCTGCTGAATGCTCCACTGCCTCGTCTTGCGGCGCCAGCTCGGTCGCCTGGTCCGAGTACGTGTTCGGCGTGAAGAAGTCTTTGGCGTGCTGTTGTGGCGGAGGGGAGTTGGCCTTGACGTTCTGAGCATTGCTCCACAGCCAGAACCATGAGCCACTTGCTGTGTTTCGAGTTGTCGGCTTGCTATTAAGCGACGGTGCATCTTTCGCCTCGACATTCTCCAGGGATACAGCTTCAGCAGGTGCATCGTCCTTCTTGTCCCCGTTCGCGGTCTGGCCATTTGCAAGCGCACCGTCTAGCCCCTTCGTCATCGCATCCGGCTCTTCTGAAGGCGTCGTTCCCGGCAATGGCGTGCTTGACGCCTCTTCCACGCTGGCATGACCCGCACTCTTTGCCTTGGCGGCCTCTGTGTACCCATCGGGCCGTGACCACCAGCTCGTCCAGCCCCATGTATTTGCTGCCTGGTCAGGCTTTGGAGGCTCAGGCGGCAGCGGGGCGTCGTCTCGTGTCGATGCGGCCGCTGGCGGGGGCGATTGCTCTGGCTTCTTTGCTGTGTGTGTCTCGACCTCCTCCACTGAGCCATCAGAGGCAACTGTGATCTTGGTGGTGGACGCGGGCAGGACAATGCTCTTGCTCGACTTGCGCTTGGTGAGGAACCGCGCTGGAGACTCGTCGCTGGGCTTTTTGGGCTCTTCTTTGGGGAGCTCAGAGGTCGCACCCCCACTCACACTGATGCCAATCGTCTCCTGCGCCGTCTTGACCACTGCAGGCGCCTTGGAGCGCCAGCTGCCGGTGGCGCCCAGCCATTTGCGCCCGCTCTTTGGCGTCTGCGTGCCTGGAGTCGTGGGCGTAGACGCGCCGTCGAATGCGGCAGAGGCCTCGGAGGCTGGCTGGCTCGCGGTACTTTGGTGTGATGCTGTGCTTGCATCGAGCGTGCCGGTTGAGGGCCCGGTCGCGGGCGTGGTGCTGCTGGCGACGCTGGCGGTGCTGAGCTCGGCGGCGCTGTCGTTGGCGGGCGCCTGGGGGTTGGGCTTGGCCTTCTTGCGGGGGCTCATGGCTCTGAGTGAGCGCGGAGCAGGCAGGACGGGCCTCAGGGCGGGTGTTGACGAGTGCAGCGCATGTGAGCCAGCTTGCGCGTTCCCGTGAGCGGCTGGACGTGCAGCAGCCACCCATGACGCAGGTCACGGCCGCGCTATCTGTCGCTGTCGGCCAGCCGAGGCAGCTGTGGCGCAGGCGCTATCGCTCGTCGGCCCCTGCCACCAGCGCTAGCCAGCGGCCCCACTGTAACTTTTTCGTCGCGCAACTCGAACTTTCACGCGAGCGCGAGCGTCTCCGGCCTCTGAGTCTCCACGCCTCACCACCCCGCCCAACCGCAGCCATGGCGATCCAGAAGAAGCACGGCAAGGGGCGTCTCGACAAGTGGTACAAGCTTGCCAAGGAGAAGGGCTACCGCGCCCGTGCCGCCTTCAAGCTGATCCAGCTGAACAAAAAGTACAACTTCCTCGAGAAGAGCAAGGTCTTGATTGATCTTTGCGCCGCCCCTGGCTCATGGTGCCAGGTCGCCTCCGAGGTGCGCATGCGGCCCCTGCCTGTCTGCCCATCAACTGCTCACCGTGCATAGGTTATGCCTGCGGGCGCCCTCATCGTCGGTGTCGATCTCGCCCCCATCAAGCCCATCCCACGATGCATCACCTTCCAGAGCGACATCACCACCGACAAGTGCCGCACGACCCTGCGCTCGCACCTGAAGCACATGAAGGCCGATGCCGTCATCCACGACGGCGCCCCCAACGTCGGTACTGCCTGGGTGCAGGATGCTTTCACCCAGGCCGAGCTGGTGCTGCAGTCCATGAAGCTGGCCACGGAGTTTTTGTGCGAGGGCGGCACCTTTGTCACCAAGGTCTTCAGGTCCAAGGACTACAACGCCCTGCTCTGGTGTTTCCAGCAGCTGTTCATGAAGGTCGAAGCAACCAAGCCTCCCTCCTCTCGTAACGTCTCCGCCGAAATCTTCGTCGTCTGCCGTGGCTACAAGGCTCCCAAGAACCTCGACCCCAAGTTCCTCGACGCTCGCTATGTTTTTGCTGAACTCGCCGAGCCCGCCCCGAACAACGAAGCCAAGGTCTTCAACCCGGAGAAGAAGAAGCGCAAGCGTGGTGGTTACGAGGAGGGTGACTGGACGCAGTTCCACGAGGCTACCGTAGCCGAGTTCATCGAGACTCCCGATCCCATCGCTATGCTGGGCAGCTTGAACAGGCTTACCTTCGAGCAGAAGGGCAACGGAGACATCGCTATCGCCACCATCGACAAGCTCCCAGAGACAACAAAGGAAGTCCGCGACTGCTGCGCCGATCTGAAGGTCCTTGGTCGAGCCGACTTCAAGCGACTACTTCGCTGGCGTCTCAAGGTCCGCGACATCTTTGGTTTCTCGAAGAAACAGAAGGATGCTGCGGCCGCCAAGGAAGCTGAAGAGGCCAAAGAAGGCGAAGAGGAAGCAAAGATCGAGAACATGGACGAGGAGATGAGACTGCAGGAGGAGCTCGAGAGACTCAAGGAGAAGGAATCAAAGTCCAAGAAGAAGCAACGTCGTATCGAGAACGAGCGCAAGCAGAAGGAGATTGTCCGCATGCAGATGAACATGGCCACTCCCTTCGAAATTGGTCTCGAGCAGGCTGGACCGACTGGCGACGACGCCATGTTCGCTCTGAAGAATGTCGACAAGGACGGCGCGCTCTCCAAGATTGCCCGTGGCAAGATGGCGCAGATTGTTGAGAAGGAGAAAGACGAGTCAAGCGAGGAGGAGTTGACAGACGACGAGGAAGGTGACAACCTGGAGCGCTACCTTGATTCGCAGTACGATGAGTACGTTGAGCAAAAGTCAGCCCGCGACGCCAAATACCGCGCCAAGCGAGCAAGAGGTGATGATGAGGATGGCGAATGGAACGGCTTCTCGGACGGCGAGAAGGAGGACAGTGACGACGAGGAACTTGTGCAAGACGCAGACAGTGATGTTAGCAGCGATGATGAGGAAGAGGGCCCGAAGAAGCTGATTACAACCCTCGAGGGCGAAGACGGCGGTAACGGCTTGACAAGACGTGCACAGCGTTTCTTCGATCAAGACATTTTCAAGGGCATCGATGGCCTGGACGACATCGAGGATGACGAGGACAGCGGTATTGACGTCGAAGGCGAAGAGGACGTCAAGATGGAGGACGTCCAGGAAGCTCCAGAAAAGCCCTCGAAAGCGACAAAGAAGGCCACGTTCGCCACGCCCGCTCCTGAAGAATGGTCTGATGAAGATGACGACGACAAAATTGAAGAGGTCGCCCGCGACGAGTCTCAATGGGAGCAGGACGACATGCCCATGAAGAACGGCAAGCCCGACATCGACATCATCACCGCCGAAGCCATGACACTTGCACATCAGATCGCCACAGGAAAGAAGACAAAACACGACCTCCTCGACGACTCATTCAACCGCTACTCGCTCCGCGACGTCGACGGCCTACCAGACTGGTTCCTCGATGACGAGAACAAGCACTCCAAGCTCCAGCGCCCCACCACTGCCGCCGCCGCTGCTGCCATCAAGGAGAAGATGCGTGCCTTGAACGCGCGCCCGATCAAGAAGGTCCGTGAGGCCCAGGCGCGAAAGAAGTTCAAGGCTGCCCAGCGCCTCGAGAAACTGAAGAAGAAGTCCGCCATGCTTGCGGACGAGGAAGGCATGACTGAGAAGGAGAAGGCACAGAGTATTGCGCGCTTGATGAGCAGGGCGAGCAAGAAGAAGCCAAAGGGCAAGGTTAGCGTGGTTGTTGCTGGCGGTGGTAATAGGGGTATCAAGGGTAGACCGAAGGGTACCAAGGGTAAGTACAAGATGGTTGATGCGAGGTTGAAGAAGGATGTCAGGGGCATGAAGAGGGCGGAGAAGAGGAACAAGAAGAAGAGGTGAATGATCAAAGGTTTTGTTGGGAAGGCATGAGTAGTGGCAGTCTGTTGTTGCATTACAAGGCGTTTGATATCTGGAAAATTCAGGAGTTTTTTCGTCGCGCCAACTTGTCTTCGTTCGTTCAATACTGAGCTCCGAGTCACTGGTCCCCAACATCTCCTAACACCCCAGCTTCTGGAATTGGTGTCTTGCGTACCCCAAGCCCGCACCAACATAACCTGCCTTTCCTCCCAACATGCACCCTTGACCCCAATCACAACGCATCCACGGTCGCGAGCTCATCTACCGCGAGGACCCGGAACTCGAGCTTGAGCCAGATCCCGTCGTTGGTGTCGATGTCGAGCCTGAAGTCCCATTCGCCAAGCCAGATGAAGAGGAAGACGAAGACGACGAAGACGACGACGATGCCGTCTGGCCCGTCATTTTCGGCCCCAACCCGGCAGTGAAAGCGAGCGGAACCATATCTGCCCTCTCTATTCCAACGCCTTGCAGAATGTCACCGAAGTCTCTGTCTCGAGGTTTTGGTCCCGTGTCGCGCGCCTCGGGGTGAGAAGGATACAGGCGGCGGAGTGCAGATGGATAGTGATCGTCTAGTCGAGGGAAGGAAAGGTAACGAGAGAGAAAGAAGCCGGGTGTGTAGTGCGTGCGGTCCACAAAGTCAAGATTACGCAGGATGATGGCTGTCTCCGTGGATATACTCGCTGAAGTGCAGAGTTCTGCCTCTTCTCCCCTCCCCTCGCAACGATATATATACCCATCTTGCCCTCCCCATCAGGCCCCTCGACCACATCAACTCCCCTTCACAATCAAAACTCTCACCTCACCTCACCCCCCTCCTTCCTTCCCTTCTCAGCATCAACTTCGCATGACACCTCCAAGCACCCGCCTCGCCTTCCCATCCAGATTTCCTAATCCGGACAACGGGGTACCCGTCCATCCTCACACCTCCCAGCTGGCCTCGTTGTGTGGTTTCGAGTGCTACGCCCTGCGGCCTATCAGGATCAGCAGCGTGAGGCTGAAGATGAGCCGCACGGCTTGGCCAGCGAGGTTTCCTGATCAGGCTTGGTGCGGGCCGGATACGGTTAGTGGCGGCGATCTGCGACGCGTTGTTTCTGGAAAGCTAGTAATTCAGACGAGTGGGTGCATGGCGGTGTGTGCGTCGAGTGCTGCAAACTATGTATTTTACCTTCGTCTGAGCGCAACGGTGTCGAGGGAACCGATGATGTGTCGAGAAGAAGATGCATGGTTCTCTTTGCTGTCTGGACAGGTCTTCGATGGGCTTTCGCAGATTAAAGAAACTTGATTTTTCCTTTAGCGGTGATGAATGTATATTTAAACCTCACGCAATAGGGAAGCCCTCTCTCACAAAAATTGTTCCCAAAGCATGCTCAAATGGTTTGTTTGCGGGGTCGAAAGTGGCCTGCTCTACCAGCGAGATGCTAGATTACCACGTCCAGATGCTACATGACAAAACTTTTCCGGGAACAAGCTTGAATACTTCTCTCAACGTACACTTTGGATGCGAATGTAATACTATTAGTTCAAGGAGAGTGTTTATGGGACTATCACTGGCTTGTTTCTTCACTTTGAACAGAAAAAGACGGAATATCTGCGAGCATCCTATTGAAAAACAACAATTCCCGCATATTCATTTCCTTAGAATTGATTTCACCTTCACAACTTGCGCCTATCTCCTGAGAACCGATACTCAAGAACGTTCTCACATGATTATGAGCACACAATAGACATTCTGCGTTGCCCCCTGATTATCGAGCAGAGACAGGAAGGTTTTCAAGCCTGCTTGTCCCCAGCACCAGTGACCACTGGCTCCTCTTTGATCAGACGTCTATAAGGGCTGTTCTGTGCATGAAGCGTATCCATGACACATGCCCACACCGCCGCGACCCTGCCTTGATTAGCAAGTAATATCACACCCCTGTCACAGCTCAGACTTACGCTGCAAAACCTGCGAAAGCGGCCGTCGCGCCCTGCCCTGCCCGTCGATCACTGGCGCTCGCCGCAATAAGACTCGCTACTTCAGGTGGGGGAGGGACACCGCCTCTGGGCTCGCCTGCGTCGGAGGCCAGTCGGGCAAGAGTAGCCATCAAGGCAATACATGCGATGGAGTAGATAGCATTGCCTACAACCGCGACGATACATGCCGCTTTCTCGATCTCGTAGCGCAGGCGTGGCGTCGAGATAGGCAAGGCGTCGCGCTCGAGCACGAGCAGGGCGACAAAGAGGATGGCGTTCCAGGCTGTGCCGAAGATGGCCTGTGAGAATATGGGATAAGTTAAAGTTGGTTTGAGAAATGGGGTTCACGCACCACTTGATAAGTGATACTAAAAGTTGAGACTGCTGGGCTGAACTGGTTGAATGTACTGGTCGCAGGGCCTGTGGCGCTTGTTTCGGTCTCGACTAGACTATTTGTCCAGAGGAGCGTGCAGAGGAACCCGGCAGTGAAGAGAAGGACGGCGAAGAGGATGGATGCGCTGTGTGAATATTGCCATAGCGATTTACGACCCAGTGAGATGCCTGCCATGACGAGAGCTTTAATTCTTGGTGTGTAAGTGCGGAAGTTTTACGAATATGTTCCAGACCAAAGTCTCTTTGTGATGCACCTTCAGAGAGACCGGGGGAATCTGGCGTATATTATGCCTTTCAAAAGTGCATCACCAGGCTGAGACAGCTCTTATATGCTCATGCAGTTCTAACCAATTATCACAATCCGATATCCACATGTTTGTTGAACTTCTGTAAGGCTGACCACCGTGACACCTCAGCCTAGATGATTCCGAAAGTTTCGTCCGATTGTCCTGCGTGTTATTGGCTAAGAACTGTATATCAGAAGTGCTGCGCCGACCGGTGGCTTGTCTTACGCAGCGCAGATCTTCTCTGATTGTAATCGTCTTTGGGGTCCAACTGCACGCTGTGTATACCTTGGCAGAGAACGCTTACGCCAAGCCTCTCCTTTCATTGGTACGGAAGCAAGTCTCATCTGCACAATGGCATCAGCGGCCTTCGTTTCTACTACACCTGAGATGTTGATCGGTGGTCCTCTTGCTGCCTGATTGTCAGCAAGCTGGTCCCCATGAAGATCTCGATGGGGCACCAGCATCACATGCGCAACTGTGATTGTTTGCAACCACTGCATGTGTTATCAAGCTAAGCGAACATAATGGCCGAGCCGCTCACCACCCGTTGTCAAGTCAAACACGCAAGGCTGAACCATGCCTTTCCCTCGCAACATCTTCACACGAAAGACGCAGAGTGAGGGCAAGTTGAGCCCAGAGTGGTCGAAAGAATTTGGATCGCCGAACTCTCCAAAATCTCCAAAGTCCCCAAGATCGTCGAAATCTCCAAAATCTCCAAGGACTCCCAAATCTCCCAGACCGCTGACCGCCACGGAGAGAAATACCGAATATCTGGAGCAATGCGTTGGCTGTGACTTTGTTGCAGACTTCGTCCGCCGGAACGTCGCGTATTCTAAGCCTGGAGAAGTCAAATTGCCAGCGACCCTATTGCATAACAGCTTCGAAGAGCTGGAAAATTGCGCCAGAAAATGCCAGATTTGTCGCGTCTTTCGACAGGCTCTCTTGTTGGAAGAAGTCACATTTGATGACGTGAAGGAACTTAAAAGCACAAAAGGCAAAGTAATGGTGGGCTGGCCGGAAACGGCTGTCAAAGGCGGCAAATCTGGTGCTTATTTAACGGTAAAGGTCGAAGACAGGCCAGGGCGTATGGGGGTCATAAACTGCAATAATAAAAACGATATTGCACACCTTGCACTACGTCCTGATGCTCGCGACATCGCTGTATTGGAGCAGGCGACGGAATGGCTGCACACATGCCTCGATACCCACATTGGTGACTGCGACAACTTGAGGTTTAGTAGAGAAACTCCAAAGCTCCTGATTGAGATTATCTCACCTGATCTTATTCGGCTTTGCGAGAACGTTCAAGCCGACTACGTAGCTTTGAGCTATTGCTGGGGCATCGAAACCGATGAAGTCAGGCGAGGAAAGACTATCGACGAAAACCTGGATGCCCGACGCAAACCATTTAGCGCCAAAGAGCTCCCTGCGACTGTCCGGCATGCACTTTACATCGTTCATGCGATGGGTGTTCGCTACGCCTGGGTCGACTCGTTGTGTATCAACCAGTCCACATCAGAAGGTGTAGAGATGATGCACAAAGTCTACTCCAATGCGCTCTTTACGATCTGTGCTTGCGCCACGAGTAAGGCCATATCAAATCTGCTCGACCGGCGTGAAGCGTGGACCATGCGGACAGAGCCTTGTCAATTAGGTGGTCAATGGCTGACAACATCCGACATGTCTCTGAACGAGCTGCGTCTGAGGTCGCCACTTGCAGCACGTGCTTGGACGCTCCAAGAAGAGAGACTGAGTCCTCGGATGTTGTACGTGTCGAGCAGCAGGCTTTATTGGTCTTGCGCCCGAGGATGTGAGGTCGAATTGGCCCCAGCTTATGGCAGTGAGACTGCCAAAGTGCGGAGACCAGTCTTCGCGGAATCGGACCGCATCATGGAGATGCCTCTAGCTCAGGAGTTCCTGATGGCTTGCTACAATCAAAATCAAGAAAGCGGACTTCACGACTTTTGGGCCGATATTGTAAAGTCGTATGCTTTGCGAACTATGTCTCATCGAAAAGATCGACTGAACGCGCTGTCCGGTCTAGCTGCAAAGTATCTGAGTGCGAATGCTCCAGATGAGTACCTGGCCGGGATCTGGGCGAAGAATCTTCCCGAAGGGCTGGTGTGGAGAGTACAACAAGCTGCCGAAAATGCATCTAAGGAGGTCGACACCACCGTGGTACAATGGCCCTCTTGGTCGTGGGCTTCACTGCCGCTTCAAACTGCAATTGAGACGAAGTCGAGAAGTGCTCGATCGGCCTTCTTCCGAAGGATCACCAGCAATGACACTATGAGTGAAAGTGTCGTTGAAAACATCGAAAAATCCGTCAAGAAAGGAGTGAACGTCAAGGAGCTCCGCGTAAGAGGTCGCCTTCGTGTGCTTTGGAAGTCATCATCTCAACAGGTCAAATGGTCAGGCGTCAGCAGACTGGTCGACGGAGTGGAAAAGTTCACATTTTCCATCAGGCCTGAGCAGAACATGCATGCCATTCAAACAGACCTCGGCCGTGTTCTGGTATATGAGGATCGTCAAAAGGAAGTTGTAGGTCAGCTCGATTTTCGGCATGACGTCAGCAGAGCCGAACGCTCGAACTGGATGGCTCTCGAGATTGGAAACACCACAATGCTTTTATTGGAGGCTTGCGGCAAAGGGGTCTTCCGGCGTATTGGGGTCGCTTGGGATGTCCGCAACAATTACTTTGCACTTGCGGAGCTGGCAGACGTGGCTTTGAGATGAGCTTTTCGTTACTCCACAGACAGTGACAGACTTTTGTTCTTTCTCCGATCGTTCTTGCAATAGACCTGCTACTTTGCATTGATGTTGATATACTGGAGACAATGTCGTGTTGCAAAGCTTGCCATACGTTTGCGATACGCGTCAAGCGTTGTTTCCGCAGTCGTCGGCAGACGATGCCTGGTACAGTACAAATATGATGTTATCCCAATTCTTGCATGCCCAATATAATCACGCACCTGCGCCAAACTGATTGATGATATCCGAAAGCCTAAAGATAAGCATTTTGTCCACTCTAATATGTTCCTCTTTCAAAACAACCCTCTCATGCCTGTCGTCATTGCTCCACGGTTGCTTGTCGAAACTGCAAGCAGCGCAACTTCCGGGGGAGTGCAACTGTCACAGTGATACCGTGCTCACATTGCACCCAAGATCGCGCTAGCTATGTTACATAAAAGTACAGTCTTGATTTGTAATGCTGATATAGTGGTTTCCGAAATGTGCGGACAGATCCAACTTTGCTACACGTTATGATAAGCCCTGCTGTCAGGAGACTTCGTGCATGAGATGTATTGGATAAAGGTGTATATTAATAATATTGCCATAAAAAGCGGCTGTCTATTTTAGACCAAGGACTAGCATCGCGGTAGAGAGGCAGGATTTGAAGGACTAGCCCTATTCCTTACTATGAACATGGTCTTGGCCTTGTGTAGATTGGAACAAGACTCCCAGTACTACGTGCATAAGAGGACCCTGACCAATTAGGGGTATCCAGTCACCTTAATCGACTGACTCTCTTTGTAGATAGAACCAAAAGTGAGGTGGTCCGCACATTTCGGGAAGCACCAATACTAAAATCTAGTAACATCATAGTCCTGCTCACCAACCATGTGACCATTAAGCAGGCCCTTATGAGGCAGTCTAGTGCTGACGCCTCGTTCTCGCCCAGAAGAGCCGTTAGAAAACGATCCCCAGATCCAATTGTCTCATTACGCTCAAATGGCGCAACTTATAGCGGCGGATGTGGGCTTTTGCAAATTCCGCGATGGATGGCTGACTATCACCCTTGGAAGGCCCTTCGGAATCGCCTTAGCTACTGCAACATGCCACATCCGAATGCTCCCCATGCTGCGAATGACTTGTGTGTTTTATCAAGCAGTAAAGAGAAACTTTGGCTGCCCACAGACTTGGATGCCATGGTTGGTGATTGATTTTATTGATTCGATCAGTTTATAAGATTCTGGGGCGAGGATTTGTCTCTCTACTATCCAGAACTGGGAAGTCGGCCAACACGGACACATCTGATTGAATTATTTCTGAATGACACCCAGAGATATGATTTTCTGGAGTCAATCAATATTTCAGGCCAACTATTTAGCGATTTTGGAAGACAATAGTCGATAGGCCTGCACCTGCGTGGAACCTCACGTCTTACGAATGCATAGCTGGCCTTGGACCTATAGAATTCAATCAACTTGACAATTTATCTGTAAAACGATATCTTTGGGAACTGTGCTCTTCCACGATTTCGATGAAGTACGACTTGAATGAATCCATACTTGGTTCAACGGCAATACGGCCTGGAACATTGGCTCATCTTCTCTATCCGAACAAGCCCGCATACACAACCCAGATGGTCACTTCAATCCATTTATGCGCTGGAAGCGGAGCTTCCGCCTCCTTTTGAAGGTTTCTTCAAATCATTGTCAACCACATCATCCAACACAGTCTCTCCACGTGCTTGTGCCTCAACCCTGGCAATTTTCAGCTTCCTCGTATCTTGCTCTGTGTGTCTCGTCAAGAACCACGTGAACAGAGAAGCCAAGATACAAGCTGACACAAACCCCATTGCGATACCAAAACTGACACCATAGTGAGGCGCAAACCGGCTGTTGAAAAGGTGAGGACCGATGGCACCGCCGATTTGCCCATAGCTGTTGACGAAACCAATGGAGAAACCTGAGCCGGTAGCTCCTCGAATTGTTTGCACACGCCATGGCCACATCATGGGGAACCATGCGCTTGTTACACCGTTGCCGATAAGCGTTGCCGCGAAAACACCTCCGGTATTAGGATAGGCGTACAGTACTCCATAGCAGATCAAGATGACTCCGAGGAATGTCAGCGGGTAGACTGGACGCGGTAAACGGCCGTTGTCCGCAAAGGCACCCGTAATACCGATAATGATGATGCTGAAAATACTGATGGGGAGGTTGAGAAGCTGAGCCGAAGCAATATCTGTGTAACCAAGATTGGCGATGACAGTCGGCTGGTAGAATCTGACACCACTGGTGCCGACTGTATAGAGCGCCCAGATGAGCGTGAAAAGCCATAGACGTACGTCCTTAAGCGCCTCTACGATCTCGCGCCAGCGGAAATTTGCTTCAGACGCCTGTGGAGCATTACCAGGGAGGCGAGCTTGAATGAACGCCTTCTCCTTCTCTGTCAGCCACTTTGAGGTAGCGGGAAAATCTGGCAGAAGCCACCAGACCACGAAACCAAATGCAATGGTGACGACACCTTCAAAGATGAAAAGCCACTGCCAACCTGAGAGACCGTGTGTCCCATCGATATGTGAGAAGGCAAATGCGAGCACTCCGCTGAAAACTCCAGAAAGATTACCAAGAACGTCTGAAATGTAGGTCAGTCGTACTATTCGACATTGAAAGATTCCTATGAACTCACAGAAGTACAGCAAGCGCACTGACATCTCGTCTGGTCTGTACCAGTAGCACATCTGGAGTATGACTCCCGGAAACATGCCAGCTTCCATCTGCGGTACAAGATTAGTGATTTATCGAAGCAAATGGATAACAATATCTACCAAGCCGAGGAAAAAGCGTGCTGTATAAAGCCCGCTTTTGTTTGTGGCTGCAGCATGACAAGCTGTTGCAATGCCCCAGGTGATCATGATGCGGCTCTGCCATCTTGAAGGTAGCATGCGTTTGAGCAGGAGGTTCGACGGCGCTTCTGCGACGATGTAGGGAATCTGATACATAGTCAGTCATGCACTGTCCGATCTTTTACCCAACTTACGTAGTAAATCGTTGCGACAAGGTTGTACTCGTTTGAGGTCATTCCGAGCTGGGTCATGATATTGCCTGGGGTTCCCCTGTTCATAATACGGGCGTTTGACACGTTGTCAGCATCGATATTCTTCAAGAGAAACATAATTGAGCAAAGAGTCTGTCACCACCGAAGGTCAGTCGCCATCAGAAATGGAATGACAATGCTGGTACCATGAGCCTCCAGTCAATTCGCCGTAGTAGCTTCTTCTCCTCCTCGGCAGTCAACAACGTTCGCGCCCGCATTCTCTCATCATCGTAGCCGTTAATAGTCTGGTTGACTATCGCACCTTCTTCGATAAATGATCCACG
The DNA here is from genome assembly GCA_028584115.1 of Stagonosporopsis vannaccii. Classification (NCBI taxonomy): domain Eukaryota; kingdom Fungi; phylum Ascomycota; class Dothideomycetes; order Pleosporales; family Didymellaceae; genus Stagonosporopsis; species Stagonosporopsis vannaccii. Next base: position 130,969 of record VWXS01000058.1, on the reverse strand, counting down.
TCGAGCATAGTGGAACCCTTGCGTTCCATCCTGAAGTGTTGCGGAGGCTATAATGGATTCTCCAGTTTTGTCAACCATGCTGGAAATCGAAGAATGCAGAAAAAACCAATTGGTCCTGTCCAACTTGGGGGACGTTATAAAGCAGCTACCAAATCGCTTTCATACTGGCAAGCACTAAATGCAGCTTGTCGGGATCTCAAGCAATCACGATAAGTAAAGTGGACCCTAAACCGTATTTACCAACCACACGACGAGCTTCTTTCTATGTCCATGGCGGACACCAATATTCAGCACAAAATCAAGTAGAGCACGACTTTTGTTCCCACTTTGACGACGAAGCTGTTAGAGAAAAGGTGTGCCCGGCGATAATCTTCTCTGCATTCGGTTCAACCCATTCCGCGATCCTGGCCAAGAATCACGAATACATTGATCCCGGTTGTTGTGGCTTGAAGCTACTTACAACGCCCCGCTCTCGGATGGTAACCTTATTTCCGGGCAGCCCGGAGAACTTCTGTTCGACAACGTGTGTATAAATAAACGTCTGTGCACTTCACAGCGTCAACCTCAGCCGACCGCATTCTAGACAAGTGTGCTGATCGCCTAACATGGCTGCTATACAAAAGCCAGAGACAATATCCAACCTACCTACATTGTCATACAAGCAGGTGCCCGAAACTCGATATGAATGTCAGTCAGCCCAGGGAGAGTAGTGTATGATCATTTAATGTACTGACAAATGAGCAGTGGATTGGGCAGATCTTGCTACGCTTAACTTATCTTTGTTTGACACCCCCGGTGGAAAAGAGAAATTAGCAAAGCAGCTGTTCGAAGCTATTGACAAGATTGGTTTCTTCTACATCGTCAACTTCGGACTCAGCCAGGAGGCTGTCGACCGGCAATTTGCCATCGGCAAAGAAGTCTTCCAGCTTCCTATTGAAGAAAAGCTCAAATATCGAGCTGATCTTGAGAACGGAGGCTACAATGGATACAAGCCTCTCGGTATAAGGGAGGTGCGACCAGGCGTTCAGGATAACACTGAAATTTATAACATTCCAAAATTCATCCCGGAACTTGAGCGGCCCCAACCTGCGATAATAAACGAGCACCGGCAGGAAATTGAGGCGTTCGCCAGACACATCTCTGATAACGTCGCTGGTAAGCTACTCGTCCTACTAGCCATCATTCTGGAGCTCCCCGAGGATTTTTTCCTCGAAAAGCATCGATACAATGAGAGGAGCGACTGCCACCTGAGATACATGAAATATCATCATCGTACCCCAGAGCAAAATGCTGCGCTAGAGAATGTCTGGGTCAAAGGACACACCGACTTTGGTTCTCTCACACTCCTATTCCGTCAGCCGGTCGCCGCGCTCCAGGTCCGTACCTCGGAAGGCAAATGGAAGCACGTTAAACCATATCCCGGCAGCATCACGGTGAATCTAGCTGATTCTCTGGAGTTCTTGACCAACGGTTTCCTGAAGAGTAGCATCCATCGTGTTGTAGCTCCCCCGCCAGATCAAGCGGACGTTGATCGGTTAGGCGTGCTGTACTTTGTCAGGCCGGAGGACAATGTCTTGCTGACGCCAGTCAAGAGCAATGTGCTCGAGAAGCTGGGATACACAAAACTTTCCGACGAAAGCGTCGTTGGAATTACAGCAGGAGAATGGGTTAAGGCAAGAGTGAAGAAGGGTGTCGCAAAGGGGCAAGTGCGAAGTGAACAGAAACAAGAAGCTATCATAGGAGGGAAAAGCGCAAAGTACTATGATTGAGGCGCATGAGAGATAGAGAGATCATTACCACAACTTTACCCTTATCTCCTGCAGTACAACAAGCATTCGAAATTCTTTCTCTTTGCGCGCACATAGCTGCATGACAGAAGGCATCCTTGAAGACATGCAAAGACTGCCATCGCCAACAACAAGTAGTATTAAGCAGTGGAAATATTGCCTGTGTTGTTAGATCGATATCAGGTTGCAGTACCATGCTTGGCTGCTTATGACCTATCTTCCGAAGCGAGTCTTTTCGTAAGGCGCCCATGTATGCACGTATGCTTTCCCCACATTAGCGCTCTTTTAGCCCCACTTTACCCCATTCCTTCGCACGTCATATGCGTGACTTCTAGCATCACCGGTGTCTTTTCTGCCAGAGCATGTAAACCGGTGTCTATGGTCGCCGCTCCTTTTGCACCAATGCCGGTGCCCGCCAAAACTGGCCATTAGATACCTGCGGCATTCATGCAGCTCGCTGCCAGTCTCTTCTGATGCACAAGCATGTCCATCAATTTCACTTCTATCCCCATTTTCGACCTTGGCGACGCCAGAGACCCGGTTAGGAGACCTCAAGTACTCGAAAATTTACGACATGTGCTTCTTAACGTTGGCTTCCTCTACGTTCGCAACCATGGAGTACCTGAACAAATAATCCAGGACTTGGTCAAAGCACTTCCTGTGTTCTTTAGTTTGACAACAGACGAAAAGGCCGAGGTTGGGCTGCTTAATTCGCCGCATTTCCTTGGTTACAGCGGAGTTGGTGCAGAGACGACTGCAGGCAAGGTAGATCTCAGAGAACAATTCGAGTTCGCTACAGAGCTGGAAGATGATTGGCACGAGGGTCTTCCGTTAGCTGAGAGATTTAAAGGTCCCAACCAGGTATGCAACACTTGAAAGTCTCGCTATAATGCTGCTCGCACCTACGGAATTGTTTACGAGCCAGACAGTGGCCCCTCACGAAACCGTACCTACGCGCTGTGGTTGAGTCCTATATTATCGCCTTGACGCGACTCAGCGAAGACTTTCTCGAACTTGTGGCTGAAGCTCTGTCACTTCCTCCCCACGCTTTCAGATCATTTCTTTCGGATCAACATAGGCTGAAGCTCGTACACTACCCGGGATCTGAGAATGCAGGGCAAGGTGTAGGCCCACACAAAGACTCATCCGGCTGGTGGACATTTCTGCTTCAAGCGTCGCCTCCTCATATCAAGGGCCTACAAGCCCTCAACAAGAACGGGGATTGGGTCGATGTGCCCAACGTACCCGGAACTTTTGTCGTAAACATTGGCCAAGGGTTTGAAGTGATAACAAATGGTGTCTGCCCAGCGACAACACACCGCGTGCTATCAAGCCCGGAAGAACGATTCAGTGTGCCTTTCTTTCAAGGGCTACGACGAGATCTGACAAAGACTGAAGCTACAGGTAAGTTGAGAGCGCACTTCGAGCATCCAAGCTTTAGAGGAAGCGGCGAGAGTCAAGAAGGCAGAGAGACCGACAGCGCATTCTTGCAAGGGAGATACGATACATGGGGCGAGTCACAACTACGGACCAAAATTCGGAGTCATCAGGATATTGGTCGCAAATTTTATGGCAACGTGTTTCATAGATATGTCGATAACACCGAGGGCTAGATGTGACATACTCAAGGTATTGCTTCGAGCAGCATGTGCTTGCCGTGAAAAGGGGAGGTGCCCCGCAACAGCCTCGGCTGGCTACACCCGCACGCCAGTCCCGAAACTCTAAATCGACTCAGGCCCACTATTTTAGCCGCAATGGTTTACGTCTATCAGGCTACGCAAGTCTGTCAGTTTCAAGGCTCCGTGGCGACCCCGACTTGACGACCGAGTTTATTTTCCCGAGCATTGGACGCAAGCAAAGACCTACGTGCAGACCAGGAACCAATATGGGCGATAAGCGGTAATCACCGGGATCGGCGTAGGCACTGTCCCCCTGTTCTTTAAGTATCTTCTTGTCAATACTAATCTGAAAGCGTGTTTCTGCTTTCCAAAGGGGAATCTCGGGCTTCTTTTGAGATTGGAAGGGTCTTCGTGCGAATCGACGTTCCTCTTTCAAGGTTTAGTAGAACCACCGATGTGTCTGTTTCGAAACATTCTCAATAGGTTCTGTTGGTCAGGGTGTTTCCCAGAATAGCATACATGTAAAGATGAACAGAGGAGAGACCCGCTGCAGGTACGTATAAATGGCATTGGTGTGCACTTGATTTGAAGCATCGTCATTCTCTGCTCTGCATTCCATCTCCTACATTCGCTCTTGTCCCACTACAGTCTCTCGTTTGTGCTGCGCACTCATTCTTCTTTCCTCGAAACAACAATTCTACATTTCCTAGCTGTTTTTCGACTGTAACCAGGAGGGCCAACATGAGGTTCTCCGCAGCTACCGTTATTGCTTTTATTGGTATGAGCAATGCTCTGCCTGCCCCTCAGTACGGCAACGCTGGTACTCCAGTACCCGCAACTACCACATCCTGTGCTGGTGACAATGGTCCAGTCATCACGACATCGCTACCTTTCCAGGGTACTCAAGGTGCTCAGCCTACTGCACCTGCCTACGGCTCAGAAGACCAGGTCCCTGGATCAACAACCAGTCCAGCTGCTAGCCCAACTTACGGCGACGAGGGACAAGACTCTACTTCGCCCATCCAGCCAAGTGTCCCAGCCACTGGCCCAACTTACGGCGACGAGGGACAAGACTCTACTTCGCCCATCCAGCCAAGTGTCCCAGCCACTGGACCGAGTTACGGCGACGAGACACCAGGTGCTCCTGCTGTCCCCAAGCCCAGCGGAGGGTTGGAACTCGGGCCCGGCGGAGGTCTGAGCCTCGGAGGAGGCCTCGATCTCGGAGGTCTTATCGGCGGTCTTCTTGGCGGGGGCAAGTTGCCCGGTCTGCAGGTTGGTGCCGGTGGCGGCCTCAACCTGGAAGGTGTCCTTGGGGGCTTGACTGGCCTGCTAAAAGGAAGCGGCCATCTCGACGGTTCAGGACATCTCATTATTGGCGGTCTGCTCGATGGTCTCAAAGGCTCTTTAGTAGGTCTTCCCGGTGGCGCAGAGTTGGGCGCTTTCTGTGATCAGCTTAAGGGCGCCCTCAGCGGATCCGGAAACATCGATCTCGAGGGTCTAGTTGGCGGACTCGAAGGTCTCCTTAGCGGATCTGGGAAGTTTGACTTTGGTGCCAGTCTTGGTATCGACGTGGATGGTTTGATCACTGGCCTTACACTCCTGCTCGAAGCCTCCATCAATGGCTCTGGAGGTCTCGATATTGGCGCCCTTCTTGACCAATTCGAGGCATTCCTCGGCGGATCTGGCCATCTTAATTTGGGTGCCGGCCTCGGCCTTGATCTTAACGGCGTAATTGCGCAGCTTAAGGTTCTCCTAGGAGCATCTGGATCTGCCGGTCTCGACGTCAGCGGAGTTCTTGTTGCTCTCAAGGGCTTCCTTAGCGGCTCGGTCGATCTGAATGGATTCATTGCCGCTTGCGGTAAGCTGCCTAGTGGCGAATTGCTGGTCAGTCTTTGTGGTCAACTCATCGTCATCCTCAAAGGACTCGGCATTGACCTGAATGCTATCGTCATCCAACTCACGGGCCTTCTTGGTGGTATCCTCAAGGGGACCTTCAACCTTGGCGGTGCCCTTCTTGCGAAAGGATCTCTTGATCTCAGTGGCCTGCTCAGCGTGCTTGGTCAGCTCGGTGGAAGCGTTGGAGTTGGTGCAAAGATCGGCGCTGGCGGCTCGGTAGGTGGTTCCATCGGTGGCTCAATCGGCGCTGGTAGCCAGCTCGGCAGCAGCGGCAAGTTCGGAGTTGGATTGAAACTGGGTGGCTGGCTACACAGCTTGATCAAGGGTAACCACTAAACATGCCAGCTTGGCTGACATACCTCATCTATCATAATGTCTTAACCAAGACTTGGTAATATAATCATAATAGATACGCGTTTTATAGAGTCAACGGTGTATCGTAGGCCCGAATATCATTGTCAAATCTTTCTTCGGCCCTACATTGGCCCTTGGATCTGTGAGATGGCCCATAGTGTGTTTGTATTAATGTTCCTGCGTGCCAGAGGCAGTAAGCGTGGAAGTACAGGAGTGATTTGCCTTGTGATGATATTCATGAGGGCTGCGGTCGCTATGTTACGAATGCCGCACACTCCCAGGCAGTTGTCTACATTAGGTACGACTTTACGGATGCGGCGCAAATTATCGTACAAACGTATTGATATATGCCACACCCTCAGCCCTATCGTCGTCCTTCTCAACATAGCTTTGGTCTTTTCGAAAAACAAAGTTCGACGTGCTATTCCCGTATTGTGGCCATTTAGGGATTTTCGAAACTGCGCTCCTGTTAGCGAACCCATCTAAGATCAAGAAAGCATTGAGCATACCGCCATGGCCATTAGGGTTCAAGTCATACGCAAACGAGGTCCACATTCTCATGACCAACTTCGAGAGTTTTAGGTTTTCGGTACTATTTCCCAATGGCGTGATTTGCTGTTCAGTGTTGCCGAAAACGAATGGAATCTGCAAACCATCAGCAACGCCGCAGAGGCACGTAAGGGCAGCGCTACAAACCTCAGAGAAGTGATTAATGCCAATAGTAGCCGGTGTGGTGTTGAACTTGGGTGCGTCCCACCGGTAAGAGTAGACGTTCTCGACGTAATCACTCATCCTCTCCGCCAACTGTCTTCTCGGCGCATACATTGTCAGATCTGTTGCAATGCTGTAATATCTTTTGTACTGCAATCCAAACTCGGGCCATGTACGATTGCCCCATCCATAAGGTAGCCCTAAATTTGGGTCGTTTGGATAGAGTTCCAGCAAGTGTCGGGCTTGCTCTTCGTCGACATTCCATCTTTTAGAGGTAAGCAGTTGCTCGATGGCTTGAGCATCGGTGTTGACACCATTTACACCAAAGCCCTCGTCCGTGTTAGTCCCTAGAATCAGAGGGATCTTTGCGAATTTGCCGCTGGTCAATGACTGTTGACCGTAGCGCGGAATGAAAGATCCATCAATGACGTGAAACCATTCGAGGCCCACGTTACCGTAAGGTGCGATCTTCTCGTACGGAGCTTCTCGCAGACATTGTAGCGTACTTGTTGAGTTCGCGCAGCCTACCGAGACAGTGAGGTTCTTGTACATGCCTTGATACCAGTCCGTTCCGTTCAGCGGTGCGCCCACCGCACCACCGCTTTCAAGTATAGCAGCGCGGAACAATCCATCGGTCTCGCCATCGTATGCGTTGATGTGGTCACCCACAGAGTATGCGCCTGCACTCTCCCCCCAGATAGTGACCTTTGCAGGGTCGCCACCGAACGCAGAGATGTGTTTGTTGACCCACTTGAAGGCAGTGCGCTGATCACGTAGACCAAGATTTTGTGCGCCTTCTGCATTGATCTCGTCGCTTGAGATGAAGCCGAATGCGGCCATGCGATAATTGATGGAGATACCGATAACGGGCTTGTTATTTAGCACCGACTGCTCCACGACGTAACTCATGTTGTATCTGATAAGTTGTCAGTATCTGTACTGATAGTAAGATCCGAGGCTCTGTGTTTACCTTGGATCGCTGGTAGCACCCTGCTGCCATCCTCCGCCATATATCCACAACAACACTGGCAGACGTTTGCGGTTCGTTCGAGGTTTGATAATATTTAAATTGAGGCAGTCTTCCCCAAGGGTTGTCCAGCCTTCTTTGACCAGTCTTGTTGTATCCGATCCATAGCCTGTACAATCAAGACCGTACTGAGTTGCATTGTAGTGTGTTTTCGGTGTATCCTTGCTAATTTGAGCAGGAGTAAAGCGGATTGGCTTGGGTGCGTATTTGATGCCGAGGTAAAGATCCTGCTCGAATTCGGGAAGGTAGCGGCCATGGAAAATACCTGCCTGAGACTTTACAACAGGCTGCTGGACGGCGGCATCGGTGAGCGCAAGGGCTAAAGGCAGAACAAGCATCGAAGCCCACATCGTGCTTTTCACTGGTACTGAAGGATCCAAGTGATGCGAAACCTGCTGAAAAACCCAAAGCTGAGCACACCATGTTTCGACCGTGGGGAGCACCTGTTGAAATACGTATGTGAGATCCAGGAACACTTGCAGGTACCGTGCGCCTGTACGCCAGATGGGCATTTACACCGATATCTGTCGCCTAGCGCCGGTAAAAGCGTCCAACACAGAGACGATGGCCAACGAGCAATGCTTCAACCCCATGTTTCCATTGATTAGCGCCCGGGGTAGGCTCTGGGGTATGGGGAAAGCCAAGAGTTGCGCATTTGGAAGATCCACCAATGAGATCTCGACAAGCCTGAGCTTCGCAAGGCTTCGAACGGCATTAAGCGCAATTGCCGATTTTGATTTCCCAGAAACAACTATGGCCGAAATACGAACTCTTTACCCCTTGACACCGTGATCTTCGACAGACGTTGCTCGGCTGTATATGCGCATCCGTTGCTCTTTGCACAAACTCAGACCAGTGCTAAACTCCAGATCGATGAGCGGATCGACGGGAAAGCTTGCATGACTTCACTACATGTGTCATCTCCCCTGGCCTGTGCTAATGTATCGCTCAAGGACTGTGGACACCCGCCGTCTGTAGCTCGTATGGGACTAGCTTGCCTTGTTAGCTCGCGGCGAAAACAGACCCTGCTGGATTTGCCTTTGTATGCTGCTCAGTGGGTCATTGAAGATTCCGTAGTACGAGAAGAGTGTGCTTGGCCAATTTGGTGTCTGGCTGACGTCCACAAAAAGAGATATCGTCAGAGCTGACAGAGTTGAGTATCTTTCCATGCCACTCAATAGCTGACACGCCATTTCGCAGGGCTGATTATACATATCTTACAACATCGTCCACCGTCACCCACCCAAAACCACTGAACACTCTCAGACTCCATACCTAAATTCGCGCACCTTCTTCTGATAATAGTAACTCGCCAGCAACCCCGTAGCACCAAGAGCGATGGGGACAGGCGCTCTGCCACCAGTCTTGATGATCCTAGGAATAGCTGAGCCGAGCAGAACCACGCTGTTTCCTAGTGCGAGCTCGGTGCCGTAGTCTTTGTTCTCTTTGATGAGGTAGCCTTGGATTGTCAGATTTTCATTACAGGGACATGGGGTATGGTTGAGGTTGATTGAAGATTTAAAAAGGCTCACCAGAGTATCCGTACGAAGCGCCGAGCACGAGGCCTGCGACCAGCGATGGTGTTGACCGCGTCCGTAGGTAGCCGGCTGTTCCGCCAACGGCGACTACAGCTAGAATGAGTGATGTGATCGGCAATTGCATGCCGTTTAGAACTTACGGAGGCCGGCGAGTGTGAAGGAGGGGTGCTCTGCCATGGTTGTTTGATGGACTGAACGTGGATTTGAGTTTGGTATCAGATGAATGCCTGGCAAGGCTATACAAGGAAATATGGGTTAGTCAGCCGCACGAGCCTCGAGTCTTTATGGCAAAGTGGGGCCTAGGCACGACTCACACATCCAAGACGTCAGGGCGGGGTATGTTGTAACTGTCCTGATATGATCTGAAGAATAGTGTATTAATGGTAAACATCTCCAGTGCTATGAACTGCATCTAGGGTATCTTGCTCCTCGCCATGCATATTCCAAATTAAAGCTGCACAAGACAAAGAATCTATCCAATATGATGATAAAACGAACGCATGCACACGAAAGTGGATTACCAGTCTTGCATCAAGTTGAAGTTCCACGTCGGTAACAACGCGACACAGACCAGACAACCCAATGCAACCAGACCGCTGGTAACCTCTGGGCGCCTCAGTAATGCAGGAAGCGATTTGGTCGAGGTGAACGTCTGCTTGTGATCAGCAAGGCGTTCTGATGAAGCCTTTGTGCCAGTTGACAACTCCTGCAACGTCTCTGCTGAACGGATGTCGATCTTGGCTTGTCCTACCCGAGCTGAGCTGACCGTGTCATCCAGCTCGTAGACAACTTCAGCGCAGAGTTGGAAGATGTTCTTCGCTTCTTCGATGACATCAATCCTCTGGTCATTTGAGAATAGATGCTCTGCCTCCTCGAGCCGGAGCTTGAACTCAGCCTTAATATCTTCGCCGTCGTGGGGGCCAAAGAAATGCCAAAATGACAGACCACGCTCCTCTAGCGATATGCCGTCATTCTCGTGCGCACTCGGCCAAAAGTTGTCGCCCGCTCTGAGGAGACCTGCTCTTATCCATCTCCCGCCCGAGAAGACAGCCATGTAGAAACACCACGCATACGCCACAAGAACCCATGGCTTCTCGTGCACACTCTTACGAATGTGGGTACAGAAAGCTGCTACCTTGTCGCCAGGGTACTTGGACAACAAAACCTCCAGATCTGTAGGGTGTAGACCAAGCAGGTACTCGAGGTCCCTCTTGAGGCGCCCAGACCGCGGAAGTCCTCGAGGACGCAGCGTGGAGAGGAACGCCGCGAGCTGTGGTGAGGGCGGCGTGGGCGCACCGACCGTTGATGTGAAGAGGGCAGGGGAGTCGTAGGGGTTGACCAAGAGGTACGAGAGGAGCGGCGATGTTGTTGGGCTCGATGGTGTACGGTCGATCAAAGAGGCAGAGGGAGAGGAGGGACGAGCATGATCGCGTATCAAGTCTGACCACAGACTCTCGAAGGTGAGGTAAATGTGCGCAAAGTGCAGGAGACCGGTTGCGTAGAGAGTCGAGTCGGGGGTATGTGGTGGCAGGCCGAGCGGGAGACGACTCGTTATTAGACGGTTGAGGTTCGTGTGAAGCGTTCTATGTGAAGCGTCAGTACTTGTGATAGGCTGGCGACGCAGACGGCTGGAGCCCTACCGTGTTGCTGCGTTGATCTCGCCTGGCAAGGACACAGGCAGTCCTCTGGCGCTCTCCAGCATGGTAGAAGTAGGCGTGGCACAAGCTGCGAGCTGTAGGAACAAAAGACGTCTCTTGCGCAGCGATGCACAAGTTCTCATACGCCTTCGTTCTGGATGACTGCGGCCAAGCTACCGTTTTCAATCTCTAGACCCTGCGCATGCGTACAGCCCACGCGCAAAGCAGCCTGGAGGTCACGTCTCGGCTGTCTCGTGTTAGACTCATGCGGCGCCTGGACCGAGGGTCTTGCAGACAGACCAGGGAGCGCGATCTCGATCGCTCGATGGTGTCATTGCGTCCCGAGCCCTCACGCGGCCTAAATGCAAGCGAGTGGCGTTCGCGACGTCAGAGATTGGTTTGCCACCGTAGAACATGATCTGATAAGAGAGTGTGGACAACTCCATCAAGGACAGCGTTGAGACAGGACGTAGAAGCACACAGGATGATTGGGAGACGTGATCGTCAGGGTTTGCGGAAGCAAGACGTGGATCATGGGCCCCTGGGCGCGTGAGTGCTCTACGATTCGCGGGTGCTACCGCCATAAGGCTGGTAAAGTCCATGATCGGGGGCCGTGCTGTTCGGCGCCGAAGAGCAACGATGTCTTTATTAGAAGGACCGAAGATCTTTGCAGTTTGGGAAGGTTATAATATGGACAGTGCATCGAGACAGTTGTGCAAGCATGCACCGGCAACAAAATCTCGTTCGGTGCTAACAGTCTGCCTGGGAGTGGACGAGACGCTACTTGGCCAGCACAACGACTCTTTGTGATGTGCTGGAAGGCAGATACATTCACGACCGGTCATCGAACAACGATAACTCACATGTGATCGGGAACGTGCGCAGTCATTTGGCTCGCTCACTTCTGAATGTATCTTGGACGTGCCTAATTGCGAAACGCACAGAGTAGCCTTGTTAGAAGAAGTAGAACTTGGCCGAATGGAATACGGCAGGAAACAATATCCAATTTTCGCCGCTGTGGGACAGCAAGCACCGGCCACAAATACCACTGCACTCGACCATCCGAGTAAACAATGTTACAGATGCATTCCCCGGAGTGAATGCTAACGGCGTGAGAGTGGGGCTGCCGATAAGCTAATGGCGCGATAGGCAAGCGCTCCAGGTGGCCTTTAAGCCCCCAAGCGCAGTCCCAGAGTCCACGTCAACGTCAACGTTTCAGTCCACCTGCGAACAACTAACTACAAACCACTAACAGCTAACATAGTCTGTTCCCCCTCCAAGACGTCTGTGGTCTGCTTCGACCTACGATCGCAGCCATGTCCACCCGAGGGCAGTTCAACACCAAGAATCCTACCATCAAGCGAATATGTAAGCTCGGCCTTCAGTCCGGCATCCCTTACATGAATCTAACACACCGCAGTAAAGGAAGCTTCCGAGCTCTCTGTTTCTCCCTCTCCAGACTACCATGCCGAACCGCTAGAGGACAACATCTTTGAATGGCATTTTACCATTAAAGGTCCAGAAGCACCTTCCGCATACGCCGGTGGCATCTATCATGGACGCATAATATTACCGCCACAATACCCTCTGCGACCGCCAAACTTTCGGTTTCTCACGCCCACGGGACGGTTTGAAGTAAACCGCGAGATTTGTCTGAGCATATCTGGGCATCATGAGGAGACATGGCAGCCCGCTTGGGGTGTCAGGACAGCGCTTGTGGCAATCAGAAGCTTCATGGACACAGATGCCAAGGGCCAACTCGGTGGCATTGAGTGCAGCAAGGATGCAAGAGAGAAGATGGCGAGAGACAGTGGAAAGTGGACCTGTGCTGGCTGTGCGAAGAGCAACGCGGCGATCATGAAAGAGCGAGAGGAAGCTGTAAGAGAGATGGAAGAGACAGAAGGGAAAAGGAAGGAAGAAGAAGTCCCTGAAGAGCTGAGGCTTGCCTACCGAGATGAGCTGGGTCAAAAAGATGGCACCGAGGCTGAGAAGGTGGATAAAGGGAAAGGCAAGGCTGCTGAGTCGGAAGTACAGCACGATGCAGTGAAACAACGGACATCACCCGTCACGCCCTCACCTGCAGTACCAGTCGCGGTGTCACCGTCATCTGTTGCGCCAACGCCCCGGCCTACGAGGACTGTACCGGGGCCCCCGCTACGGCAAATGGTTCAGCAGAGCCCAGACCGTTCATTGGCCTGGATTGATACCTGTATCTGGGGTGTCGTCGCCATGCTGCTCTTCATGGTGATCAAGAAACTTGACATCTTGTAGAGCATGCTTTGACTCAACATTGTAACCCTCTACTCTGCAGCACGGATATCAACTTTTGCACGCGCGATTTCACATTTAGCGACGGCGTTATTGGTAAATTTGCTCTTCTTGTCCTGTCACTTTCGAGCCTTAGAACCCTAATGGATCTCGGGACCGCTTCAAACGCATCTCCTTGTAGCATCGCTCATCTCCACGGTTCCTGCATGAGTCGAGAATTTAGCGAGCAGAACGACGGCAAGAAAATCGATTTGCGGTTGTACACGATACCGTCTATCACTCTTACTGAGTCTGGCCTTCGGCTATATTTGCTATTTGGAAGCAGCGAATCCACTCCATCAGTCGCAATAGCAGCGAACACATCTCAATCCACCACAGCCGCGAATCTCCCTATAACGCTATCATGATTACTCAACCACAAGTGCCGAAGCTCTCCGATGCTCAGGCTTTCGGGATGCATCGCGCTTTGCGCCCCGCTCAGTGCAGTTGTCCTTTGTCAGGTTATTTGACATCGGAAGAGATCAATTCAAGCTCGTGTTTCAACCTTCATTTGCTGATTTCCTTACTGGATTTCTGTTGCTGAACATGCAAGTAGACTTTTCACGCAACCTGTAACACATCGCAGCCCATTACAGAGTTTACACAGCATGGTTTACACAGTATGATAATCATCTATCGCGCCGCACGTCAAGGCCAAAAAGGGCAATCGTGGTGTTTGAGAGCAGGTGGGTAGTGGCAGTTGACCTGTACATACGTTGGTCAACAGTTTCACAGAGCTAAGGGCTGCGATGTGATCGTTTCAAAACGGATGATCGCAGCCTGGACGCTTTTGGGCTGCAACCGTCGCACCATTGCACACACTACCACATTCACTGCCGTTGTCACTAACCGCATCTGTACGCCAAAGATATTCTCGATGAAAGCCGAAATTCTTGAACATAGAGTCTGCGTCCAATGGAGTTATGTCCGTCCGGCAGATCGCCGGGTAGTTCTGTCAGGGGCATCGGCCAAATACGAGGCTCCGCGCACCGCTGTTACACATGCACGGTGACCATGGCGCAAGAGGACAAAACGTGGCGAGCGACTCCACTGAGCTCCGCTGGCTGTAAACTTTGCCGAGTCAGGATGGAGAAATATTGGTAGCGATTGCATGCAGTATGCAGGCAGATTGCAGCAAGCTCACCACTCAGCTCCTCCGATCTGCGCCACGCCAGCCTGTGATTTGTCTGTCCACAGCGGAATTGCCACTTCGGGGAAACACGTTCAATAGTAGAGTTCGAAGTCACTGCCGTTACCACAGATTCACTTGCACACTTTTATACAATGTCAATACCCACTCTTGGGCTCTTTCTGATGTTTCTTTTGCGATACGAACCCTTTTCGATGCGATGAGAACCATCTCGTTCACTGTGTGCATTGCATGGCTGGTGCTCGGTCTCACACTAGGATCCAGTCATGCTCGTCCATCCACGCGTGAGCTTGCAAATGGTTTCCGACCATTCCCCGCGGAACTTCCAGTCCCCCACGCGTTCGCAAGGTCGGCGAGTCGATCCAGGGACTTGGGTATAGCAGACATTCCTGCATGTGGGGTCAGTCGAATCCCACTCGACAACTTGGTACTACTGTTCTGACGAACTACTAGATCAAATGTATGGTCCAATATATTCCACAAAGTGGCTGTAGCCTTACCGATACACTCTGTGTGTGCACCAGTGCGGCACTGAATCAGCAGTTGAGTGCATGTATGCTTTCGAACTGCACGATGGCAGATAACCTCGGTATGTCACTACATATATACGCGGCTTAGAGTAGGCTGATGGGTCACACAGGAACCGCTCGTGTCAACGCTGAACTGTGCATGCTCTCCGACGAGTCGCAACGCAGCAGTGTCATCGCCTACACCATCGCCGTATACACTGTCGCCTTCACGCTTGTAGCACTACGTGTAGCTGGCAAGGTTGTTTCCACAGGGGTAGCTTGGAACGACGCGCCTATTGTGGTGGCAGTTCTGCTGGCAGCGGTGCCAATTGCATGTGTGCTTGCCAGTGAGTTGAGCAGTATCACAGAAACGTAACCGGACTGACATTGCGGTGACAGTGGCTAAAATCGGGTTCGGTGAGCATCTTTGGAATCTTGAAGATGACACTTTCATGCCAATCTTGCGATACTGTAAGCCTTGACTCTACTGTCGTGCCGGTCTACCACTAATCTGTACACAGTCTACGTGGCATGGTCCACTTACGTTGCCATCCTCGGTCTGATCAAGCTCTCGCTGATCATGTTTTACCTCGACGTCTTTCCCACGCGGAGCTTCAAGATCGCCGGTTGGATCGTTTTCTGGTACATCACCCTCAATACCCTGGTCATCTTCCTCTTGACAATATTCGCCTGTACGCCCGTGTCCGCGTTCTGGAATCGAGATCTTAGGGGCAAGGTCAGTGGTCTCATGCAGATTCTCGTCCGACGATATGCTGACGAACACACGGTAGTGTATGGATATTCAAATGCTAGGCTACGCAAATAGCATCTCTGCAATCGTACAAGACGTCATCTTGGTGGTACTCCCCATGTGCTACCTACGAAACTTGCAGATGAAGAAGTCAAGAAAACTCGCCGTGGCGATCATGTTCCTGATTGGAAGTTTGTAAGCTCTCCTTCGCATCCCAATACACAGCATTACAATGCTAACTACTTTCAGTGGATGCATAACAACCATCGTCCGACTCCGCAGTCTCTTGACCTTTAAACTGTCCGTCGATCCAACATGGGATTACGTACCCGTCGTTATCTGGACCGAACTCGAGATCACCGCAGCATTCGCCTGTGTTTCGCTCCCCGCTATTCGCGTGCTCCTCGTCAAGCTTGTGCCGACAAGACTCAAGGGCTGGCTTTCAGAGGTCACGCATGGCTCGAGTCACCACACCCCGAGAGATGTACCGCCGAAAGAGAATTCATTCAAGCGCAACTGGCACAAAGATGATACGTGGATTAACTTGGCTTCGACTGAGGTCGCGGGCGAGAAGCACACAAAAGACAGGCTTGGGCTTCTGCCCAGCGCGGAGACTTCGACTAGTCACTTGAAGGCGACGGAGTCGCGGTCCACCTGCACAGTGAGTGAGGTGCGTAGTCCAAATCCTCAGTCGGATGCTGGGGCGGCGACGGATCAGTCGTCGCCCAGGACTCCCGTGTCGGTAAAGAGTAAATTCAGCACTCGTAAATAGAGTAGAATAGACTAACGAGCGATATATACTTGCATCCTCTGAATGCTTTGGAAATATATACCTATGAAAGGCGGAGCTCGCGCTCTGTGTGAAATCCTAGTCACCGCGCCAATCCATCCCCGCCCACTTTCCGGAATTTGGAGGTCAAATCACGTATCTAGAGCGACACGCAGCCGTCCGCAGAGTCCTCGACAAACAAACCACCGTAGATCTGTCCCTCGTCCAGGTTCGACGATTGGAAACCAGCGTTCACGACGTCAGAAGTACCAGTTGGCTTCTTGAGGACACCGATCTGGAACTGGCCGCCACCAGCAAGGTTGACGCTTGTGGGGCCTGCAACGCGAGCGAGTTTTGCCGCGCCGGAGGAGTAGTAGACGGTGGTTTGGCTGTTTAGGTTAATTTGTCTGTCAACAACGCACAGAATGGTTCTCAACATACTTCTTGGTGTAATCCAGCTTGATAGCAAAGTTCTGCCACTTCTTGTAGTTGATCGGGATAGACCAGATCTGCTTGCCCGCGCGATCGAGGATCTTGAAGTTGTTCTTCTTGCTCGCCGGGTTATCGATCAGGCTGCCGACCTGGAACTGGATCTGGTTGTTGCTGTAGTCCGCGGCCTCGTGCCACACGTTGAGGTATTCGTGCGTCAGGTTCAGCGGGCGAGTGGGGTCCTGCTTAACGGAGAAGTGGAGGGTTTTGATGCCCTCATCGCTGGGGTCCTGGGGCGAGTCGGCGGCGAACTGCAGACCTGCGCGGCGGAAACCAAGCTGCTGTTGGAAGATGGAGGCGTCGGAGATGGTGACTTCGACTGCGGCATTGGCGGGGCCGTCGAAGCGGCTGGGCTCTGTGGCAGGGAATTTCAGGATCTGCGACCAGGTGAGGTTGTTGCCCTTGACGTAGTCCGGGTTGAAGAGGGCGTTGGAAGTGTCGAGGACGGTAGGGGTTTTAGTGAGATTTGCGGGGACGCGGCCGTCAAGGACGAGGGGGCATTTCACGTTGTCTGAAGCTGCTGCACGCAAGGAGATGTGAGCATAGTTGGAGGGAGCCGCCAGGGCGAAGGGAGCTGCTAGCAGCGTGGTGAGAAGGGTGGAGGTATACATCTTCACAGAAGGTAAAAGAGTGACTGGTGGTGAGACAAGAAGAGTAATTGGTGCGTATATCCCTCAAGGGCATTTGATTCCTTTATAGTGTTGCGACTGTAGACGCGGCCCGTCTGCTGTTGAATTTGCTCATTGCCATCCCCTCTGCTCTCGGTGGTACCTGATGATGCGTGCGCTTCCGGTTCGTTGACCATGCGTTCCAAGAACATAATATGGAGATCATAATCCTTCATCTAAAATGATCGTTCGGACCGCAGTGTATTGCCTGTGGAATTTTCCAGAGTAATGTCGGTGCACGTTAGTACAAGGCCGGGCCAATTTACCTGCGACATAGGCGAAGGCGTGCTTTGATCATGGATCTGGGGTAAATACCGAAAAGCCAAGCGGACCGCTATTCCGGTACCATGATTGCAAGGAACAGTCAAGGACCAGCGAACGATCAGCGACGTCCTCCCATGGTTTTGTAGGCGCTGCGAGAGGGATGGAGTTCTATCAGATATAGGTATGACTTCGCGCGGAGAGGCGGGTCGCAGTATCCGGACAATGCTCAATGAATGATGAATGTCACTGCGATTAGTATGCATTGTCTGTTGGCATTCTCATTTCGGCGTTGTTCGAAGAACGACCGTCAAACATCCCGTCGTAGCCAAGAACGGGAGGGCCGAGCAGGAGCCGCAGAAGGAGCGACCTTGTGAGGCCCCATCAAAGCAGACAATGTCCCGGACCGCGAACGCCTCGAATCCGAGTTGGCGGGAGACTCTGGTTTATAACGCCAATGGAAGTCGACCATACACCATCATGTCTTGTTTCAGACGTTTAGATGAATTTTTTGGTATGCTGCGTCTCAATCTATTATGCGTATGCGAGCTAGTGCCTACTTGCTATCAACACAGCCTTCCTCTGATCCTCGCTCATATCCAACAATAGTGTGTATCCAGAACGCCATGCATAATCGATCCATCACAACGCCGTCTCAACCAGCGTCCGGACTTTATTCAAACAGAAGCGTGTGCGCTACCTTGTGCGCATTACACGTAAGTCGTATAACAGTATGCCGTCCAACGAGATCAGTCTACAACATTCTTGGGCTGAGCCAAGTGGCCTCGTCGCAGCCTTCGTAGAACTTCCTCTCGCCCCTCTCATTTGACACACCAAAGCCCATGTCGCGGAACTTCTCAGTGTCCCAGCCACATACGAATTCACCCTGACCACCGTTCTCCTTATCGACTGCGTCACCCAACCTAATGTAGTTGGAGTGACGACAGACAGTCTGTGAGAATGACCATTGTAGACAGTTGGGGTCATTATGGCACTCAGAGCCGCACATGCCGGCGTTACGGTGGGCAGGACGGTCGTTGGGTACAGGCGCCTCGGAAAGGTTGTCCCACCATTCACGGGAAGGGCCGTTTGCGAGGAAAGAGTGGGTGTAGGATAGAAGTGAGGAGTACGTGAAAGGTTTCTGTTGCGAAAATGGTCAGCAAGCAACAGCAGCCAGTTGTTGGGTGACGTACTAGGTTGTAAGGGCGTGTGCGCTCCCACTGCCATAGCTTCTCCATTTGCTCCGGCGACAGCTGGTGCAGCGAGAGCAGTGGTATACACCAGCGGTCGCGGTAGGTCGTTATCTTTCGCAACTCGTCGCTGGTAAAGGTGGGATCCAGAGCTTCCAGTCGGTGACCAGTGACATTCTGGATAGCGTATGCAAGCACCGCATCGCCGCGTGCCTCCTCCTTGACCCAGCTCTCAAAGCGGACGCTCAGGCGGTTCTCGCGGGGAATTTCGGTGGAGCCAGGGGCCTTTGCAGGGATCAATTGCTTCATGAGGCCGTTGGACATAACGAAGCCTGCGCCGCCGTAGGCAAACCAGCGGCCTTCACTGCCCTTGTGCGGGGCGCCCAGGTAGTGCGGCTCGGTGGGGTCAAGCTGGCTGAGCAGGCGGAACAGGGTATCCCAGAAGAAATAGACATCAGACTCGAGGAAGACATACCACTTAGCCTTGGGGCTCGTGATGTAGGCCTTGTCCACCATAGGCAGGTACTTGAAGCGGTCCAGCTTGAAGCTGCGCTGCGACTCTTGCTTGGTCTCGCCCTCAGAGTGGGCCTTCTTGTGGTTGATGTAGGCCTGGAAGTCAAGGTTGCTGACTTCATAGCTCTTGGGTAGCTCGGCCAGGATGTCGAACACCTGACGGTCACCCAAGCGCTCTTCCGCCTCGCTGACAATGATGAGGTTTGAGATGCAGCTAGTAACGGTGCTCAGGTGCGCCTTGTTGACGGCCGACTCGCCGGCGGCGACCTTGAGCACAACCTGCACCTCGCTGAGGAGGTTGGTGGGGAAGTTCTGACAGTAGTCGAGTTCGATGCTGTTGGCGCTCTTCTGCTCGAGCGGCGGGAAGAACGACTTGGTCTTGGCCTTGTGGACAGGCTGGGGCGCGCGGGGAGCCCGCCCCCGGAGCGTGTACGCGAAGAAGAAGAAGACGACTACGAGTAAAAGGACGCGCCCAGGGCGGCGGGCAAGGCGGCTTGCCATCATGTTCAGCGTCGCCATGCTGGGCCTGCGCTGGGGAGCGCTGCGGGCGGTGGACGGCGACGAAAGGGTGGCGCAGAGGCGCAGATGATGGGCTGTTATGGGCGAGGGGCCTTGCGCTGGGACATTGGACGGCCGGTCGACAATGCGGGGAGGGCGAATGGCGGGTGCGATGAGGCGTGCGTGGTGGTGCAAAGTGCTGATGCTGCTGTCCGGAGTTCCACGAGTTCACCAGCTGGAACGTTTCCGCGCAGACGCGCAGCCGAGCTGCAGGGATGGACGCTCTGAGCCAGGCCGCGCGGCTTAGGCTTGCCGTCAAGCAACATCTGGCCATCTGCCGTCACTTCGCCGCCTGATCAACCACGCCTCAGGCTGTTTTCTGCTTGAGGCACTCACAGGAACACCCCTTTCCACGTGCAGTCACGAAGACCATATAGCCGGAAACTTGCTTATGCAAATCGACTCATATTCTTGATGCTCTGCCCTGACACTACTCCACAGTTTTCCACAACATAAGTTCTTCCAACGCAACACCTAACGTACGAAAAACTTTGACTTTGGTAGCTGCTATGCAGCGCGGCTCCAAGCTAGGTCGTCTTCTATGTCAGACTGGTTTGGCATTGCCTCGACTTCAATACTCGACGTGATAGGCCCACTTCCCTTGCCAGGAGACCACAAACCTACCACATATTCCTCATCAGAATCATACTCTGTGACCATGTCGCGCGGCTCCTGAGGCTGCTTGATCGAGACCAGCTCGGTGACATCGCGAACCTCAAATGGAAGTGTCGTGCCACCCCGACTGCACGAATCCGAGTGAAACGACGGAGTATCAAAGAAGTCATCCACATCCATCACAGGCTGGTCTCCATCCACCATCTCCTTACTCCCAAACATACCCTCATTCTGAATGTAATGCGACAACGGCCGAGCCCGGCGTACACACCGCCTCAAAAAAGACTGATCATCAAAGTTGTCCATCTCAAACGCCTCGTACGGCCCCCCAGGAAACACCTCCCACGTTCGCTCTGCCTCGCGCCAATTTCGCTCTGTCTCATTACCTACTTCTGCCCATGCGATCTCCACCGTGCTCCTACCTTCAGCAAAAGCGGCGCCAAGACACGCACCAATGCTGCTCAGTTCATGCAGAGGCAGTCGCTTGACGAGCTCCAGCGAGGCCACGTTGGACTTGAGAGCGACGTGTGAAGCGCTCATCAGGGTGCCATTGATGAACACCAGCAGGCCGGAGCCGTGAGAGAAGCTGCTGACGTGGGCGGCGTTATGAGTGACTGTTAGAGTCGGGGGTGATTTGTTGATGCTGGTTAGTGGAATTGGTGCGCTGTGGGCAATCTTCAGTCCAGTCCGGGAGAGCGCTGGTGCGAGCACTACGGCAGCGCTGCGAGGAGATGGTAGTGAGTATGCTGAGGCTGCAGGGTGAGGCGATTGCAGATGAAGATTAGTTTGTACACAAGCTCGTCGTATCTCACGCTTGGACACAAGGCGCGCAATACCCGCTCGCGCTGAGGTGAGTGCTTGCTTGAATCGAAGCATCTTCTGATTCGATTAAAGTCGTCGTTAGTGAACGTTGTAAAAGTACAGTCTCCACATACGAAAAGCTACTTGTAGGCGTCAGAGGAGGCTCTGGGTGAGAACGTGATAAAAGTAGACTGCTGTGGCATTGTGCAAGCATTGTCAGTAAAACGTTTGCATCTCCCGGCGCTTCACAATGTCACGAAGGTGGTGCAGGCGTCGCTGACCATCCATGCAACACTGTTCGAATGCAGATGCGAGGTTGAGTACAGGCGAGAGTGACAACCACAAATTCAGTAGACCTTCTGAATCTAGTCAACCTCTTTCTGAAGCATCTCGTCTTACTCTCGATGGGAAATGTTATTCCTCCTTTTCGCCATCGACCCAAACGTCAACCCTCTCATTGTAAAAGCACATGTACCCCGCAATTGGTGCACTTTCACTGGTCGGGTACCTATAATACCACACCACATCCCGATACGTCTTCCCATTCACTACAGCATGATAGTACTCCGCCCTTCCCTTGTACGGGCACAACGTCAGCGTGTCGCTCGGCCTCAGAAATTCCCATCTAACACTTGTGGGCGGCAGGTAGTGCCTCGTCCGCAGCGTCGTCTCGAGTAAAAACAGCGGCGCCGACGAGTCCGCCAGCGTCACGCCGTCAATAGCTACTTTGATGTTACGCGTAGAGTGCAGAATGTCGATGCGCTTGTAGGGGTCCTTGGGGTGGCCATACACGGGCACGTCTTCTTCGAACCACTGGTCTAGGGCGTGAAAGTCGAATTTTATGAGGTCTTTCATGGCATTTTTGAAAACTAGGACGCGGGTTGTGGTTAGGTTGGAGACGGTTAGGGTCCCAAAGTACGCGCGGTTGCTGGTGCCCTCAATGGCGGCATCAGCCACACGAAGGTCGGCGGCATTGACAAGTGCTGAGGCTGGGACGTAGAATCTGGGTTGTCCTTAGGTTTGCTAGAGTATGTGCATCTGGTTTGCAGCTTACTGGGGGAAATTAGGGTGCTCCCACACGTGGTAGGCTTGCAGGGTATCGATGACGTATCTACCATTGAATAACGCTCGCACTCGGCGTGGTGTATGTTCAATCCTGAATGGACCGTCTGAGGCAAGCTTCTGTGCGAGTCTCGTAAGGCTGCAGTTGCCGATTAGTCTGCTTTCAGATCACTGCCACGAGCACACATACTCGTTGTTGTTGTTGTTGTTGGCCATGTTGTGATGCCTGATGACGGTTCTCGATAGTCGCTTTGAAACGAACATTATAGAGATGTCAGGAGTAGTGCACCATCTGCCTTGTTTGCGCTGAAGTTCAACTGAGCAGTGATGATGCGTGCTTACCCCGGGATGAGCGGAGGTGGGGTGCGGGGAAATTTCCGCGCCCATTCTACTCTTGCTCCCCTCGAAGCTTTGGCGCGAGGTATAAAAATTGAGGTGGTTCAGGGCGACGACTTTTAACCTTCTCACCCCTCAGCATCTGACGTAGCCTCTGCGTGCCTTGAGGCTCACTCGAAGGCAGCAATTCACCATCAGGACGAAAACTCAATGAATAAGGCCATCGGATGCCGTGCCTTTCATGTTCCCAAAGCTAAAAGGTACTAGGCGTTGTCGACGATCCTCATTGCACGTCTTACCCAATCGGTATGATGCTCAAAATGGAGGCTCATTCTTTCACTCTAGAAGACGACACAGCCCTCTCGACAGTTGATAAACAGGAGAGCTTGCGGAGAACAGCCTCGAATATCTCAATAAAAACTTCGAAGACAGCTCCGTAGCCTACTCTTACGGCAACATCAGTTCGTGCCCAGTCCCCGATCTGTTCTTGGGTACTGTGTGCTAGCGGAAAGATCTGCACAGACTGGCATTGCCGTGGAACAGCCAAAAGATTTTCAATGCTACCGTGCCTTATCACTGTGATCGTCCATGGCTATACCACAAAACCAAATGTTAACCTCTGCTGAAGAGCGGTAACTGTATTATTGCGTGTGGCTCACACAAGCCACGAGCCCATTCTCCTCAACGAAGCTAACCGAACAGGCAGACAATAAGTGTAGACCTGTTGTCATAAAACCACTTACAGACCCCTGCAGTATACGGTACGTCACACAGAGTTGCATGGCGTGAGGTGGGTACAGGACTCATCTCGCGGTACGAGTAATGAACAGGCACATACAGCAGGATCACCGATCAGAGGACGGAAGGCGGTGGCAACGAGGCGTCCGACTCCACACAAGTGGCTTTTGTCGGAAAGCTTTCGTGCGAGACCGGTCAGCCTTAGAGCTAGTTTATAGCGGTAGCGAGTCGATATTAGTGAAACGAAACATCGAGCTCGTTCCGCTCTTGGCAGGGGCAAGCTTGGCCTCCGTCCCAGAAGTACCGCTGCCAGAAAATGAAATGGAACCCTATGCGCGACACCAAAACGGACTTTGATAGCGCAGCCACATGATGCAGCGAACGGGTAGATCACGGCAGCGGCGGAGCAATGCGAGGTTGGAAATTTGTGAGGAAGCGAAGGTCAGAATAGGTCAGAATTAGCTTTCTTGGAAATCTTTGCTGGCACGCGCCGCCCTGGTGAACGCCTTCGCTCGCTACACAGCATGCTGCCATTGTCACCTTCCAGGTTGTACACAACGCATGTCGTGTGCTGTCCATGCGACTGCCTCGTGTCTGCACCATGTTATTGGAAGGACTGCGTGACCCTCAACTTCCGCTGCCACGCGGGACGCCTTGTTCGCTTCTGCACCCGTCAATACACTTCCAAACATCAACGTGCTGACGGCACTCGCATCCACTTCTCGGCAGTGAGAGCCAAGTGCGCCGGGATCCTGCTTGCCCAGACAAGGAAGCCTGCCCTCGTGTTCCTTCGTCGCACGAGCGCGCCTTTGTCTACCGCGGAACTCTGTCTCTCACGCCAGGTAATGAGGGCAAATTGCCACTTCGATTGTACCCCAGCAGCTGCTGTTATGCTCTCCCCCTGTTCGCCCGCTCCCGAGAAAATGTTAGTCGGTTGTATGCATCTGGCTCATGCGCAGGCAGACAAGGGTTGTCTAACGCTTGCGCAGCCACCCTTTTCGGCTACTAATTGCTGCTGAGGGCCCAACAGCGCCATCGCTTCGAGCGGGAGCTCGGAGTGCTTAGGAAAGCCTACCAGCAGACTTGTTTTCTGGAGGGATGCTTGCTCCACAAAGCGCCCAGGAACGAAACATCCCGTTCAGGGGCCTTGCTGCCCTAACCGCTGTTGGCGTCAACTGTCAGCACGCTCTAAACTCAACACAGTCAAAGCGAACGATAGATCGACGCTTGCCCAGACCCCAGGCTGCCCTAAATAGAAGCATGTCTTCCCGAGCTACCAGGATTGCTTCGCGAAGGCTTGCACGCCCAGTAAACTAGACAAATTTCGCCTGTGTCATGGAGCCTGCCCCTGTACTGTTGACGGATATATCTTCGGTGCAGCCCGCTGCTGGTAGTTCTGTACGAGTTATCGTCCTGATCAACATTGTCGATTCGTAGAGTCTCGACACCCCGATTGGAGGTCTCTGACTTCCGTACATTCGTTCTCCCTACTCTCGCTACACTGCATTTAATATGCGTTCATCACTCCTAATTGGCCTTGCGGCCGGCTTTGCTAGCCAGGCGTATGCAGCTTGCAGCTCTGCCCTGAAGATTGACGACTTCTCCAAATACTCAACCAACACCAACACCTTGGGCTCGTGGACTAGCGGTAGGTTGACATTGTAATCCGGGAAAACATCTTCTGACAATGGTAGACGATGGTTCCATGACTTCCATCTCCGCCGCCAACGGTGTTCTTTCTTTCAAGCCAAAGGCCGGATCATACTTCTACGAGACCTTCGAATGTCAGGCTGCTACCAGCAACAACTACAACTCCATTCAGTTCACTATCAAGGGCGTCTCGGGTGGCTCTGGCACCTTGGAGATTCAGACCAAGTCGGCTTGCTCGGCTGGCTCGTACACCTCGTACTACACCTCGTTCTCCGGTCTGACTGGCCAAACCCAGACCATCACCGTTCCTCTGAGCCAATTCTCTGGCGCCAACGCCAATGCTATCACTGGCTTTGTCTGGTCTGGTTTCTCTGACACCACTGCTACATGGCAATTGAGCAATGTACAGCTCGGCTGCGGCGGTGCCACTGGCGCTGTCAGCTCTACAGTCCGTCCCAGCACTTCTTCTGCTGTTTCGGTCACCCGCACTACTCTCACAACCGCTCCTGCTCCCACTGGTACTTGCGCTACTACCCTGATCGATGACTGGACATCGCAGTCGCGTCTGACCTTCATGTTCTACAACTCTTTCGCCAAGGCATCCTCCTCCGATGGCACCATGACCTCCCTTACTGTTGGCAAGCCCTCCAAGAACCGTGTCGAAATTGTTCCTAAGGACACCAGCTCGTACTTCTACTCTCAGTTTGGCTGCTACAACGCCAAGGCTAAGGGCAACACCGGTATCTCTCTACGCATCAAGGCTGAACGTGGAACTACTTTCAACATCGAGCTCGACTCTTCCAGCAGCTGTGACCCCACCGCGGCTCAGGCCTTCACTCAGTCATCGACGGAGCTGGGCTGGACTTTCGATGGTACCGAGAAGCTGTACACCATCCCCTTCTCCAAGTACTCTGGCCTTAACACTGAGAAGCTTACCACTATCCTTTTCTCTGGCTTCTCTAGGACGGTTTCTTTCGGCCCGATGGCGTTCTACTGCGGCAGCTCTGGCGAGTACACGGTCACCACCACCGAACCTGTTTCCACGCCAACCTCCTTCGTCTCTACACCCAGTGGCACCGCTGCTGCCTACGTTATTGACAGGTTCACTAATGCCAACACCAACGCTGGTGATTTCTGGCACGGAGGTGACGAGGGCATGAAGCTCACCTACAGCGGCGGCCTCACCATTCAATCTACTGATGCTGATTACTCGTTCTACACTCAGGTCTCTGGATCTTGCAGTGATTTCAGCAAGTACAAGGGCTCTTACCTCCACATTGCTTACTCCGGCTCCACCAAGTTCACTGTGGCTTTCCAGCAACACAACAGTGCCTGCAACTCCGAGATTGCCCCATATCCTTTCACATGGGATTCTGTTGAGGCCTCCCGCTATGCTAGCAACGGTCACATTTACATCCCCATCAGCCACTTCAACATTGACCTCACTAAGGCTATCGGTTTCGCGCTCAAGGGTTTTTACACTGCTGAGACCGTCAAGCTGACCGTCATGGAGATCGTTCCTTCTGTCCCCTCTGGTTTCAGGGTTCCCAACGACGAGGAGTCTGGCGATCTTGTCTTCGCCTGCAAGCGCCCCAACTCCTTCGCTTTCGCTATCGACGATGGTGTCCCAGACCTTGCCCAGGAGGTCCTTAAGATCATCCGCGAGGAGAACATCAAGGTCACCTTCTTCACTGTCGGCATGCCCCTCCTTGACGACACCACCAACCTGACAAACGTCTACAAGGAGATGCAAGCCGCTGGTCACCAGATTGCTCTTCACTCTAACACTCACCCCAAGATGGAGGGTCTTCCCGACTACGGCTCCATCGACTGGGAGTACAAGGAGGACATCAAGGTCATGAAGAGCCAATTCGGCATCGACACCTCATACTTCCGTCCTCCCTTCGGTAACGAGGGTGCCCGCATGCGCTCGCGTCTCGCTAAGGCTGTTGGCCGCAAGCCCACCATCACCAACTGGTCCGTTGATGTCGAGGACTGGTTGTGGGCTGAGACCGACACCCCCGAGCAGCAGAAGACCGCGTTCCAGCGTGACGTCAACAAGGGCGGTAACCTGGTCGTGCTCCACTACCTGTACCCCTCCACCGTCAGCTACCTGCGCGAGTTCATCCAGATCGCCAAGGCGACTGGCAAGCAGCTGATGCGTGTTGATCAGTGCATGATGGACCCTAACGCTCCTCCGTTGTAAAGTAGTTAAGCGAGGTGTTTGTGGCGTTTGGGGATGAAGAAAAGGTGTGGACGTGAGGAAGTGCTCCGAGGAATGTGACACAAACTCGTTCACAACGTTTCGTAATCATAATGTGCCTCAATGAGATTAACAATCCAAGAAGACTCTCTGATTTTGAAATGCCACCGTGATGTCCTCCGACCCTCCTAGCATTCTTTACCGCCTGATATCTTCGATGAACCTTAGCTCTGACCTCGGCCGCTCTGGTCGCCATTCATGAATTGCCAGTCTTCACTCTTCTTCCATATGAAGCTGGCAGATTCACGAAGCATTATCCCACACACAGCGCCTAATGGAGGGTCATGACGTGAGCAGGTACCGATAACACAAGCTAATATGATGACAGAATTCGATTGTTTCGTATGATAAGCGCGGGGCTATTCGATCTCTCCTACGCTCTCCGCGCAGGTGCACTCCCATCCATCTCCGCCGGCGCGCTACCCGACATCTCATAAACATGCTGGGCACCCGCTGGGCTGCCCTGCACTTCAGGAACATCTCTGTACGGCCCGGCTGCCGCATTGTATCCGTACTTCTCCGTCGGCACCGGCGCCTCTGCCATTCCTGCATATTGCTGTTGGTACGCATTTAACTCATAGGGATTCCCGATTTCTTCGTGCTCGGATGGTGTTTCGGACACGATGGGAGCGTGGTCGCCCTTTGAGCTGGCTTTGCGGCGCCTCCAGAAGAGCAATCCTGCGATTCCTATTAATGCCAGGCCTCCTACGACACCGCCTACTATGCCGCCAATCGCGCCACCAGATATGCCCTTGTCATTGCTTGGTTCGGCGACTGAAGGCGGTTCTGTAATGAGGGCTGTTTCTGACCTTCTTGGTGCTGAGGCTGTCGTTTCGGCGCTGGAGAGCGAGGATGCAGAGAACGTGGTAGGCAGGGAAGTTGTAGGCGTTGCTGAGGCTTGGAGCTGGGCGAGGGAAACGGGGAACGAAGATGCGCTTGGTCTGGCCGATGAGAGCGAGGAGAAGGTGTCATTCAGCCTGGTGTCAGAGAGGTTTGCGACTGGGTTGTCGACTGTTGACCAGCAGACATTGACTTGGTTCTTGGTTTGTGTGCATTCCTCACTGTGTTCGTTAGCATCGCTCTATTGGCACTTGCTTACAACGAACGGCGGTCCTGCAGATACTCACCGAGATTTCAGACAGCAGAACGCATTGTTCCCACTTGAGCATGACTGCTGGCTTCCTGATGGCATCCTCTCGTCACCACCATCACAGGATGCTGATCCCTTCCAGCACACTGCGTCTGTCGCACCTGGGATGCAGCAATAGTACACATCGGTGATAGCCTCGTGCGCGCATATCATGGGAGGTTCGCACGCGAAACCAATTCCGGGACACACATATCTTGTTGCATTGCTTGCAAAGAAGAAGTCGTCGAAGTCGGCAGAAACGGTGCGCGTGCAGGCGAACAGGATGGTCGCCAATATGGGCGAAACGCGCAGCATGGCGGCAGAAGTTGTAGTTCCGCAGAACTGAGCACAGAATTTCTTTAAGAGGAAGAAACCTTGACTTGAGCTGCGGGCGCCCAACGACGTACAAGGCTGACTTTGTTATCTTAAATTAGGTCGCCGTTCACAGTGGGCCCGAGTGCGGAATAGCCAAGATGAAACACTTGGAGTGGCTATGTTGGAGTAGAACACCCCGAATGTGTCTATACTTATCCCCTCCAAAACGTTCGCAAAGCAGATCGCAACATCCATGCACAAAATCCGAGAGCGTGGTCGTGGAGAAATACGAAACGGTTCGACATGGTTAATGATGCTCTGGTGTGCGGAAGGAATAACCTTGCAAGCGCCGAGCATGAAATGTCAATTGATTCATGGCTCTATGTAAGGCGCCCCGTACCGCTAGCTAGCGCTGTTGGACAACGGCGGTCATGACTCCGTAAGACCATAAGACCGACCGCGATGTTGAAGCCGCATTCCACATTGTGTGTCGTTAACAGGAACAAGAGCATATGGCTTAAAGAATCGTTGGAAAGCGGAGTAAGCGCGACTAATCTTGACAAACTTCTCTGGATGCTATCTCGATACGCGAGTAATAGTGCCTGCTGGAGCTGACATCCGTAGCGACACCATTATAGCTATGCTCGTCGGTGAAGTTGGATACCCCATCAAACAGTTAAACTGCTTTGTAGTGGTAGGTCCCTCGAGCTAAATCCAACATGGAGCCCAATCGCCGCAGATGGCAGCGTCCATTGCTGCGCAGTGGTATCCCAATAACTCAGATCGCGCCGAGTGAGCGGAAAATCGAGTGTGCCAGATGTCCCAGCGCCCAAAGCAACCTTCTCAAATCCTCGCAGACTTCGGACAGGCGCTTCAGCCTCCTCTGGATACGACAAGTACAGTTGGGGAACAGCAGCACCAGAGACAGAGCCCGTATTTGTGACAGTCACGCTCACGGTAGCAAGCGTTGCCCACAACTCGACATTACCACCTGGTTGAATCGGGGCCGCCGCGTTGGGCGTCCTCGAGGCATTGCTAGCGCTGATTTGAACTTGCATGTTAGAGACGTTGAATGTGGTGTAGCTCAACCCAAACCCGAACTCGAAGGCTAGGCTGGCATTCCGTGCGTCGAATTCTTTGTAATCTATCAAGTTACCCTCGACGAAATCTGCTTGCCAGGCATCGGGATCAGATGTAATTACTAATTCTGTGCTGTTGACAAGGTTCTTGGCGTAGTCGGTTTCTTCGTTCGCTATCGTATACGGGAGCCTGCCGGATGGGTCGACGTCTCCCCATAAGATGTCGGCGATGGAATTACCAGACTCCTGTCCGGGCATGTGGGCTACGATAATAGCAGTGACGTTGGGATTGTTGCGCCAGGGCATCGTGTTTGGTGCAGCACCATGGAGTACAACAACAGTATTGTTGCAGATGTTGGTTGTCTGGTTGACGACAGCAGTAGAGTTCCATTGTGCAACCAATGTTGAACGATCGTCTCCTTCGCTGGCCCAGGACTTCAGGAAGACGATGCAAACGTCTGGTGGTACGGGAGCAAGAGCGGAAAGCCCGCCTTGAACGATGTACTCATTGTCGGTGACGTATTGCACGACAGCCCCATAAGATTTGCCGCGAGTCTTGATCGCTTCAAGAGGCGACACAACGTATGGGAAGCGGCCTGTCCCAGATCCACCTCCAACAGCAAGCGTACCAATGTCGTAATCGCCGTTCGATAGACTCGTGCCACTAAGAATCAGAGAGTATTGACCTTTCGTGAAATCGGCTGCATCATTGCCGAAAACACCAATGTTCTTAGGAGTCGTCAGGGGTAAGGTACCGTTAGTGTTCTTCAGCAATACAGTCCCGGCGGCTCCAAGATCTCGGATCAACTGCGCGTGCTGTTCTTGACGAACATCAACCACAGGACCGAGTGTGTAGTTGTACGGGTATGGGCCGGACCCAAAGAATCCCAAGCGTGGGGTGTATCCGTCAACAGGAGGAAAGTCGACGTCCTGATTTAGAAGAAAATATGGTGTCATGATCCTAAGAACCATATCATCTATCCTTTCTGTTGATAGAGAGCCGTTGTTGACGGCACTGGTGACGTTGTCACCAAAGAAAGATGGCTTGGGGCTGAGAAAGTTGATACCGCCGGGCATGTTCATGTCCAGGCCAGCCTCGATGGAAGCCACGCCAGAGTGAGTTGCGAGCCAATCACTCACGACATAGCCTTGAAAGCCCAACTCATCTTTTAGCAGTCCGTTGAGAGCCTTGCTATTTTGGCAGCCTGTACATGTATGTGAGTAGAGATACTAACTCCTACGATATTGTCTGACATACCGTAGCTTCCATTAATGCGCTGATATGAGCACATGATTGATGCTGTACCAGCACGGACCGCATTAGCAAAAGGCCAAAGATAGGTCTCGTGCATGGTCTTGTCATCTAGGTTAGAACTAAGGGCCTCGATTCTAGTTCCATTCACGACTGACGGATTCCTCTGGATCTCTTGTTCGTTGACTGTGTGCGTCAGTGTAATTTCCCCATTGTAGTCTCATCTCACATACCAATGTAGTGCTTGGTGCAAGCCTGGACACCAGCGCTTTGTATGCCCACAACAGATTCTTCGACGAGTACGCCGGAAAGATAGGAGTCTGGGCTGAAGCCTTCCCAATTGCGTCCACCAAAAGGAGACCTTCCCAAGGGACCGACAACTGGGCCTAGGGCAACATGAGCACCCTTGCCTTTAAACTCAGCGCCCATATAGGCACCTCGTCTGCGTACCAATGGCCGATCCCAAGATGCTGCAGCTGATAGCCCGGCAGAGAACACAGAGACATATATGGCTTGGCGTATAGCAAGTGGTCCATCTTGCAAGCACAGACCAGTGAAGTTAAGTCTCTCAATAGGCCCTATATTACCTACACATGGACCCGAAGTCCCTGAACCGTAAGCTTTGCGGGAGTTGTGTACAAAGAATATCGCTTACCAGTCACAATCTGTGCCTTTTCTTCGGTTGATAAATGAGCCAGGAACTCTTGAGCCTTTGAAAGAGCTACATCCCAACCTCCTGAGCCGCTTATCTGTGGTGACGGGTATACTGGAGGACTCGTGCCATACTGGGTATGGTTGATGTTGAACTGGGATGTAACAGTTGCGGCGTAATATAGCAAAATCAATGCTCGTAACATGTTGATCAGATCCTGCTTCTGCTTCAGATTGTGTGCGAATGCAGCGAATTTATATATCTATCAACAGGTCTCTACCCGGCGTCGTCACTGTGCACATCCGGCGCCATGATAGTGCGTGTAGCGGACATCGACTTGCTCTCCACTTTCTCAAGGGGGCAAATCATGCTCCGAAGTCTATCACATGGGCGTCAAATGGACGGGAGTCGGCGCATATGCGACGCTAGGGTGTAGACTGAACGAGCGTAAATTTTTGACGCGATGGATGTCCTGCCGGCAGTTGATATTCGTCGAAGGAGCAAGGCCGATAGTGTATGGCCGAAGAGGCGTCCATTGGGGTACGTATGGCACGTATTCGTCTCGGCCCCAGCAGGCACTGATGCACGCCAATTGACCCGCTTAGCTCCTATGCGGGATCGCAGATATTCACGATGCCTATGCCGGACTGGGTGGAGATGCTGGTGATCGAAGACTGCGGGGAACCTGGGAAACCAGCGCGGCACATCCTCGGGAGGCGTTCACGTGGCGCTGCTAACAATGCTTGCAATGCTTGCTCTTTCTTCCTCCCACCCTAACCTTACGCACATGTAGGCTCTCCATGATAGAACGCACGTTGTCACCCTGCAGGGTCATGCGTCGGTCTTGATGCAATGCATAGACCATGTCGTAGCCTGCTGGTCCATTACAAGCTGGGCCACCTCGTCATCCCCTTCTCACTTTGCTTGGCATTACTCTTTCTCGTTCTCGTTTCAAGCAGGCACGGGTATATCTCTATTGGGAACATGCGTCCCGGCTTGCCCTCGGTAGTCATGCACGTGGACAGCTTCAAGCTGATCATACATCGCCGAAGCTGCAGCATTGGCTTCGGGACAATTAGAGCAGTGATGCTAATTAGGACGGCCGTTGGCTTCCTGTTGTGCGCCAGTTCCGAGAACTTACTCCAAAGGTAGTGATCGTTGAACCTTGCTGGTTGCGAAAGGATGTGTTACGCTCTGAACGCGATCACCATGTCCGGTCGAATTACATGCCGCTGATATACTGCTTAGGGCTTGCCTCCCTTCGGCAGACTTCTTCACATATGCATTGAATACGCTATGAGCGTTCATATCATCTCTGATCGATACTCACTTCAACTTCACTCGTCTCTTACTGCGGTCCAGTAGGAAAAGTGAAATCAAATTTCTGCCTTGGAGTCAACAATGTAGCCCGTTCGGGTGCTCAAAGTAGCAACTTCTGGTTTTTGGTTTTGTTCCTTGAATTTTTGATACTAATATCGCGCCTCAAGGAAAAGAAAGATTTGCGTTCACGATCGATTGTCGTCGCAGGGCAACTCCGAACCATTTCAAGGCTTCGTTCCTTCGCTGGTTCGTCTACACTAGGTTTTAAGGCAGCTGCGTCGCTTTTGTTGATTCGCTGGGGGTAACTCATATTTTGGGAGGGTAGTCGACTTCAATTGTGGTTCATCATACATTATTTCGAAAGTTTGATATTGTCAGCTTCACCTCTGATTTTGGTTGTTCATTTGCACTCTCCTCGTCCCACGCCTCACCTTCCAACAGACCTGCGCACGTTGATGCATCAGCCCCCCACCGCAAACAGTATTCCCAGTACACAATGACTCGACCGGAGAAGAAGTCTATCGTCAGCCAGCTACTGTCCGAAACTACCGCGACGCCCGACAATGCCGCATCCTGTACTGCCACATCGCAGGACGAAGAGGTGACAAATCTGAAGCGTAATATGGAGCTGCTCAAGGCGGAGAAGAAATCAGCTTTACAGCGAGCGGGTAATCGTTACAGAGAAATGATGCATGCAAATCGCCGTGCCGAGCGTGCAGAGCAAGCGCTCAAGCATGAGAAGGCAGAAAGAGAAGGCGAGAGGATGAGGGCCACCACGCTCGTTATCAGCTATAAATCGACCATCGAAAACCTTAAGCAGTCAATGTTACAACGCCATGAAGGACCCAATGATGCAGTTGTGCAGTCACTGCAGATTACAGTCGCCGCATTGGAAGCTGCTTTTGCGCAGCAGAAGGAAGCCACTGTCCAAGCGGAGATGAGCGCGCAAAAGACGATCCGAGACAGTTTCGAAGCTCACAAGGCACAAGCAAACAAAGAAGCCGAGCAACTCTGTGAGCAACGCCTTGCCAATGTTACCAAGCAGATGACCGGGCATTTCGAGCATAAGATGGAAGTAAAATTGTCACGCATGCAGGAGAAGTTGCAGTCTGTCAACCAGGAAAACGATAATCTTAGGAAACAGCTTCAACAAGCCCATAAGACAGCGGAGTGGCACAAGACGCAAGCGCAACAACTGTACGTGCAACGTGGAGGCATGCAGAGCTCGAGAATGGCCGCAGGCATTCATGCCGGATTTTCGCTGCAAAGCGAACGCAGTCCGTCGCAAGTGAAAACAACACCAGGAAAACGCAAGAGGCGCGAGTCCAATAGGCAGGCCCCTTCCTTCGGAGTTACAAATGACAGTACTAATGTATGCAGTACTCCTAAAAACTCGACGCTTGAGCAGCAAAGGGACCATCGCAACCCGGCCTCGAATGGCCCAGTAACCCCGCCTAATCCAAAGGAAGGCTCATCAAAACAGCAATTTCTATCCCCAACTCGACAGAGCAGACAACCCGAGCAGCGTCAAACTTCAAGCGTATACGCAAGGCCTCTGCAGCCATTCCATCTGCCTCAAGCGCAAGTACAGCCATCAAGTATGCATATTCCACAAGCTGAGCATCAAAATGCTTTCTTCCCATTCCTACAACATATGAACGCAGGCAAGTTAAACGTGGGTCTACCTCAGCTGAGCCCCGAAGAGGTCATGCCCTACTTCAACGATCATATGGCGCAAATGAGTAATCAACAACCAGCGATTCAAGCACCTGACTTTGAAAGCCTTCATTTCATGCAGCAGCAACAGGCAGCTGGGCATCAGTCCTTCAATCAAGGCCATATACAAGCTGATTCTCAGAACGAGTATCTACCCGCGTCGACACTAATTGAGCAGCAGCTTTTCGCATCTTTGAGCACACCAAACCTGCCACCCAAACAACAAAATGGGGAACAACAGATGCATCCGTCATGCAATCAGCAGCAGCAGCAGCAGCATGTCCATGATGTTACATTTTATGGCGGGCGTCTTCAACCCCAACAGAATCTGGCGCCTTTCTTGACATCAAGTTTTAACGCAGATATGTCTACTCATCATTCGAATGGTTCATCTCAGGCACTTGCAGCATTGTTAGGTGTGAATGGCGGTAATGGAGACACCACTACATCATACCTGTTGTCTCCTCAGCTTGGGACTAGCGGCTTTTTTCCTGAAACCTCACGGGACCACCTTGACGGAAATCAGTTCAACAACCATAATCAAGTCGCTGATTGGGGACCCTTAATAGCGAGCTCTGGAGGCGAAGCTCCTGACATTGGTATCGCACAACCTCTTCTGGGCGACTTTGATTTCTCGGACTTTCTAAATGATCCCAGCATCAATAGCTTCTCTGGAACTGGCGACATCTCTGAGGCTCCCATGGGTCTTGTGGCGCCAAATGGAGAGACTTTCAATGTGAGAAAGGATCAGGAAGCTCACTGCGCTGATCCACAACAGAATGTACAACAGCCCGGCATCGACAACCTCGAACTCGTCAGTAGCTCGGTGGGCGTCCCCTCAAGCCCAGTCATCCCATCAAACTCAGGAACAATCCGCCAGCGCCCAGTCCCCGTCCCCCAGCTTGCCCAGCTTCCGCGGTCTCAGGCCACTGAACACCTGCAAAACCCACCCGAGTGTTCTCCGTCTGTCTGAACTGCCATGAGAACTGGTGGGATAAGACTTGCGAAATGAATGAGCCGTGTCAGAATTGCGCCAGTTCAAGCACAATTTGCGAGCGTCCGAAGTGCATGAGCCTAGAGAAAGAAGAGTGTTCCATTACGCGGTGCTCAGAGGTGCATGAGGGAAATGCGCGGTTTGCGGCTGTTGTTGATAGATCGAAGACGCTAAGTAGAGTGGGGAAGAAGGATGAGCGAAGGATGAGTCCCGTCGAGATGGCTAGTCAGTAGGGCTGGACTGAGTAAGCCGGTTGAGGGTTGATCATTCGGGTAACATATGACTCCATTCGGACCTCATCGGGCTGAAGACCCATTTTCAGACACGACGCATAAAAGTTGGGGTTTGCATCTTTAGGATTGAGGTGGTCAAGATCCCTAAGTCTGTATTTGATCTGAAATGAAGCATCGAATTATGTTCAATTACTTTGTTACTTGCATCTTCGCGAGTTCATGCCTTCTTAAGGTTTCAAACCTGTAGAGGTAATAAGGCTGTTGTTGAGACCAAGCAATTTGCCTTCACGGCTAGTGAAAAGTACGCGACGGCATCAGCGCACAAGTCGTGGTAGACAGTCATGCACGCTACCTTGAAGCCATGACAATTTGTAGTCGTTCTCTATCCAGCGACGAAAGCCGAGGGACCGTCTAAGAGAAACGATCTAGTAGCGTATTGCCTAGTTCATTCCGCCGCAGGAGATGTACTTCGGCTCGTGCTCGAAAGTATCCAAACTCCTAGGCTTCTCGCACATCATCATGCCGCCGACATAGATGTCATTGCCACTCTTGCCAGTACAGGAGCTGTTCATTGTTAGCTCTTACCAAAGAACACGTGCAGAATGCGACTTTACTTACTGCCAGAGAGAGCAGTAGCACTTGGCAACGTAGATGGACTGCACGTTCCTACCGAGTTGCATGCAAGTGCCCTGGCCGAAGGTAGTGTACTGGCCGCTGTTGAAGGTCACGACGCCGCAGTTGTTTTCGGCACGAGGGCAGTTAATCAGCTTGTTGGAATCGTGGGTCGAGAGCATGGAGGTGAACTCGTTGTCAGGGAAGTTGAGGGATTCGAGGGTCACCTCAGCAGTGGGCGCGGCAACAACGACGACAGCTGCTAAGGCCGCAAAGATGATGGACATGAGGTAACGCATCTTGGTGGGTAGCTTTTATTCTGGATAGTGTTGCTTTGGAGAGGCTGGTGGAGTGAAAATTGGTGACTGTGGTGGAACAGTCGGACGCGGCTTGATGCAGGCCCATCTTTACAGGTGAAAGGGCGTAAAACATCCACAGAGATGACGTCAAGAAGTTTGGGATGGTCAATGAAAGATTGGAGGCGGGGCGCAGCTGCCGAGTCCGTTTGTCGTCGCGTCACTAGACTGCAACTGCCCTGGGCGGACCTTTTCCTGAGCCTGTACCATTCATAATTAACATCAACCAATCAATCTAAGAGTCTTATCAAGTTGGACTATGCAGCACAGCAGGTCTCATCCATACCCTCTACCAGACGTCCACCCAGCATGGGCACAGTCGCGTCCTTCACAGCCATCCCAAGTCCTTCCAAGCTCTAATCAAGACCAGCACGCTCCACCACTGCTGCCAAAACCAGACTTCCTCATTGTCGGATTATTCGCGCTCCGCCTTACTCGCCGCCTGATCCACTGTCTCGAGCCCTACCCGGAGCGCGCCAGCGACATCGAATGGCTGGACAACTTCCTCTCACCCTACCACACATCGTACGACCTAGCAAAGGTAACAGATCCAATCAAAAAGGCCTATCTGCAAACGTATCCCCACATTGTTGCGCGGATGAAGGCTCAGCGGCGGTATCCGTTGCACTTCATGGCTCTTAGCACCTTCAATCCGCAGCGTCGTGAGGCTTTGTCTAGACAAGGAGGATTGACCGACGGTAGGTGGGGACCTTAATGGATACTGCGTGGCTAACATGGGCTGTAGCTGAACGAAAAGAAATCATCGATTTCGCTGATGCGGCTGGGGAGTGGGGCTCAATCGTGCATATCCCTCATGGCGAAGCGAAGCGGATGTTGGAGTTAGCAGATCAGAGACGTATTGCTGATCGTGAGAGATGCCAAGGTGTTAAGTATGGGTACACGGCTGCAGATAAGGCTTGTATGAATGTCGAGCACCATGTTTAGGTTAGACGGCAGGTTGATGTGAGCTGAGCACAAAGAATTAGCATGTAATTGAACGACAGGCCGCTAAGTCGGTTGGCAGAAAACTGCTGTGACACCTCAGGGTACAATATTGGCGCCAAGTTTCAGACAAAAAGCATATTGATACAAGCATGCAGCTATCGGTCGGTATTGGAGCAACAAGTGCTAAGCCAACGAAAACATACTTCGAGAATCCACGTTCTCACTGTTCAGGAACATTAACTTTGGATGTAAGATGGAGGTATCTGTTCGACACCGGTTCTGATTCAGGCATTCTTAGTGCACGTAAAAGTTCGTCGTCTCATCCCCACTCTGCCTCAACACTCTATTGCGGCGAACCATAACGAGTTTCGCAACCCAAGCACAAGCCGCAGTAGCCATAGAGAAGCCAGCACTTGAAGCCAGCGCAGGCGTGTATCTTGGTTCATCGGCAGGATTCCACAGGTAGGGCGTCCAGATAAACGAAGATACCATGATGGTAGTCACGATGGAAACTGCAGCGGCCTTCTTCTCCTTGGTCTGTCCACAGACTGATGCGCACCAGCCCAGGATCAGAGAGTTGACGCCATAAGTGCCGATTGTGAAAATGACCATGGCGATGTATCGTCCAGCCAGGTTCAAAGTTGCGAAGGCTGCGATGAAACCTACACTCGCTACCGCCTTGGAAATTGTGATGTGCCAAGTCCGCTCGTTAAATTTCCCGGACGACCAGGACACAGCAATGGTAATGAATCCAGCGATTAGGTAAGGTGGGCATGTGAGTACGAGTGTGATGGTGGTGTTGAAGCCAAGTGTCTTGACCACGGTGGGGAACTACAACACAATGTCAGCACACATCCACCACCTCGAAAGGGGCACCAGGAGGTACTCACGAAGTTCTTAAACCCATTTGCCGCCAAGTGAAGATGGGCCATAAGAGCGAATAGCCACACCATGGGGTCGCTGAGAGCCTGGCGCAACCCAGCCCAGACACTGGCCTCACCCTTATTGTCCGTGATATCGAGTTCAATCCTGTTGTACGCCAGCTGACGTTCCTCCTGTGTGAGCCACCACGTGTCCAATGGATAGTTGGGCAAGACAAACCACCCTGCAACGCCTATGACGGCGGTGATCAGTCCCTGGAGGATGAACAGCCACTTCCACCCAGCAATGCCTGCCAGGTCATCCATCCCGTGGAACACGCCTGCTGCAATGAGTCCTGCGAATGCTGTTGCTGCGATGTTGCCGGTGTACAGGATGGCAATGCGTGTAGCAATCTCTTTGCGGGTGTAGAAAGAGCTGATGATGTAAACTGCGCCGGGATAGAAAGGGGCTTCAGTAGCGCCGAGAAAGAAACGGGTCAACAAAAGGCCGGTGAAGTCTTTCGCAAGGGCTGTGACGGCACTGACGGTAGCCCAGATGACCATCATAATAGCCTGGACAATTGATTAGTTGTGATGACATGAGTACAGGATGATAGGCATACCATATAACGACTGGGCTTCGTGCGGGTAAGGAACATATTGGAGGGCACGCCGCCGAGGATGTAGCCTACGAACAGGATGGAAACACAGGTCTGATACTCTGTTGCTCGTCAGTCATCTTGGATACTTGTGTTCGAACGAGCAATGGTGACTCACGAACTGGAGTCAAGTTCAAGTCTTCTTCAAGATCATTGAGACGAGCCAGTGCGATGGCGTTACGGTCAAGGTAGTTTAGAAAGTACATGAAGAATAACATAGGCTGTTGGTTTGTAAGCCAACTTCGACGACCGCCAGTATAAAAGGAGAACGTACCATAATCCAAAGATCCAGCTTCTTCACCAACGCAATCTCACGAGGGTCGGTCTTCTCGTGAGCTCCTGAGTAATCTATCTTGTCAACAATAGGGACTGGTTTTGTTGGGTGCTGATCGTCGTCGACCATCAAGGTCTCAGCTCGTTCGATCTGCTTCTCTGTAGGCTTCTCCATCGTTGTGAAGCAAGATCGTGTTTCAAGAGGAAGTATAGAATTGTGCGATGATAGAGGATCAGAGAAAACTGTGGGGAACTCTTGAATTGCAATCTGGGGTGCTTCTTATACCATGCTACGTGCCGCGCCTGGAGGTCTCTTGCAGCTCTTGGGCCTCGCGTGCTTGATCCTTCCCAAGCCATCGGAGGTCGATGCTTGTGAACCAAGACGCTACCTCGTAGACCTCCGACTCCATCCGTGTACCACAGCCGCCACATTCAGGTGCGCACCTGTAGGAGGAGACGGAGGCTCCGACGCCAGCCCAGCTCATTGGCTCGATGTGTAGAGAATCGGAGGTCGCAAATTAAGGCTAAAGCACATCGTATACCACCGATGAAGGGAAACTGGGTCTGGGGTTGCCAAGCTCCCCGCACACTCGGAGGTCGTATTGATGCAACCCAAGACCTAGCCAACAACACCAAGATCGCTTGCTCCGCGCTCAATCGCTTTGTGTTCTATTCAGTCGGCCGGGAAGGTGACTGAGGAACAAGCAAGGAAAAGAGGTGCGCGCAGACTAAAACGTTGCACAAATTCTGCGCTAACCAGCTACATAGCGTGTTGACTTGTAAGAGGACTGATGGGCCTGAGTGGAGTGGCCAGGTTCTCGGGGAAGAAGACGTGAGCATTGCGTGCCACCTACCTCAAGAATGCCAGCTGCATGATATCCAGGTATATATAGAGCATGCCAATTATGTGACCTCGCGAATCGCGATCGCTGCTTGTGCGACAAATCGTAACTAGATCTATGCCTTCAGATCTCATTGTATCTATATCCTTGATCAAGGACCACCACCATCAACGCCGAACCATGCAAGTGTTGTGCCGCTCACAATGTCATCTCCTCGTAATTTTTTCTGTGCTGTAGGGGCTGCTCCCAACCGCTTCGGTTGCTGATAGGCACCTTACTGAGTGGCGCATTGTGGGCCGCCCTCCTCCTCTTCATCTTCCCACTCCGCACCACCCGCTCGTGGGTCTCCTGACCCCGCACCGAACTCTTCCATGTCGGCATCGTACTCAACTTCGACCTCCTCTACTTCTTCGTGCTTCTCGCCCGACGCCGCTGCGGCTGGTAGAGCGTCCCGGACCTTCTGCAGCGCGGCGTCGTTCTTGAGCCAGCCGTCTTCGGGGAACTCGATGTCAACCTGAAGGTACAGGTCGCCCTTTGCGTCGCTACGCTTCATAGGCATACCCTCGCCTGCGACCTTCAGCACCTGGCCAGGTCGCAAGACTTTGCCGTTTGGTTGCTGGACATTGAGCTGAATACCCCTGCCATCCAGATGTGTAAGGACTACCCTATTAAAGCCTGTCAAAGCCTCAACGAGCGAGATCTTCAGGATTGCGCGCAAATCAGCGCCAGCACGCTCAAATGTCTCGTGTTCAGCTTCCTCGAGAGTAAAGATGATGTCGCCGGGTTCCTGATCTGGGAGCTGATCGGCCTCGCCTTGCAGGACGATCCGCTCCCCTTGTCGTGCTCCACGGGGGATGTACAATTCGAGAACGTTCTTGGATTCGACCACTTTCTTGCCCTTACACTTTTTGCATCGCTGCTTCTCAGGGATGATCTGTCCTGAGCCAGAGCAATTGGAGCAGGCGACGGTTTCTTGGGTAACGAGGCCGGGACCGACCTGGCGGAGGACCTGCTTCGCACCTGTGATGGATTAGCAAGTCATCGATAAGAATACAGTGATGTTTAAGGCGTACCGCGCCCATTGCAGACTCCACAGTCATGGCTTTTAGACCCCTTCTTTCCACCTGAACCTTCACACTGGTTGCAGACGATATTCTTTGTGTTGGAGAACTTGGTCGTCTTGCCCTTGTACAGCTCCTCAAGTGTGACCTCGTACTCTTGCTCTACGCTGCGTCCCTTCTTAGGCACGTTTCGCCCAGGCCCACCGGGCATGCCGCCAAAGCCTCCCATGCCTGGCATCCCTCCGAAGCCACCCATACCACCAAACATTTGCGCGAGGATATCGTCCATATCAGGTTGCTCGCCGCCGCCGCGAGCGGGGTCGAAGGCGGCCATGCCGTGGGTATCGTAGAGGTGGCGCTTGTCATCGTCGGACAGAATCTCGTAGGCCTGTTTTGCAGATTTGAAACGAATTTCTGCTTCTTCGCGCTCTTCGACTGCGACTTTGTCGGGGTGGTGTGCGAGTGCAGCCTGGTATTGCTCATCAGGATGGTGGGGTATGCTTCTGGTCTAGGTAGACATACCTTGTGGTATGCCTTCTTGATCTCTACTTTGCTGGCACTATTGCTGATGCCGAGGACCTCTGTACGACGTCAGTGCCGTCCTCCAAAGTGCTGTGCATGTCATGCGTACCGTAGAGATCGATTTCTTCTACGTCGTTCACTGTGCAGTGTTAGTGAGGTATCGACGGACCTGATCCTAGGAACTCACTGTTTGCTGATCTTGGGGGCACTGCGAAAGTTGGGTATCAAAAGTGTCTGTACGGACAAACAACGGAGGCGGCGCCAGGCGGTTCAGAAAAGTTGAACAAACTTCCCCAGATGCTGACGAGCAATCGCCGCAGAGAGCGGCAAGATTAGCCGCAAGGCGGTGGCCACCAAAAGTCCGAAGGGTTTGATTGGCGGCGCAGGTTGGATTCTGCCTCAGAAAGTCGAAACAAACCACCAGAGCTGCTCTCCTTCATTGCGTCCACCATGTCATTCTCGCTATTCCTGCGTCCCCAGGCAGCTGCGTATACGTGCCGCTCTTGCCTCCTCCGGCTTTCGCGGTCCTCAAGCCGGGCCATCTCTTCCAAGACTGCGAAGGAACAGAAGAGCAATGCGGCGCTCCCATCCACACCAGCGCGTACGCGATTCGCCCCATCGCCGACAGGTTACCTCCACCTAGGCTCGCTACGAACAGCTCTGTTCAACTATTTACTCGCCAAGAGCACAGGCGGCCAATTCCTGCTGCGCATAGAAGACACAGACCAGAAGCGGACAGTAGCAGATGCTGAACAGCGGCTGTTCCAGGACTTGAGGTGGGCTGGTCTGCAATGGGATGAGGGGCCAGAAGTAGGAGGACCGTACGGGCCGTACAAACAATCAGAGAGAAGCGCCATATATCACGAGCATGCGCATCAGCTGCTCGAATCAGGGCACGCCTACCGCTGCTTCTGCTCAACTGAGCGCCTGAATGCTCTCGCAGAGCACAGGCATAAGCTGGGCCTTGCGACCGACTACGACCGCACATGCGCTTCGATACCCAAAGAGGAGAGCGACGACCGCGCCCACAGACACGAACCACATGTCGTCCGCCTCAAGGTCCCGGACCAGTACCCCGCCTACAAGGACCTGATCTACGGCACCTTCAGGCCACTCAAGCGCCGCGGCCATGTCACAGAGACCTCTTACGAAGACCCCATCCTGCTGAAGAGCGATGGCCTGCCGACCTACCACCTCGCCAACGTCGTCGATGATCACCTCATGAAAATCACCCACGTCATCCGGGGCTCCGAGTGGATGCCCAGCACACCGAAGCACATCGCCATGTACTCCGCCTTCGGCTGGACACCGCCCGCATTCGCCCATGTAGGACTCCTCGTCGATGAGAATGGCAACAAGCTCTCTAAGCGCAACTTCGACACCGACATAACCGCCTTCAAAGACATGGAAATCTTCCCCGAGACACTAACCAACTTCGCCGCGCTGTTGGGCTGGTCACACAAAGAGAAATCCGACGTAATGACCCTGCAGCGTCTCATCGATACCTTCTCCCTCAAATTCACGAAGGGCAATACCACCGTTACCTTCGGCAAACTGCACTTCCTGCAGCGCAAACACGCCGCCCTCCGCGCAGCCGGCGGCGGCGAGCCCCTACGCGAAATCGTAGACACCGTCGTCGCGCTGCTCACCAGCCCAGACAGCCCCTACAAACCCACCGACTGGCGCGCCCTCGCGGGCCCCAGCCCGGACGCGTACGTCGAACAGATTGTACGTGTGGATGCCGAGAATTTCACAAACGCAAATGAATTCCTCTACCGCAACGCCTTCTTCTTCAAGCCGCTGCGGCCCGCGCAAACACAGTCCCTGACCGCCAGCACACCCGCGGATGTCGTGGAGCGCAGCAAGATGCTGGCGGAGCTCAAGACGGAGGAGTGGGAGAGAGACGGCCTGATGGAGAAGGTACGGCAGATTATTGATGGA
The DNA here is from genome assembly GCA_028584115.1 of Stagonosporopsis vannaccii. NCBI lineage: Eukaryota > Fungi > Ascomycota > Dothideomycetes > Pleosporales > Didymellaceae > Stagonosporopsis > Stagonosporopsis vannaccii. The sequence continues at coordinate 87,009 of VWXS01000058.1, read as the reverse complement.
AGGCCCGAGGGCAAGAAGGGTGGGAAAGACGTGTATCATTATCTTAGGCTGGCGCTTACGGGGCAGGAGAAGGGGATCAGGTTGTACGACATCATGCTGATTCTGGGGAGGGGGGAGACGTTGAAGAGGCTTGGGGCAGTGAAGGAGTAGAGGCAGGGCGGTGTTGTATAATACGTAGGATGTCGATTTTGGATCCGAACCCGTAGATGAGGAGACGGGCATGTATGAATATGATGAGACTTGATTGTAACGCTGTGTTTGTATCATGCTGTTGTCTCGCATTGCTTCTATGTAAGCTGGTGAGCTAGACATGCACGCCGGGCTGGTCTGCTCAGCTGCGTGGTATCCCGGCCCCTCATATGCGCAGGAGTCAGCTACAGCAGGTCCGTTCATCTGATATGTGTGCGCCAGAACGCCCGCTTGTGCTCTTATTTCAGTTGTCAGGTCGTAAACATCATCAAATCCTCCAAGTACCACCGCCTCAGCTCTTCATCTCCACTTCCTGGCTCTCCGTCGGCTGCTCACCCGTCTTGAAATTGAAAACCTGATCCTTGACTTTGGCAGCCAGCAACCCCATCTCCTCCTCGCGGGCAATCTTGCTCCCCGCCGCGCCCAGCTTAGGCAGGGGATCCTTTTTCCCCTCACTCATAAACAGCGTCGGCGCGCCCTTGAACCGCTTGCTGCCGGCCTCCTGCTGCGTTTTCCGCGCCAGATCGCTAATCTGCTTGGTGCCGTACTCACGGTTGGTCATCAGCGGCGACGCCGAAAGCGTCTGCACCCAGTACTTGTTCCACAGGGCCTCGAGCAGCTTGGCGTCGAGTGTGGACTTGTAGTGCGAGACCTCAAGCGGGTAGTAGTGGTTTGCGTGGGCGCCAAAGTCTTCGATCTTGCCGAGTGGGATGGTTTGAAAGCCATCGCTTTCCACACCGCCGCCGCCGTTCTTCATCGTCGCGCCCTTCTCCTTGTCCTGCACGTACGAGTCCGGGAATGTGCGGAATCCGCCAATCTCGACCTTGCCCGCGCTGACGGTGCGGTCCGGGTCAATGACGATGGCGCAGAAGGGGTCGGAGAACTGTTGCTGCGTCTTCTGCGTGTTGACGTCGATGCCGGACAGCCAGCAGCCGTAGCCCGGGTGCGAGTGGTACCAGCCGACGGCGTTGTCGAGCTGGCCCTGGTCGCGCGCGCGCTGCAGAAACTCGACCATGTACTCGTTCGCCTCGTCTTGCGCGTTGACGCGGGTTTCGGTGCCTTCGACGGGGAGGCGGAATGCGTCGGTTACGACGAATGTGTGCGCTTCGATCTTGCCCATCATCAGGCCCATGACTTCGAGCGAGCCGCCGGACCGCGCGTGCATGACCATCTTCAGCAGCGCCACGGCGGAAATGCGGACGGAGGTGAAGTAGTGCGGGTCGGTGCGCCATGGGTGTGCGTTGTCCAGCGCCTTCTGCGCCGAGGCTGAGTACGAGTAGAGGGCATCTTTGGTCGGGTCGACGAGCTGGACGGAGTTCTCGAGCTCTGGTGGTTGTTAGTCGCTGTTGAAGTATGGCACGTGAGAATGCGGGGGATGATGAACGCGTGGTGTAAGGAGTACATCAATTCGAAGGCTTACCCCAAGTTTTCAGTGCGGTCCCCATCGTTGGACACTGTGAAAGAAATATGTTTCGGGAGTCAAGTTGGAGGTTGTTGCTGCAAGGTGGGGAGCTTGAGCTCGAGCTATGGTGGCGCTAAGCAGGCTGCAGTGAACAAGGGTCAACACATGTCGGCCTCAGAGACCAGTGGACTGTGCAAAAGTACATTTCGACAACCTCTGCATGCGAATCGGTACTATCAACTAACTCTTCGACCCCTTCCTCCTCCCACCCTGCTCCTCCCACCCCATCTGCGCGTTCATCCGACTCGCCTCATCCTCCATCTTGCTCAACCACCGCCTCGTCAGCTCCTCATTCTCCTTCTTCAGCCGCTCCTTCTCCTGCTCTGCCATGTTGAGCTGCAAATTCAGCGCAACCATCTCGTCCTGAATCTCCTCCACGAACCTGCCCTTGCCCTTCAGCTCCTCTTGCTTGTCCTTGCCCCGCCGCTCGAGATGGGCTCTGTGCTTCTCGAGCTGAGCGATGCGCTGCTTCTGCTGACTGTCTGTTACTTGCAGCGCGGCGAGATTGCTGTTGAGCGTGCTGAGCTCGGCTTCAAGGCTGGCGCGGGTCTTCTGCGTGGCTGCTAGTTCAGAGCGCAGCTGGGTCAGTGCTGCGGGCGATGCCGTATCTTGCGGTGCGGGCGAGCTCTTGCCCTTGCTGGTGGCAGCCTTGATGGTCCTTGTGGAGTCGCTGGCTGTGGGCTTGTGTTCATCTGCTGTTGATGTCGGGTTATGGGTTGCCTGTGCTGCTGTACGGTCTGCAAGCTTGGTGTCTACTTTCTATTAGGCTCAGGGCACACCATGCGAACAGTGGACCTGCGTACACGCGTTGATATACACCTCATGCGCGCGCTCGCGCGTATCGCGGGCCTCCAACGCAGACAGGTACTCGGCGAGTGCGTTGCTCATGGCGGCAGATGAAGCAGCGACGTCTTTCGTTGTGAGTGCAGTTGTCCTGTCAGCCGCATGGTGTTGTGGAGGTCGACAAGGTGCAGGCTGCAGGTGTCGCAGCTGGAGACAGGCACGTCAGCGGGGTGGTGGCTCGGGCAGCTTCAAGCTCCGATTCGCTGACGTCTGTGCTGTGCTGGAAAAGCTTCAGTTGATGTCGCATGTCCTATCCTGCTCGAAGCTTCTCAGCCATCACACGAAAACCCCTCTCAGCGTCCACCTCCTGTTCCTTGACCCAGTACCTCTGCATCTTATCTCTCGACCATTGGCCTCCCAGCGACCATCTCCGCATCACACACCATGGCCCCAACCCACCACATCTCAAGCACCTCCAGGGCCCTTTACCGCGTCTTCGTCCTGCCAAATCTGCGCACTACATCCAATGGTATCCCCATCCAATTCGCTCCCGCCTTCGCACCGACCTACGGCCCCCCATCAATCCCAATAAATTCACCGTCCCTCCATCAAACCCAAGTCCGCCACAAGAGCTACGCAAAGAAAGACACCCGCCGCCACGCGCTCTCAGACTATTACACAATCGACAACGCCATCACCGCGCCGCGCGTAAACTTCGTCGACGCAGACGGCAAGTTCTTCGAAGACGTAGCCACCCTCGACGCCCTCAACAGCTTCAACAAAGTGACGCACCACCTGGTGCAAGTGACGCCGGGCAAAGTCGACGAGTACGGGGAGCAAGACCCGGCGCACCCACCCGTGTGCCGCGTGGTTTCGAAGATGGACCTGCGCGCACAACACGAGAAGAAAGTTGACGCCGCGCGCAAACAAGCAAAGGGCGTCACGGGCCCGCCGCAGAAGAACCTCGAGCTCAACTGGGCGATTGGCGGAGGCGATTTGAAGCACAGGTTGAACAAGCTGCAGGAGTTTTTGCTCGAGGGAAGGAGGGTCGAGGTCCTGCTTGGCCCCAAGAAGAAGGGGAGGAAGGCGACGGCGGACGAGGCGAGTGCGGTGTTCAAGGCGGTAATGGGGGCTGTGGAGCAGTGTAGGGGCGCGAAAGAGGTCAAGCGCGAGGGGACGGTGGGGGCGGTGTTGACGATTGTTTTTGAGGGGAAGAAGGGCGAAGAGAAGATTGGGAAGTGAGGATCGAATGATAGATGGGATGCTACGTTCATGTAACAAGAGGGGGGAGGTTCAAACTCACTCTCACTCGGCCCTACGCGCACTGCGTGTCACCGAGCCGCGAAAGCACCTACAGACGTCATGCGGCAGCTGAAGTGCATGTTCGCAGTGTACATGCCGTGTTTGCTCCACTGTTCAATACTGTAAGATCATGTAACACCACACGCGAAGCAGCGAGGCGATAAAGTTGAAGCGAAAAGCCTATAGCTTGGTATCATACACTCAGCTACCTAGACCGTCTACTATAGACATACAATGTACAATAATACAGCCCTCAAATGCATCCACTGCTCACTACCTCTTCTCCTGGCTTGTCTGCTCTGGCTCAACCTCCCCCTCCTCAATCTCCTCGATCTCGTTCAAAGCCTCCTGCTCCGCCACCGCCGTCTCCAGCGCCTGGTTAGCCAGCGTGATCTCCTCCTGAGCAGCCTGCTGCGCCTTCCAGTTCCCCTTCACGTGTGCCAGCGACTTCTTCTGCTTCGCTAGCTCAACACGAGCAGACAACTGCTCCAGCTCGTGGGTGTCGACGTTCGTGCGCTGAACGCTGGCGCGAGCCAGAGCGAGCTCCGAGGCGGCCAGGTCGCCGGCCAGGCTGTGGGCTTCGGCAAGGTGCTCCTGGACCTGCGCTGCAAGGAGCGCGGCTTCGTAGATGATGTCCTGTCTCTCGACCTCGAGCTCGCGCACCTCAACGTAGTGCTGCTCCGCTGCCACGCGGGACGTCTCTTCTGCGGTGCCGCCGAGCTGAGTCTTGGCGTTGATCTGGTAGTCTAGAGCCTGGATACGCGGGAAGTGAGATGCAGCGTTGCGGCGATTCTGGATGCGTGTGTAGTCGGCAAAGGGCATGCCTGTACGTTGGGCAAACTGGTACTGCTTTGCTTCGGCGAGAAGGTTGTAAGCCGAGATCATAAGTTCCGTGCGCTTAGGGCCTTCGGGGAGCGACTCAGCGTAGGCGTAACGGGTTGATGCAACGCTCTCATAGGCGTCTGCACGGGCGGCGTCCATCTCAGCAGGGTCTGTAAGCATGAGACCGCGGAACTCAGCCCAACCAATGGTCGATTCGAGGTCCTCTGCCGGTGATGAGCGGACAAGGCCCTTGTGCCATGGCTGGATCGCCCTGTGTGTGAGGTCTTCCTGGTGGGAGAGGAGGATGTTGTTGAGCGCAGCACGCTCGATTAGCACGCGTGAGCCTTCGAGCAGGTTTTTAACATCGACTTCGTCCCAAAGGAGGGTTGTGTCGCCAGACTCTAGCTCTTCTAGCGCCACCTCGAGCATCGGTCGCTCCTCAAGTGTGACCAGCAGACTCTTACCCCTTCCGCCTCTTTGCTTGGCCTGGTACTTCAGGATGTGCTCCAGCAACTTGGTCGACGGGCTCTCAATCTCCATGGCGTTGTCCACAATGATCAGCTCGCCTTTGCGGAAGCGGTACGAGAGTGCTGTCCTCCATGCTAGATCATAAACCTTCTTTTGAAGCCCAGTGGAGAAATCACGCGGCCTGGGCCCGTGAGAAACACCTCCAGATCGGATAACAGGCGACTTGACATCTCCGATACGGGCGCGACCTGAACCCTTTTGCGGGCGCATCTTCTTCGCCGAACCACGGACCTCGTACCTATTCTTGGTCGAGGCCGTCCCCAATCGTGTCATATCGCCCTCGTAAATAACAGCGCGGTGGAGAATGTCTTTTCTTGTTGGAAGATACAGGTGGTTTGCGGGGAATTGCTCGAATCGCAAGGGCTCAAGGGAAGGGAATTGGTGGATGGTCGCGAGCACTGTCTGCTCTTCCAGAGGCTTGACGGGTACAAAGGAGTCGGCGGAGGTAGTGATGGGAGATACGGCGGCCCTAGAGGAAGTCGACGTGGTGATCGGGCGGGCGAAGGAGGATGTGATCGATTTCTATACAATCGTCAGATTATGGAGATGGGGCGACGGAGAGCGCAACGAACAGTGCAGCGGGCAGGAAGCGCGTTCTGTCGTATCGACAGCCGTCCCAATTGCTGTGAGACGCCCCGCAGCGGCGCCGATATCCTCGTGGTCGCCATGGCGGGCTGTGATGTGCTGGGAAAGGTCGTCGCGGAGGTGTTGCGGAGCGCTCAAGATCGTGAACTTCTGCCGTCCGTGCACGCGTCCGAAATTCCTCGAGGCCGACAACCGTCACAACTCCCTGCACGCCCCGTCAATCATCCCCCAACACTCCAGATGGCGTCGCTCACACCGTCGATGCGGCAGTTCAGCACGTGTCTGCGATGCGTGCGCCAGGTCCCTGCTGCCAATGGCGCACAGCAACGCCTGTTTTCGTCCTCGGCCGCCGTCCGTGAAGGAGTGCAGACGCAGCCAACTGTCACCTCGACGCCTGCCCCGCCGCTGCCCCATTCCCCCGCGGCAGATGCTTCCGCCACGACCACGTCGGAGGTTCCAGAGTACATGCAGAAATGGGGGACGCTAGACCCCGAGATGGTCGAGAACAAGAAGCTGGAGCGTCGTCTGCTTCGAAGAGATGGCGTTCAGCCTGTTGGTTCCCGCCGTCGCCGTGCTGCCCTGCGCATGTCTGTTGTTCGCAAGACAGAGGAGATCCCGTTTGAGCAACTGCCATACCAGTGCTTCCAGGAGGCCCGCAAATTCCTGCAGGAGGACAGGCAGGAGAAGCTGCAGGAGATCAAGACCCAGCAGCAACGCATACAGGCCGTCTCAACGTCCAATGCCAGCGAACAGTCGAAACGGGACAGGATAGCAAGGATGAAAAGCCACTTGAGTGACTTGATCATCGCAGCGGACATCAATGACCCGATCGTCAAGCGGAAGTTCGAGGATGGGCAAGGTATGGTGAAAGCAGCGACCGCATTAAAATGATGGCTCTAACACATGCGTAGGCGACATGAACAAGCCCATCTACCGCCATCTGGCTGAGAAGAAGTGGCGCGAGTTCAAGCGCAAGGTCCTCGAGCAGCGCGTTACCCAGTTGAACCTCGTCCCTGACCTGCTTGGATCGTTGAACCTCGTCGCAGATATCGATCTCTCTTTCGGACGAAAGACCGTTGCTCCAGGAGACTTTGTCGATTCGTACATCAGCGAGAAGCTGCCTACCCTGCACGTGCAGACATTCACCCCAGGCGAGAAGCTGGTCACGGTCGCTGTAGTAGATGCAGATGTTCCTGTTCCTGAGGAGGATGGCTTCACCACTCGCTGCCATTTCATTGCCTCCAACATACGCATATCCCCTAGCGAGACCTCAATACCCCTGCAGCGCTTAGCTGAGGATGACAAGAAGAGCACTGACGATAAGAAAATTGCTCTTCCGTGGATCGCACCATGGGCGCACAAGGGCGCGCCTTACCACCGCCTGGCTGTAATCGTGCTCGAGCAAGATCAGACGAAGAAGTTCGATATCTCAAAGCTCAGCACAATCAATCGCGACGGATTTAACCTGCGCAACTTTGTTGGGTCACAGAAGCTTAAGCCTCTCACCGCGACCTTGTTCAGGACGAAGTGGGATGACAGCATGGCTGGCGTATTGGAGCGCGCGGGCCTGAAGGACCAGGCAAGCATCGAGTTCAAGAGAAAGAAGGTCGAGCCACTACCGTACAAGAGGCGCACGGAGCGCATGCGCTGAAGCGGTTGTACGATTGTTGGAAATGCCGGATTAGCGAAAGTGGCGACTGGGGGTATCTGGTGAGTGTAATATATACTGCGGTTCGCAGAAGTAACATATTGTTTGATAAAGCATTGTGTCGCAGATTGGATGGTTGTGCGTGGACCTCCACCGTTCCTTCCACTTCTTTCAAAACCCACGTGTTTCTCCACCTTCATTCACAGCTTTCTCATTGTCACGCCTTTGCTTGTCTCTGCGCCCCTGATCTTCAATTCAGTCTTCCCTTCCTCGATCGGTTGTGCAAACCAAGGCCAGCCAGCACTCCTTTCTCGCTGTGGTGCGAACCGATGACAGTCGTCTGCGCACTTCCGACAGAGAGACACCAATGGCGCCAAAAGCACAGCCTGCGCCAGATCCGTTTCCGCCATCGAGCATCCATGTTGCACTCGCGATTGCCCTTATCAGAACAATTCCACCTGGTACCTCAGCGCGCGGTCAGCATCCCATCACGGGTAGCAGGTCATCGCTGATCGTGTAGATTACATCGCGAACCTACGAGACCAAGTGCGAGCTGGCTCTTCCCCGTCCGAACACCAAAACCATGGCGATTACCTTGACCTCGTTGCGTACTGGAAGGAGCAGTGTCGAAGGCTGCAGGACGAGTGCGACCATCTGCGGAATGAGAACAGCAGACTCGAACGTTCGAATCACTCCCTTGCACACAGTACAGCTTGCACGCCAGACATGAGCCCCGTCAATGCCTTACAACCATCGAAACGAAAGGCACGAGCAGTTTCCCCGGCAAGGTGCGTGAAGCGAATGAAAATTGATCAGCCGGTAGAGCGATCAGCTGCCGAGACTCAAGAAGAGATTGATGAGGATATGGAATTCCTCGATGGTCTTGGGCAGGGTAAGCTCAGCCTGATATAGCATGCGTCAGTGCACTAACGGATAGCAAAAGAAGGGATGAACCTCACGGAATCATTGTTCAACACGCACAAACTTTGCCGAATTACTGAACCTGATGTCGACATACTGTGCTGCACGTTAGTCCGAACATCTACTGCACTGGGCAAAGTCATACGTCTAGTTGCTCATAAGCACAAACAGCTTTCTCGGCAAGATCGGCAGGCGTCTACCGCGGCGTCGTTGGATCAAGATAGATCTAACTTTGCGCTTGCAATGACCATCTGCGCAAGAGGCTTTATGTCTGTTCTTGTTGGCCTGACAAGACTCAATGATTCTAGCAACGATTCGCGATTCTCCAATCTTGTGGTATGTGCGCTGGCCGACATGTTCAAGACCGTCCTTATTGCGATCGAGTCTGTCGCTCGTGAAACTGCCCAGCAAGCCTTGACGAAGATCGATGAATACAGAAGGTCAAAAGATGTGACTAAAGGCATCAAAGAGTCTGTGCCTGCTCGTGCTCTGGCGCACCTGCTTATTGGTCTTCTTGGCTTCCTTGAGAAGACGAATCCCATGCATCAGCAGATCTTCGACGGCTTCGTATATTTATTGCTCGAGCGTGTGGGACAGCGTCTATTCTACTGCACATTTGGCAGACATCGCGCTAGCACAATAGAAGGCGATCTAGAGCCAGTGCTCCTGCCATTCTCAGCAGAAGACGTCCAAAAAGTTGAGCTCGAAGCTCTTGGGATCCACCTCGAGGTCAAGGCTCTCATTCTAGTGCTCGAGCGCGCGATGGGTCTGGCTCCAAACCACATGAATCCACACTCGTCGAATATCAGCCGAAACCAGAGAAACCAGGGCCGTACTTTGAGTCTAAGGACTTTGCCGGCCGCGTCGAAAGCCCGCCTAAGTCCGGTTGCAAAGGAACGGCTTCAACGGACCCTGATCACTTGTATGTATGGAGACAAAGCTGAAGATGAATTTCTCGATGTCCTTACCAAGCCACTTCCTTCGATGAGACTAGGCTCGTTGCAGAATGTTGCAACGATTGAAGACAAAGATGTGAAGGAATGGTATAAGAAGGAAGTTTGGCGGCTTGTGGGCTGGGACGTTCTTGCTAGAGAAGTTGGGTGGTCATAAGTTGGCAACACAGAAGAGTCTGGTCATATAGTGGGCTCATTGGACCAGAAATGTACGTAACTTTCCAATGATCCTTTCTGGCGCAATGACAATAAGTACGACCTTGTAGCTCGTTTCATACCAATTTGAGACTGGTTGTCATACCATGCTCGAGGCTCCAGATTGGTGAGCGACTCGCTTATTGGGTGCATGGCGTGCACACTGTAAACACAGGGACCGGATTTCGGAGCAGTTGTCGCGGAAACGGTTCTTTCACCTTGAAGTGAAAAGAGTAATTTCAATGCCTTGGCAACTGCCACCGTGCCACGCCGAGTCCAACGCTCCTCCAGCTCCTTCCATCTTTCCAATCTACACTCCACCTTCCGCTCAGCGTGACGACTTCCGGTGAGCGCCACAATGACTTCTAGCACAGCCGTTACCGCAGCGGAATGCGAGGAGAAAGGTCCACCTTCTCCGCGCCCCAGTGGCAGCTCACAAATCAGCAGGCGCCCTGACGATACCGTTCTTCCTGGTGTTGCGTGGATCGAAGCTGGCGCCGAGCATATTTCGACCGCCAACCGTGTGTGCATTCTCTTCGGTGTGCTTCTTATCGCCTGGGCCTCCGGCTTGGACAACATGCTAAGATCGGCATACCACAACAAGGCCATGAACGAACTCGACGCTCAAGCAAACCTTGCTACTGTCTCAGTAGTGAAGAGTGTGATTAGTGCTGCTACTCAGGTAAGTGAATTGGTGAAGTTGAAAGGAAGGCCATGGAAGCACAGCTAAAAGTAAAAAGCCTACAGCAGCGAAGATCTCAGATGTGTTTGGGCGAATTGAAGTGCTCCTGGCCGCTGTGTTCTTCTATGTCTTGGGTAGGCAGACTCTCAGAAATAGCTTTGGGTGGGCTTTACTTACATTCTCTAGGTTCAGCTATTGAGGCCTCTGCGAGCGGCTCTGCTACGTTCGTAGTCGGTAGTCTCATCCACCAAATCGGCTGGGTAATCTCTGTCTTTATTCTGGAGGTCATCATCGCCGACACAACCTCTCTTCGATCCCGTCTGTTTTTTTCTTATGTCCCAGTCGCACCCTCTTTGTGCAACATATGGATCAGCGGCGAATTGCTGATGCAAATGTTACGAGTCGGCTCTTGGCGGTTCGGCTTCTGGGTTTGGTGCATTCTGTGCCCCGTTTCCACTCTTCCACTTGTAGCCTCGCTCTGGTGGGTGCAGCGCAAGGCAAAGAAGGCAGGCACACTTGAGCAGTACAAGACACCTACTCAAGTACATGGAGCTTGGGAGATCGCCAAGGCTCTGTTCTGGCAGCTTGACGTGGTTGGCATCCTTCTTGCCATCTGCGTCTTCGGCTTCTTACTCGTACCTCTTACGGCTAACAATAGCGTTTTCCCAGCTTGGGGTGAGGCAAAGACCATTGTGCCGCTTGTCATTGGCGTGCTATGCATACCTCTCTGGGTCAAATGGGAGAGCATTGCACCGCACCCGATGGTCCCTTTCTACGTAAGTCGACTGCTACTGGCCATCAGCGATTCGCTGATCCTCTTCTAGTTGCTCAAAGATCGTGCTATATGGGGTGCACTCTTGATCGCATTCTGGATGATGTTCGGTAAGTGTCGTATAACGTTGGTGGCGTTCAAATTTACTGACTGCGCATAGCATGGGCATGCCAGGGTGACTTCATGTGGACTGTTCTGATGGTCGTCTTCAACCAGAGCCCTAAAGCAGCAATCCGCATCGCATCACTCTACAGCTTCTGCTCTACGCTGACGGGCATCTTCATCGGAATGGTCGTTTATCGTGTGCGACGTCTCAAACCATTTGTCTTGGTCGGAACGTTCCTTTTCCTGATAGCTTTTGGTCTTATGATCCACTATCACAGCGGCAGAATCCACGGTTTTATCGCGGCCCAAATTTTACTTGGAATCGCTGGCGGATTCATCCCATACGCTGCGCTAGTTAGCATCCAGGCGGCCGCCAGTCACGAGCACGTCGCCGTAATCACTGGATTATACTTGTCCATGTACAACGTCGGCTTTGCATTTGGAAATGCGGTCTCGGGTATTGTCTACTCCCAGGTTGTCGGTCAACAGCTTCAAGCAAGGCTGTCCATGCAGAATGCTAAGGAGTGGTATGCCGGACCGCTTCTGCTTTTAACAGATCATCCGCCTGGTACACCGATCCGCGATGCCGTGATCGAAGCGTTCAAGTTCTTTCAGCGCGCGGTGTGCATTGCTGGTGCCTGCGCCTGTCTTGGTTTGATTGTCTTCTCTTTCTGCATTCGCAACCCAAAGCTTCCAGACACGCAATCCCTACCGTACAATGAGCTTCCACGAAGCGAGCGGGATGACTCAGAGCAGCGCAGTATTTGAGACTTCCTACAGCATCAGGCTTTTAGCGTGCCGGTTGACCGTCGATGGTCTGACAAACTGAAGCTATCAGTGTATCTGATTGCACAGGTTCAGAACTGATTTTCCAGTCTTATTCGAAAACCCGCACCCCTTCATAATCTTCACTGACGTTAGTAAAGCGGAAACCATGGGCAGCTGGCGTTGGAATGGGATATGCTGATGCTGTGCTGCAGGTTTTGCACGCTAGTGGTCTTTTGGTGATTTGACTTTGGGCTCCTTTGTGTAGAATATGTAGTGGCCCAATAAATAATCTCAAGAGCTTTATGATTCCTCTTCCGGTGGCGTGGCTAGCCCGCCAATCATTGCGTATGTTTGACTTTGCCCAGTCACCGTCTCCTGTAGAGCAAAATGCAGCACCATCTCCGCCGCGAACTCAGAATCATCGTCTGCGTCAACCGCCCTTAAGCTCTCCTCAAGCCAGTCCGGCGCCTTCCTCGCGAAGAATGTCTTGATAGTTTCGCCATTCACAAACCTATCAAATTCGAAATGTCCCTGAAACGTAAGCACCTTTCCCACTTCCATCATTCCCTGATTCGCGCACCAACTCGTCGACCCTAATACCGACCAACCCCGTGGCAGCGCCTCCATATCCGGCACAACCACAAAATCTCCATGAACAAACTGCAATCTCATCTTTGGCGGAACTTTGAACCCCTGAAGCTTGAAATCCTCGCGGAACTTCGCGTCCATATCCATCTCCTTAACACCGACTTCCCATCCCCGCGCCTCGGCATCGACGCGCACCCCGTACGCCTTCAACAACGCCTGGCAGATGATCTGGTGGCCGAAACAGCTTCCGAACCATTTTACGCGCGGGCAGTCCCGGTACGTGGATACAATATACTGTTCCAGCCGGTGGACCCAGGGGATATCGTCGTATGCTGAGTTGATGGAGCCGGTGATGAGGATGAGATCTACATCGTCGAGAGATGCTGGGTACTCGAAATTGCGGGTGTCGTACTCAGTAGACTTGACGGTGAGATCTGGATACTTACGTGTCGCGGCTGCGGCGAGGAGGGAGTGGAAGATCTGGCCGTAGCTGGAGGCGCGCTGTGTGAAGACTTCAGGCACGGGGATGTCGGTGTTGAAGATGGCTATGCGGAGGGTGTCGGCCATGCTGTGACAGTAGCGCTAAGAGGTCTGATGTGTATCGTTTGAATGAAGAGATAGTTAGTTCAGACACGGTGTTTGTGTTTGTGAATATTCGTGTTATGAGTTTGCCGTCGTCGCTCGCCGAACTCGGGACTGCTACCGGCGCCGTCGATAACCGCCTTATCGTGGTGGTTATCATTAGTCATATTGGTCAACTTTTGCGTAAGACGTGGTGGTTTGTTGTTCACATAGGTTTATCAGAATGCGCAGAAGTCTGAGTGGTAGATTCGAAAGCAAGCTCGCGCGCGGTTTCTTCGTTGCACTGGCTCCGTTATCAGGTGTGTCTAATCAATAGTCTCTCAGTCGATTACTCGCAAAGCATCAAGGCAACAATAGCTACGGATAGCACGCGGACAATCAAACAAGCAGTAACGATTGAGTGGTGTATGTATCTTTGTTCTGATGGCCTGTGAGGAGCTTGTAGGTAAGCTGGAGGACGGGGATGGTGAGCCTGCTACTTTAGCTTCGTCAGGTGACGAAAGAACACTTGTAGCAACACCGGGGGAAAGTCCAGGGCTAAAGAGCAGTACTCCATAGTAGATGAGCACTTTTTCAGAGCCCTGCGCGCATAGCAGCGTGAGGGAAAATTGCGTTGACGTTGCGTCTGCTTGTGTGATCAAGTATTGGATGCGAATTATTGCACGCCCTAAGTAATGCCACCAGTGACGTCTCCTCATTGATCAATGGTCAACATCCCTTTTTCATTCACGTACACAGCGGCAGCATAACATCTCATAGAGAGCAACATTGATTCTATAGAGTCTATCTTCGCTAAACACGGTCCTCGTTCGAGCGCCATCTCCTACGCCCTCTCGACCAGATCGTACGATATAACCCGGGAGAAAGGAATACATAAAGTCAGACTTATCGGTTGGCGTCGTTTCCATCAAGAAGGAGCTCTTTCTGGTCCTAGTCGAAGCCATAAAGTTACCAAGAAGCAACATTTCGATAGTGCTGCGACGTTTGACGGTCTTCACATGAGAGTTGGGTGTTGACCTGTCGATCTCGATGTACTTCCGAGGCTCAGTTCTGCACTTGCATTCGCTGAATACGAGAGTCCTCGAAGGTGGGTGTGGCAGCAGACTTGACAATGCTGACTTGCGATATCGATACCCCGCATTTCTGCTTCTCCACAAAGCACGCGCGACCCCTGAGCGGCAACAACGCCGGCGGCTAGGGCTGCCAGTATACCTTTTTCGAAGTACCTCCGCAAAATCGCTCCACGCGAACCGATCGGGGACCAGATACTAGGCTGAAGGAGCCGTATCCTGTACGGCGAGCTCGGCACTTTTAGATTGGCTTGCAGACAATGCCGTCACCGCACATTCGCATTCGCATTTGCGAATTCAGAGCGACTTCTCATTGAAGTGTTAAGATTTGGATGAGCAAAGCTAGGCAACGAGGTCGAACGTGTTGCTGGAGATGCTAGCCGCAAACAGTACGTTTGACGAGCTTCGTTTCAGCACCAATGTAGGTACGAGTTGACGCGATTCGTCAGGCAGCCTCACCGATTGTCCGGCAGTGGTACCTCATGACCACACGATTAGTGCCATGGCACTAGTGGCCGTTCTCTCCGCCGTCTGTCCTCTGGCCACTACCCCTGGCAGTCCCAGATCATATGCCGAGTTCCTATAGGCCCGTCAATGTACTATGCCTACCGAATGCATTTCTCCGGGCGAAGATTCAATTGTCGCAAACCAGAAGGGGAGTAGATCTTCAATTCAAGGCCGTGAGCGAAGCCATGTTGGCCGGGGTGTTCTGCACTCACGGACAATGTAGGGATTTGCTTGTGAGAAAGCGGTCACCTGAATTTACCGGACTTTCTTTCATCAAGCCGAGCAACTTGAGGAACAGCCAGAGGTGTTTGGCTTGTGAAGACACGATGTCTACTGTACTTAAGACCGGTGTGTGTACAGGAACTACTCTGTAGCTTGCCAACACATCAAGCACTTTACCACTCTTCTGCAGAGCGAAGACTCGGGCATCCTTGTTCAACATGAAGGTCGCATCTCTCCTCTCGTTGCTACCTCTCGCGTTCGCTGCTCCAGCCAACGTTGAAAAACGCGCTGGACCTACAGTGGTTGCGCCCTCCCCACAAGCCACGGTACTCGGTAAGAGTGCTCTTAACGTAGAGTCCTTTAATGCGATTCCCTACGCTCAGCCTCCAACCGGACAGCTACGACTCAAGCCGCCACGGCCGTTGACCTCCAGTCTTGGTACGATAGACGGCACTGGGAGTGCTAGGGCTTGCCCTCAGTTCTTCTTTTCTGTTGACCCCGCGGCATTCCCTGTGAATGTCATTGGCACGATATTGAACACGCCAATATTCCAGGCTGTGTCGAATGCTGGAGAAGATTGCTTGACCATCAACGTCCAACGGCCAGCGGGCACAAAGGCTGATGCCAAATTGCCTGTGCTTTTCTGGATATTTGGTGGAGGGTTCGAACTGGGCGGGTAAGTGGTCCCAGTAAACGCTCATCTCTACGTCTCGTGCTTATCATATGTGATAGGACGGCTATGTATGATGGCACATCTATCGTAGCAGACTCTGTCGCACAGGGCAAGCCAGTCATCTTTGTAGCTGTCAATTATCGCGTTGGAGGTTTCGGGTTTATGCCTGGTAAGGAGGTTCTTGCAGATGGATCTGCCAATTTAGGCTTGCTTGACCAGCGACTCGGTCTGCAGTGGGTCGCGGACAACATCGCAGCTTTCGGAGGCGATCCTGAAAAGGTCACCATCTGGGGCGAGAGCGCTGGTGCCATTTCAGTTATGGACCAGATGCTTCTATATGACGGAGATCATACTTATAAAGGGAAGCCGTTGTTCAGAGGTGGTATCATGAATAGTGGGTCGATCGTGCCTGCGGATCCCGTAGATTGCCCAAAGGGACAGCTGATCTACGACACGGTAAGCTCTATATCCAACTGCATTTTTCTTCTTCTGACGCTCCACCAGGTCGTGAAAGCTGCTGGCTGCTCCGGCTCATCCGATACACTGGCCTGCCTCCGACAAGTTCCATACAACAAATATCTCCAAGCCGCAAACTCTGTACCCGGGATTCTTGGCTACTACACAGTCAACCTATCCTACCTTCCCCGTCCAGACGGTACAGCCATCACTCAGTCTCCCGAGTTGCTCGTCGCATCCGGCAAGTACGCAAAAGTACCCTTCATCATCGGCGATCAAGAAGACGAAGGCACACTGTTCGGCCTCTTCACGCCAAACCTTACCACCACCCGCGAGATCTCGACGTATCTTTCGACCATCTTCTTCCAGAACGCTCAGCCCACGCAAATCGATCAGCTCATCGGGACGTACCAGACCATCATTGAGGATGGAAGTCCCTTCCGAACCGGCCTGCTGAACAACTGGTACCCGCAGTTCAAGCGCGTTTCAGCGATTCTCGGAGATCTGACATTCACGCTCACACGCCGTGTGTTCCTTGAAGTAGCGTCCCAGGTCAACCCAGGTGTGAAATCCTGGTCGTATCTTGCAACCTACAACTACGGAACACCAATCTTGGGCACGTTTCATGGCTCGGACCTGCTACAGGTCTTCTATGGCATCTTGCCAAATAATGCGGCGAGGTCGATCAGAGGATACTATTACAACTTCATTCATAGCTTGGATCCGAATGTGGGCATCTCGCTGCCGAATTGGCCACAGTGGAGTACAAGTAAGAAGTTAATTGAGTTCAAGGCGAATAACAATGGTCAGCTGGACGACAACTTCAGAGCGGACACATATGCGTTCTTGAAGGCGAACGTGAACTCGCTGCGGGTTTGAGAGAGCTAGATAGATAGGCAATGCAAATTTTTTAAGTAACTTTCATGTGAACGATTGTTCTTGTGAATGCATGCCTGTGATTGCGGATGTTTTCTCGTGTTTTCAGGACCTCGCAGCGCACAACCATTCTCCTAATTCTGAAGGCCAAAGGTATCGTTCAGCCTGGTACTGCTTTCCAGCCACTTCGCGCCTGAGCTCCACCTCCATTCCGTCACTCCCGCAAATCGGGTCCATCTCTGACAAAACGCGGAGGGTTGAATAATCGAAGGGAACGGTGTAATACAGCACTCGTACGTGACTGATATAACACAACTGCTTCCGGATCGCCACACGGGTGGAAAAATCGGGCTGCTTGAGATCTACACTTGATGTAGGACTTAAAAGATTAGCTGATTGATTTGTCCGTAGTGTAGCTTACTTTATATTCAAGTTGCTTAAGGACCTGCTGAAGTCGCAACTGACCAGGTATGGTGCCCAACTAAACATCAGCATAGATACGCAACCTGATGAAGATGTTGTTAGTCAAGACAAGACCCCACCAGCCTCCTACACTGACCACAACAAAACAATCCCTAAGGCTCTCAATCAGTTCACTGCCATCGAGCCGCACGACACGGTCCATTATCAAGCTGAATGCATGCTACAATTCACTGATGGTCAGTACCCAGTTGCAACAACATCGTAGCAAACAGCTCTGTCCATCCTACCCATCTGCTCCAGGCCACACAACGTTTCATCAGCGCGTGGACAGAAGTCGCAGCACTAGACCAGGCAGAAAGAAGACTAGTTCCCAATCGGTGTTGGCCCAGGAGGCCTTGGTCACGTTGGCGGGCGCGGCGTGGGCCTCCTCTCGTAAAAAGCGTCCTCACGAAGAGGTTGCTCGCAAACGGAGACAGTGGCTAGGGTTGGCTCATCTGGACGTGGACAAGCCGGAGGGACAAGGAATGTTGCTATGATCATGGAAAGGGTCTGGCTGTTGGGTGCAGGGAGACGAGAAAATTGGTGGTCATTTTGCTGTCTTTGTTGTATGGTCAATGCTAAGGATGATGCACTGTGTTGTGGTCAATATGTCGCATGCGTTTTGTGATATGGTGGCTTTGTATGTGAGTGGACTTCGACTGTTGTCGGCTTGTGACGTGGAAGCGCATAAGTCGTTGCGTTGTCACTGAATCAATGGGTTGTACATGAGTATGAGTCTTGACGAAGCGCACCGTTGAATGCAAGACAATATAATGTTGAAGTGTGGTCATATAATCGTGAATTCGTTATAGGGTATACTACGCTCACCAAAGGCCGCCACCTCGCCATAATACTCATACAAGCCTGTCAGCCCAACTAATCACAGCTCCTGCTTCTTCCCATCCCTGTGCTCGTCTTCACTCAACTCTGTACTCGCCGCGCGCTTCACATGCTCGAACTCCTCGTCCACATCATCAGTGCCAAGCACCTCTTCGACGTCCGGCTTCATCACCAGCTCTGCTTCGTCTTCGTCCTCCTTGCTCATTGGTCCTTCGCTATCTTTGTACCAATCGTTCTCTGCCCAATCGATGATTTGCTCTTTCGCGACCTCGCTAAGTGTGTAGTATCCAGGATTGGTTCTGGCGTTGAACATGCCCATGTGCGCCAGTGTTTCCATCTCGAGTTTATCGTTGCCAGCAGGGATAAAGTAATTCCGTAGCTCGCCCTTGGGAAGGTTGCAAAATGTGCGATCCCTCCCAGCAACCTTGCCGGTCCATGATTCTCCCTTCTTTGCATCAACAGCGTGACCGAGCGTGGTGTAGACATTTGCGAATCCTAGCTCGTGCTCTTGAGAGAGCTTGATGATAGCAGAAAGACGCTTCTTCAACTCCTCAGGCCGCGCAAGTGATCCTACAAACTCGAGATGCGAGGTTGCCCAGCTCCAGCCTTGAGAGATCTGGTCCTTCTTCATGTAGGCCGCGGCGCCCCCTGCTGCGATGGCGCCCGCGGCTCCGGCAAACATAGCCACCTTGCCGTATCGCTGCCAAAGCGGGGCTGAAGCGGCGTCGCCTGTCGAGTTGGGCGCAGGTAGCCTCTTGCTTGCATCAACAGGGCCGGCTGCGCTGTCCTTCTGGCCCCAGCCAAATGCGCCGGCCAGGTTGTTATATGCAGTGTAGGCTGAGTTCGCCGTATTCCAATGCTTCTCTGCACCATGCGCTACCACCCCCGGTGCGATGCCCAGATATGGTGTATCAAATGCAAGTATACCTTGGATGTATGGAAACATCAGGGTGGAGGTCTCAGGAAGCGAGCTGGTCGATCGATCTTGCATTTGCGAGTTCTGGAGCGAGGGCACCGGCTGTTCACCAATGATGCTCAAAAGGGTTTCGGCAGCGACGATGCCACCCATCGAATGGCCTATGAGGATCGTATGTACTGAGGGATCGACTGTGGGCGAGGGCGTCGAGTTTGCGACCTCGAGGTCGATGACCTTGTTCTGCAGCCATTCTTTGAACCGCCCAACGCATTCGTATAGATCGCCCCGAGTTTCGTATTTGGGATATGTAATCGCCAGTATGGTGACCTTTGGCAGCGCATGTTGGAGGAGAGCTTTCAGGTGCGACGGGAATGTGCCAAATGTATCATCTCCACCCTGCCATGTTGAGTCAGTGTTACGTTTCTGAATGCGATTAGGACACTAGCCTTAAAACCATGTATGAAACAGAGCAACAAAGTCTTGCGCATTGTACTGACTGCGATTGCATTCCTACATACTTTAGTTCGAGAGACGAGCCGGAGATACTAAAGAAGATGCTTACGTCATTGGGAGGACAACTAGCTAGGTGACTAAGCTGTAGAGCTTGGCACGGATTCCGAACGGCTGGTGGAGAACCCGCATGATCGTCAGGAGGTGTGGTTGATCTTCGAAGGGTCTAAGCAATGATGTCAGAGGCCGAGATCTGATTGCTATGCACTTTGGGGTCACGGAATAAAGTAGGGGAGCAGCGATAGAGCCTTTGCTAGCCGTTCATTCATAACAAAGCTTTCATGGCCAGCGTTAATATATGCATGATGTCCTCCAACTAGGAGGGTGACGTTCCCCTGTATTCACAACCGTACTCGAGCAGTCTGCACCGCCGTCTGGGTATATTGTACAAAACAAATCCTGAACTCCATGCCGATCGTAGAATTGTAGCATCCATGCTAGCCCAAAGAAACCAATCGCTAAGCTCTTCACAAGACTCATGCACATGCAACAAGAAGGACGGTCGCCAGTAGTACTGACAACGAAGCCTTAGTGAGTTGCAATTGCGGCGCAGCACCAATGGCCACAACGTCGAATGGCGAGCCGCCTCCAGAGTCCGAATTTGATAGCTGGCTATTACCGCCGTTGCCGGTCGGCGCGCTGCTCGGCTCTGTCGCTAACGGTGGCGCTGCGCTAGGAGACGGATTCG
Organism: Stagonosporopsis vannaccii; assembly: GCA_028584115.1. Classification (NCBI taxonomy): domain Eukaryota; kingdom Fungi; phylum Ascomycota; class Dothideomycetes; order Pleosporales; family Didymellaceae; genus Stagonosporopsis; species Stagonosporopsis vannaccii. The sequence goes on along the minus strand of VWXS01000058.1, from coordinate 66,904 downwards.
CGAGAGTCGCAGTCGTGTCAAGATTCAGACCAGAAGACGATGCACTCGAGGATTGAGCTGTACTTGTGGGAGGAGCAGCGGTGGTCGTGGCTGGTGCCGATGTGCGCGTGTTTGTCTGTAACGTAGTCCGCGCTGTCGGTGAAGGGCTTGAGCTTGAAGTCTGCCTGTTATTAGGGCAAAGTGCCGCAATACCAAGATCGTTCTGGAAGACTCCAATAATCGACGTCTCTCCTACATCGACACCCGTGCATCCTGTCTTGACCGCTGCTCCAATTTTCGCAAGTCCGGCTAAGCAGCCGGAGCTGCAGGTTGCACCGACACTGAAGTCCGAGGACACACAAGCATCAATCTTGGTATTGTAGACAGTCTTACACTGCGCTGGAAGGTTGTCGATGCGGGGTGTGAAATTTGAGAGTGAGATTTCGCCGCCTGTCGCAGCCGCGAGGCCAACGAACAGGAAGCCGTGCATGGCAGCGCTCAGCGAAGACATATGCATTGTGAGATATCACAAGCGTTTGTCGAAAGAACTATGTCTGTGTCCAGTGGGTCAAGCTTCGTGGGCGGGTACTGCAACCAAGCAGCGCTTGGATCTTGTCGAGTGAGTGTTGCGCAGAAGGTGCGTAATGCTTGGTCAAATTCGAAAAGTGCTTACGCCCGAGACGAGTGATGTGGGGGTGCGATCGCTGTGACGGGGCCCTGAGACGTGTGCCGTTGCAATTGAAGTTTCGTTATGCGTACGCAACCGGTGTGCCGTATAAGTGAATTTTGGTCCGCTGTCTGTAGGTTGCTATGCAACGGGCTTTTGATGGTCCTCTTCCTCCAACCGCGGATGTGCAGGTGAATGACAGCCGAGCAACTGCTGACGCGATATCTCGACGGATTCCGCAAGTGAAGGGAGAGCTTATGTGAACTGCGCCAGAGTACACCGAGTTCGAGTGCTGCAAGGTGTGGGAGAGACTTGGACACAAAAGAGGGGATGCTCGGTTGCGGCCGGCGCAAGGAAGCTGATTTGAAGGAGAGTGTGGAGAGCACAGATAGTTATGACGCACAGCGTCATCTAAGAAACGAAGCAGAAGAGGAAAGAGCGTAAGTGTGATGTGCCGTAGGTCATTCCATCTGAGGTCGTGATAGACGCTCCGCCTAAAGGCCGGCGCAGGCCACGCTGCGGGTCGCTCGTCTTTAAGGCACATTTGCAGGGAAGCCTGCGCAGGACACGCGACTCCATCAACCTAATCACATATAGGAAGCATGGCGGTTGGCCAAGCCTAGGATCGCGCGCTCATTAAGTTTGGGAGGTGCGTTGCCAGTCACAGACAGTCAGTGATGAGCGATTCTGAAACCGCTAGTAGCCCACCGTACTAGCGCTCAGCAAACGCTGACTTCACATTGGTCGGCTAAGCGTTACACGAGGTCAGGTACCGCTTCATCAGCGTTGCACAACAGAGATATTGATTCGCACGCAGCGTCAAGAGCTGGCAAAGCTTTGAGCCCTGGGTCTTATCGCTCTTGTGCAGCTTGTCGAAAAGCAGGAGTCCTGAGGGCCGGCCCGGCGGATTACAACTTGTTTCGGTTGCTTTACACCGTAAACAACGTTGACAATGAGTGCCCTGTCAAATATCGAAACGCGTCAAGCATCTAGCGGTTCTACTGATCATGCGCAGGTTCTCAATTTTGATGATCCTTGACACCCGATGTGGGCATGTGCTGCATGAATACTGTTGTTTCGAACATCGACCGCTCACTTCGAATTGATCAATAAAACCCACCGCACACGAGCATAATGCAATCATTGTGAGGGCTTCATTTGGGGGTATCATTATGTGTCTAAATCATGCGAGTCCATCTCCACGCCAATCTACCATGTGTCGAAGTTGCCGAATCCGCCTGTTCTGGCCTTCTTTGGCGGCGGCGCCAGGTCTTCTTCTTCATCCACGTATTCCAGAACCTCATCGTCGGTCTGATCAATAATCTCCTGCTTCGCCGCCTGCAGGTACCTTCCTATTCCTAACCCGTCACTGCTTCCACCATCGACGGTGCCATCAGCGCGGATCCGCTTACCTGTCCACGTTGTCTTGTCGTCTGCAGTGCCGCCCTGCTTCTTGATCTCTGCCTCCTCTGCTTCTTTTGTCTCCTTGTCCTTGCGCTCCTTCTGCCACTCCTCAAATGGATCGACAAAGACGACGACGTCATAAATCTCAATGTCGTCTACTGGCTTGTCCTTTTCACCTGTTTCTGCAAGCTCCATCGATCTTAGCGTAGTATCGAGCCCACCAACGACACGCGCGAAGATGGTGTGTTTGCGGTCGAGGTGCGGCACAGCCCGATACGTAATGAAGAATTGCGATGTGTTTGTGTTCTTGCCCTTGTTCGCCATTGACAGGATGCCTCGCGCATTGTGTAGATTCGGGCCTTCGAACTCATCTTCGAAGGGTCTGCCCCACACACTCTGTCCGCCTCGACCAGTACCGCTTGGGTCGCCACCTTGGATCATGAAGCCTTTGATGTTGCGGTGGAAGATGGTGTTCTTGTAATAGCCCTGCTGTGCAAGCTTGACGAAGTTCCACACGGCTTTAGGTGCGTGCTCGGGGAGTAGCTCAATATTCAAGTCGCCAAGAGAAGTGGACATGCGCGCGTAGCCTTTCTGCTTCACACGCTTCGGCTTCAGCATATAGTCTTCATCGGAGAGGAGGGCGCGTTCGCCGGAGGTATGCGGAGTGACACCGGTGGAGGTAAAGGAAGCAGCGGCTTTGCCGGACGTGTATACTGCAGCATTGTACGCTGGTTTTTTCGGTGCCGGTGCTGTAGCCAACGCCACTGGGCCGCTCTTTGACACTGTTGCGACAGCCTTCGAGGTTTGAGCGCCTTGTGCCTTGGCCTGTCGCTCGGCGCGCGCTTTGGCAACGGCCTCCTTTGCCTTCAGAATTTTTGCCGCATTGCCCAGTGCATCCTTATTCACACCGCTCTCAGAGCCTGGCATGACCGTTTCGCCCTCTTGGACATGCTTATACGCGCCAAAGTTTCGCGACTCGATGTTCTGAGGGTCCTGCAGTGTAATGATGTCCTTCCGTGTGAATTCGTCATCGCTGACTAGATCTCGCCAGTTCTTCGCCTTGATATTCAGCCTCTCGACTGTGTCCCAAGCAAATACGTTTCCACTCTTCTTCAAGGTAACAATGTGTGTATTGTCCGTGAAGACCTTGAAGGTTACTGGGTCGATATATTCGCCGTCCTCGTTCTTGGAGAAATTGAGGGTAATCAGATCTGCGCGTTTCAAAGGTGTACCGTCGACTGGATTTGTGTCTGGATGCTTCGCAAGCCAGGTGAGGATATGAGTGAGATCGAATATTGTGCCGGAGGCTGTACACACGGGGTCTGTGAAGGGCTGTAGAGAAACCGCGCAGTAGTTGAACGGGAGCCGCTTGAATGTCGAAGCAAGACCAGCGGCAGACACTCGGTTTGCGCCATTGGCGCCACGCGCGGTACCGAAAGAGTCTGCAGAGGACCACTCGGAGTGGGTGATGTAGAGCTTGTCCGTCCCTTTACCCATGTCGTCAGGTCGGTGCAGTCACAGACTGCTGGAGCGGCTGTCGGAACGCTGGACGAAAAGTCGAAATGACGGTCGCGCCAAGCCAATGACGCGCATGGAGACAGCCTCACGTCCGTCCGTCGCTCGCCCTCTGGTACAACATTACGAAGTTTTATAAGCATAACTCCTACTTTACGGCTGTGCGGCCGAGTTACGTGCCCGTTCTTGTCGATGAGAGAGTGCTTCTGAATTAACAATCCTGCAACCCGTCTATAGCAGCCTCCTTGTTCTTACGGACCATGATCTACAGCTCTTCATCTTCTTCTGCTACACTACACTCGTGATCCACGTGCAGCTGCTCCATGTTCAAACCCTCCTCACACCTCCGATAGATCAGAAATGGATTGCCCTGGTCCATGCTGTCTTTCCACTCCTCAAAGAGGTCAACATCGCCAAAAAAAATTACCAAGTCTCGTCAATCGGCGTAACTCTGCTGCTTCCTCTGCCAACCTTAACTTCTTTAGCTCCGCTCCATTTAATGTGGTATCTTCAGCCAACTGCGACAAAGCAAGCGAGCCACGAGATGGCTTATAATCCCCTGTTCGTCGCTTATGCCTGTTGGCACGCCGCTACCCTGCTTTCAGACCGCTCTGGATCTGTCTGTGGTGGTGTCCAGCATGTGAAGCTGGCATTGGAAGAGCAAGGATCTCGGGGTCGATGCCATGGTCAACATCCAGGTCGTATTTTCGACGGATAGCTCTATCGAGCTTGCAGCGGTCTTCCCAGGCCTGTCTCTGGTCTTCAGAGACTGTCCTCATCTCTCGATAGCTGCTTATGAAGTCGCGCAAATGTGACGGGTGCTTCGATCGCAGCCTGGACTGATACGTCGTCTTCTTTGTTGGACAAAGAAGAGGCTTAGGTAAGAGGACCTGTCCAGCCACAAGCGCGCCTTCTCGTTCCCACCACGCCGTCGTGAGAGACATGATAGGTTTCGCGGATGGTACGCCACGATTCTCCGCTGCAGCGCAAACAACGCACGTCGTGTGGAATGGCTCGTCAGTCGAAAGGCTGTCAGCCTTGAGCAGATGTTCTTGATGCGCTTCTTCCCATACCCATTCTCGCTCACGGCGCAACCAGTCATCCTGCATGGCCTTTTTGACCCTGGAAGTCTTCACCATGTACCGAAGACGCAACATTCCGCGCATGATCGCGCATATACGCAGGTGCTTCCGGCCCACCTTCGGCTACGAACGTCTTCCAAACTTGCTCAAGATCCTCTTGAGCCGCTGAGGTGGTACATTGCGGGCACCGGGGTGTGGGTGTGTGAGAAGATGACAGAGGATTTATCTCGTGTTTGCATTTGCTGGCGATCTTCTCGGGATGGTTGATCTGCATGTTGTACATGTAAGATGTTGAGTAGGATAAGAGCACACAGGTGAGTGGGCGTAGTTGCGAAGTCACCCAACGCGACTTTGCTGCTGTCGTTAACGACAAAGGAAGTGAAAGCAAGCTGTGCTGGCACCCACAATGATAGCAACAGCATACAGCGTAAATGAAGTGGCTTCTACATGACCAGGCGCCCCCCGCCAGACACCTAGCTCTTTTGCTCGAATTGAGCGCCCTCAGCACAACCAACAAAGCCACAGAATTACATCGCTGGTGCTTCAACAGCGAGACTACTTTTACCTCCGGTTCGGTATTTCGCAACTGATTTGCGTTTGTTCATGTGGCCTGCAGCTCCTTCACCTCGAGTGTTCAGCTATTGTTCAGCAGGCTAATTTGTCGCCTTCTCCATCCACCCTGAGATTTACATCACCAATCCCAAATCACGAATCCTCCACATCCGTGCCGTCTAACAAGATAGACAGAAAATTTTCCCCGAGGACTCTGTCGTCACACTGCTCCTACGCAACCACCGAGGCCTACGTTAAGTTCGTCTGCCTTTCCCACCAACCTGGCGGCGATAGTATGGAGTAAAGCGTAAGTATACCAGCGTACAATGGCTTTGTTAGCCTTCAAGTCTTGAGACCGATTCGCTGACCGCGAGAAGTACAAACATGGAACGTCCTATCTCAAGGCTCCGCCAGCGGACGACGTCCTTCAATCCAGAAGCTGCCGCCTTCAGCCCGGAGTTCAGTTTTCCCCCAACACTTCACACCGGTATACATTCAACCACGGCAGCGGGTGTTTCGCACCCAGCGTTTACAAAGGCGCCAATGTTCAACTGTAAGTCATGCCTGTTCACGTCAAATTCGAACAGTTCTGACATTCGAGAACTAGATTCACCTTTCAATGACTCCCGCAGGAGGTCCTCACACTATCGCAGGGATCCTTTGGCTCCAGCGCCGGTTTGTATAGAAGACTTCCTTTCTCCCAATGTGCAGACTTTGGTACGGAAGCTAGAAGGTGTGCCGCAGTTGCATCCCACGATTGGCTTTTGCTGACAAGTTCAGAACACCCTGCGGTCCGAGAGATTCGAGGACCACAGCCGCCAGATTCAGAGCCAGCTCAGATCACCGAGGCTGTCGCAGAATCGATCCCGTTCCCCTCCTTCGCCAATCCGCAGGAGCAGCCTCAAGCACGTTACACTACTCTGGACATCAACGAGCTGAGTGTTGGTCTTGGTCTTCCAGCAGTCAGGGGAGACACCATCGATGAGGTGTCTCCAGCTGCATCTTACAAGTCGCAAACTTCGCAGGCGCACCTGGGCGCGCTGTATGGTAAGCTGATCGGATGGGCACTCGATAAGCCTCTAACTGCCAAAGGCCTTGCAGATCTCCTACAGCATCAAGACGCGAACACGCCACTCGAAGCGCGCATTCCTATACCCGGATTCGCGACTGGAGCCTTCCCTCAGCAGATTATGAATATCAGCCCAGCACAGCCAAGAGCCGGGTCCAACTTCAAAACTGACATCTTTAACCGTCGCCATGGTTCTGTGCCTATGCCTGCCGAGACAGCATCTCCTCCTAAAGGCGCATCTGCCTACTCGCACCAGCACCGGCGCAGCTCAGCTTCTTCAGCATCATATCGGCAACACGCACGTGTCTCCTCCAACAGACAATTTTCTCGACGCGCATCGCGGGTAAAGCGTATGGACCAAGGTCCTATGCCATCAGCCGCGGACATCTATCCAGACGATGCACATTGGACACCATCTGCCCCTATTTACGAGCCGCGCGATTATGTATCCTATCATCAGGAACCTGTGTATCAGCCTCAAATGGTCGTTGGCAACCCGTTCAATTGGCCGCTACCGGCCCAAGCGCACAAGCCTGAGCCCGCGCCTACTGCTGCAGATATCGACGCTGCAGATATTGATATTCTCGCACTTATGAATGAGCTGCCGGTGCCTTCATTGGATACACTTGCAAGGCTTGGCAACTCGCAGGATCTACGGATTAGCACTGCCTTCACACTGCCGTGCGATGAGCGTCCTCTCACGCCGGCACAGAAAGACGGTTCCAGGTACGGTATGAGATTCTATGGTCTTGCATGTGGTGACCAATGGGAACCGCCTAAATTTGGTACTTTTGAAGAAAGCTGTACATTTCGAATTCGGCCCAGAGACCATGATGGATGGGGTGGGCGAGAATGGGCGATGGGCAAGGCTTAGAATGCCTAGATGATTCTTTGCGCACAGTATGCGAAGGAGATGAAGTGCTGGGCACCATCTCTTTCCTTATCAATATGGATGGCAACGGTTTGTTATGCTATTTGCTTGCAGCCATGACGAAATGACGTTTTGGATCGGATTCGCTCGAATCTTGTATTTCATCTCGACGCTGCGAAAGACACGCAAATGTCGTTGGTGGAGGGCTATTTTTTGGGGGTCTCATAAAATTATTACTTCTTGAGTTTGCTTCGATTCCCATGTTTGAGGTTGCCAGAGCACATGGATCTTAACATTTAGGGCAGACAGACCAATGAGCGTCCGGTTGTATTTTCTGACCACATATCACACCACTATCACCTTCGCGGCCAACCCCTGCAACTCTAACACTGGGTTTGATGTGCAAGGGTATAAATATGGAAGATAATGTTTTCAGTATCAAGAAGAGAAACCTGCAATGTCTCGCACCAATCAGTTTGCTTTTATCTTAATAATCCAAGTTGCATATGTCGCTCTCTTCCTTCAACGAGCACCATTCATGATGACCACAACGATACCAACTGAGAAGAGGCTATGGGCAGACCAACCTTGCAAGCTTGTTACTACACCACAATATGCAACAAACAAGACAGACATTTTTACGACCGGTGCAACGCACATGGCCCACATTCACAACGCCATCCTCCGCAGTTACAACACAATTTACTTGCAAGCGCCACACATCAAACCGGAAGACAAATCTGCATTCATCGAATATGCACGCACATGGTACAAATTTGTAAAATCGCACCACGATGACGAGGAAGTCGAGCTTTTCCCCAAAATTGCCGACGTCCTGCATGGGAACGACGACGAAATCTGGAGTGAAACACACAAAGAGCATGAATCTTTCCTACAAGGCCTAGGTCAATACGAGTCGTACCTCTCGCTCCTCTCTTCCCCGGCAGACTTCGATGGTCAGGAACTACGGAAGATAATGCGCACCTTCCAAACCCCCTTTGAGCAACATTTCCACTCTGAAATCGCACACATCGCCTCCTTCGCCACTTCACCCTCTGCGCCAGCACAAGACTCGCCAGAAGCAGACGAAGCAGCCGCTGTGTTTAAAGCTTGGGGCAAGAAGACGGTCATGAAGGCCGGGATTACGGACGTTGTGCCGCTATTCCTGATGAATCTCGATGCTACGTACGAGGAGGAGAGGTGGGCGAATTGGCCGCCTATGCCGGCGGCAGTGAGATGGGGCTTGGTTAACGTTGCGGGAAGCTGGAACTGGAAGTGGTGGAAGTTTGCAAGCTGTGACGCGGCAGGCATGCCGAGAGAGCTGTATGCGCTGGGTGAGGGTGAGGAAGGAGAGCAGAAGCTGGGAAAGAAATGAGCTCTAGTGCCTCATTACTGTTGCACTTTTGCGTGGATCAGATCTGTTTGTAGGCTCGTGCTGCCCGTTTATGGTCTGTGAGAAAATGTCTTTGCAATGCTCACCTATGCTATGTTTAGTGTGGCTCCATTTCAAGGTCTCGTAGGACTGAAGTTGCTGATCTTATTTAACGGATATTGACCTGCGGACTGCTGCTGACTGCCACTCTTTTGTAGGCGAAAAATCTAAACAATGTCACTTGGATGTGCTTTCTGAGTTCATTTAGCTAAGTAAGAGTGTCGGCAAGCAAGCGCGGTTGACATCGGCACGCGGCGCTTCTGTTTTCATGGTTCGGATCGCACTCACAGCCTCAACCAACACCACTATCACACTGCAGGCTCACCAATCCCACGACGATGCGCATGAATATGACAGGCCATCTTTTTTGGCGCAGCGCCAATCCGAAAACAACACTTCGTGAGAGGTTACACAACTTACTGCGGGACGCTGACGTGAGCCTCTGCGTCTCCGCATTCTGTGTATTCGCTCACCCCCGAACGCCACTTCGTGGCTAACCCAAATCCAATCTGCACCTTTACCTTTTATTGACAAGAACCGTATATGAGGTCACAACTTGACTAAGTTTGGATATGTGGTACTCTATTCCAAGACCTCGAAGGATTATGTACTGCGGGCGAGGCTTGGGGATGCAAGAATGAGTCGACATGAGTACCCAGCCCGGAACGCATGAAATACAACCTTTCCTGCTTTCGCAGACGTCCGTACACACACACGATCATTGCTTGCCAGTCGCAGCCTGAAAGCACTCAACAACGCAACAAACTCTTCGCAAGCAAGTTCGCGGCAGTAGATCTCATCGTGAAAGTCAGGTCCAGCCCTACTCCAATATGCTAGGCGTTGGCACGCTACTGCACCATATGTTATTGCATGGGGCGCATGCGGAAGAGAACATTGGCTCGAATCAACAGCCACTCGCATCACTAGGTTCTGTCTGTGATGTATCGACTTTCTCGCTTCCTACTCTCGAAGGTGTAAAATTACTCTCACTTTCCGCAACACCACAAAAAGACTATTCGACCCCCATCTTGGACATCCTACCTCCTATTACGGATCTCAACTTCTGCGAAGTTAATATCCATCTCACCCATACCGGTGTCGACGACGATGTACTGGTACGAATCTGGCTACCAATTGATCGCAAGGACTGGACTGGCCGTCTCCAGGTTACTGGCGGTGGAGGTTTCGCGACAAGTATGGGTTTCGTCGGGCTAGCCCCCGCATTAAAACAAGGATATGTTGCAGTATCGACAGATGGAGGCCATGATGAGTTCAGCTGGACCAGCCTAGACTGGGCGCTGGGTTTCGATCGGACAGTAAATTGGGGTCTGTGGCAAAACTTCATGCACCGCAGTATTGTCGAACAAATTCTGATCGGCAAAGAAATTGTCAAGCAGTACTATGGAGAGAAGCCGCACCACTCGTACTGGAACGGGTGTTCGCAAGGAGGAAGGCAGGGCTACATGTTGGCACAGAAGCATCCCGACCTTCTGGATGGCATTTTGGCCGCTGCGCCTGCGCTGAACCTTGTTTCCATCTCGATGGGCGGATTCTGGCCTCAGCTCGTTATGAAAGAAGCCGAAACCTATATATCACTCTGCGAGTTCGCGTACTTCACTCAGAAAGTTATGGAAACATGCGATGCGTTGGACGGGTTGAAGGACGGGGTGATAATGGACCCGGACAGGTGCGACTTCGACCCAGCAAGTGTGGTTGGAGACAGAATTACCTGTGATTGGCACGAGACCAAGATAACGTCAGCTATGGCTGATGTTGTGCGCAAGATCAGGGAAGGCCCACGAAGCCCATTGGGAGCGCAGATTTGGCATGGCCTTACACCTGGGACCAACTACGCGACGCTCGCGAACATAACAATTACTCCTGATGGCTTACGATCCCCCTATCCGGTCGCGCTTCCTATGCTCGACACTCTACTTCTCCCTACCGACTTCAACCTGTCTTCGATAACTTTGATCGATTACTTTGCACTGTGGGCGCAGGCTGCCGTGGAGTGGGGTTGGGCTGTGGCTACTGAGTCCACCGATCTCACAGGGCTGCGCAACTCGGGCACGAAGTTACTCAGCTGGCATGGCATGACCGATGACATTATCCCCCACGAGGGTACAGTGGAGTACCGCAAGCGAGTACAGCGTGAAATGGGAGGTCCAGCACGAGTCGATGAGTTCTATCGCTTGTTCCTTGCTCCAGGCGTCGGCCATTGTGCCTTGGGTCGAGGTCCAATGCCAACCGATCCTCTCGCTGCATTGGTCGAATGGGTCGAAAACGGTGAAGCGCCGGAGGTGATCGATGCTGCAATGATCAATGACGAAGGCAAAGCCATAACGCGGCAACTTTGCAAGTGGCCCGCTAAGCCTGTGTATATAGGTGTGGGCGATCCAACGAAAGCATCGAGTTGGGACTGCGTGGACGAGGAGAGCGGGTCGAAGCTACTTTCTGGATCAGTTGTTTAAGGTAGAAAAGCCGATGCTGCCGATGCGATGGAAGCCAGAGCTGCATGTACTTTGCGTAAAGTCATTGATTGAGTCGAGCTTCCTGCATGGTGAACTTGTTAGCAGTCCTTGGAACTCGACCAACACTTCCTATCTGTCTAAGTATTTCAGCTCGACTACTTGAAAATTGACATTCCCAGGATGAACTCGAGTCCACAGAAAGCAATTAGAGATTGTTAAACAAGGCCTCGTGGTCGCAGCGTTAGAGCACAGAAACACATAAAGCTTGACTGTAACGTACACCAAGCAACAATACTCAAAAACTCGGCAATGCACGAACGGCAAGCGGAACGGAAAGTTAAGACGGAAAGCTCGAGACGAGCAGCAACACGGAAACGGCAAAACGGCAGGACGCGCCTGCCCTGTTTCGGCATTGATTGGTTCTGACTCGTGGCCGATTCTAATTGAACGTCACATCTCGCATTTTAATCGCTTGAAATCTCCCTGTCGCATGGAGAAGCGCAGGCCTAGAACAGACCACAGAAAGGTCGCCGATTTGCGACGGAGTTTTGTTGTTCCTGCGAACTGGAGTTGCATTCTGCAAGTCTTCGTCGTCAGAACACCCCGACTTTTGGCGTTGTTTGCAGCTTTGGTCTGCCACCGCCACGCAAAAATGCCTTTTCTATTCGTCACTAATTATTTTGGTGCAGCTGTTAGAATACTTGCAGAAGCCTCGTATGGCTTCGCATGGCTTCGATGGTGCATTTTCCATAGCGCGGCCGATCATCGATCGTATCCCGATTGTTGATGAATGGGCATCCCTGCCTGCTGCCGAAACGCTCATTCACACGTGTGTTGAGAGTGAAGTTTAACAATCTGCCGGTGAGCGAAGCTGTCGTTCTGTGCAGCCGGTGGGATGAGCGAAAACTTTGTCAAGTGAGGCCGGTAAGTTTCACGGTGGAAATCCCGTCATCACTGGAGTCACACGTCTCCTCCCACGTTCCATGTGTTGCAGCTTTAAAGTAACCATTCCGCTGCACTATTGCAAGCTTGAGATTTCATCATCGAGGCTGACCAATTGTCGATAAGCGCAATGGCTCTGCTCGCATTTACGACAGTAAAGACGGCTCTGGCAGTGTCAGCGCGCAAATCAGTTCATGACCGGCAGTGTTGAATCATGTTGGTGGACACTCCATCGCTCGTACCCATGTGCAGTCTTCTCGCAAGCTGCTTTCCGATGTGGGCAAAGTTGTGGGCAAAGTTATGAACATTTTCATCGATGCCCATACATTCAGATCGTATACCACTTGTCGCCTGGAGGTACTCTCGACGATGGTGCATTGATTCAACCTTCGCGTCAGTTATTCCTGTTGTTAATCACCGTTTGCAGCGTAAGCAAAGCACTGCTGGGGTACAGATGCATTCATTATCGATCAGGCAGGCTGGCCGCGGCGCTTGTGGTAGCATACGCAAGGCGACAATTTACATGGATAGACGCCCTACCGCTAAGATTACGCTTGCTCTTCAGGGGTACATTGAGAGCTTCTTGCAAATGTGTTGGGTTAATTGTCACCATTCTCCCGCTTCGATGATTGCCATGCTGGCGGTCTATGATCCCCTAGTCGCGAAATAGTACATGCTACTTTGCTGGTTTTGCAGGCAAGCCTCCATATCATCAACCTTGACTACGTTTCCATTGTGTCGTTATTCACACTCTACGCATGTATCGGACAAAGACAAGTGCGGGTGCATGACTCGACTATAGGCGTAGTTCGGGCGGGCTCCACCCATAACGCTTAGGAGCGGTAGCAGCCTTCCGAACAACATTGTTTGAAAACAACAAGGAGACTGTCAGACAAGTGCCAGCACCGACGCGGATGCAGGCTCTATTAAATTGACCACTGTATCAGATAGACCACGAGACAGCATACAGGTGTCACCCACTCGATCGTTGAAAACATTCGTCCACAAAGCTATACCGTGCAAATTACAAACATGCGACAAACGAAACGGCATATCGGCTCTGCTAGTTTGCACGAACTTGAATGTGGCGTCGATTCCTGTGAGGGGGCTCTGTTCGAGGGGCGGGCTTGGGACGGCGTAGAGAAGCGGCAGCTCGAAAGCACTGTTCAAGTTCAACTGACGGTGAGCGCCATATCGGTCCCTCACACTGCATCGAAACATCAGCTCAGCACAAAAGTCTATGCACTACATAATTGCAACATGCGCCCTTGAAGCCGTGTTACCTCACCGTGTTAGAGATATTGTCTACCACAATTTCTAAATTACTTTTGGCTGGCGGAGATTCGCGCGTGAGCGCGACTTACCTTACCATCGTAGAATTCTAGGGGAACAAGGCCTTCCTCCAATGATGGTCACCGTGAACAGTATGACGCTGCAGCTTTCGACGGCCCAACCAAACATAGCCGCGCTTCCGCTCTCCTCTTCTCTGCTAGTGGTGGGTCCCAACGGCGGCTGAAGAGGGGGCGGTGAAATATCTGTATGAGGGCGGGTACTGACTCTAACACCACTCAATCTAGACTGCGGGCCCCCCTTACATGGAGTTTCAGCCACAACATACATAGTATAAGGAAGTCGAAAGTTCCAAGTGACTCCGTTGTGCACATTGGAGGGAAGACGAAATGAGAAGCCATACAGTTGTGCATCGGAGGACCACCTTTGCATTTTCGAACGGAAAGGTTGTGCTTTGCGGTACATATGTCCTTGCAGCATCTAATAGTTTGGAGAGTGTTGTGCATCGGAGACGTCTAAAATGAAACGGCCCGTCCGCATCGTTGTCATCATGCAAATGAGAAGCCATCGGGTACCGGCAGAGTGAGGCTGAAACTTCCAAAGCATAAACAACCTTGGCATGATCAAAGAGACGTACCACTGCACTGACTGTATGGACGGAAACCAGGAAAGTCTACGCGCTGTCAAAGTGGTTTTGCCCTAGCGCGAGCGGGCGCTAATTTCTCTGCTTGACCTAAGACGAGCCCAAGGAGTTTCAAAGTGCTCAAGATTATGGAGAAATATCCAGAAATATCATCAAATCCTTGACTCTACATCCTTGTTCATCTTCGAAAGGACTTTGATCTCCATTCAACCAAGATTATTTGAATCTGGGCGCAGGAAATATGTACATGCCTGATGTAGATCATCAAGAGATACGGTATAAGAACCACGGCTGTCACGCACTGTCTTGGATTCCTTCAACCAGTACACTCACTTCCCTAACTCCCTACATTCGTTTCATCCCTTTTTTTCGCTTCTTTAAGACAGCCATTACTGCCTGGTCAGAATGAAGTTCTCCGCTCTCGCTCTCGCTGCCATTGCCCAAGTGGCCTCGGCTCATTATTTCTTCGACACTAACATTGTCGGCGGCACTACGCAGCCCTCTTTTAAATACGTCAGACAGTCGACTCGCCCGACCAAGTACAACCCGATCAAGTTCTCCTCGAACCCCGCGACCGATCTCCGTGATGGCTCTACCATCGACGGCCCTGATGCTCGTTGCAACCAGGGCGCCTTCTCCTCCGCCGGAAAGACCGAGGTCCTGACCGTCAACGCTGGTGACGAGGTGCGTGCTAAGTTGGCTGTCGGTGCTAAGTTCCAGCACCCCGGCCCTGGTCTGGTCTACATGTCCAAGGCCCCTACCGGGAGTGTCAAGGCCTACGACGGCTCTGGTGACTGGTTCAAGATCTATGAGGAGGGCGTCTGCGACGGTGGTGACTTTACCTCTACCGCCTGGTGCGACTACAACAGGGACTTTATAGCGGCCAAGATCCCCAAGGACACTCCTAACGGCGAGTATCTTGTCCGTTTCGAGCATATCGGTGTTCACCGCTCCCATGTCAACCAGCCTGAGCACTACGTCTCTTGCCTTCAAGTCAAGGTCCAGGGTGGCGGCAGCGGTTCCCCCGGTCCCATGGTCAAGGTAAGCAACGCCATCTGGTATAACATGGAATTAGCGCTAACAGAAAATAGTTCCCTGGCGCATACAAGGCTACCGACCCTTACGCCAACTTCAGCATCTATAATGGACGCAAGGCTTTCCCCATGCCCGGCCCTGCTGTCTGGTCTGGGGGTGCATCGTCTGGCTCCACTCCCGTCAAGGAAGTCGTACCCACCTCCGCCGCCGCCTCGAAGCCCACAACTCTCGCGACTGCTACCAAACCCGCTGCAACAAAGCCTGCTGGTAACTGCGCTGCTCTTTGGGGCCAGTGCGGTGGTCAGGGTTTCACCGGCGCTACTTGCTGCTCCTCTGGCACGTGCAAGGCCGCCAACCCCTATTACTCTCAGTGCCAGTGAGCTTTTAGATCGATGGCTTTGGAGCAGAGAGCTCGTACATATTTTCTATTCTTTTGCCCAGATCTGAACTTGCTGCAAAGCATTTAGTTCCGGCACTTTTTCCCCGTAAACTGCCTGGTCGTAGAAGCGGCATTGATCTGCTGTGGAGCTTAGTCTAAAGTTCGTAGCGTAATACAACCAGTGCATCACTCCAAAGTTTATCTATTCTGTAGTGCTTCAGTGAAGCTTTCAGCAGGGGCGGTGGTGGTACTACAGCACCGGCGAGGAATGCCACCGGCTTCATCTGGCCCCCTACCCCCATGTCATACTTGGAGTGCCGAATGTGCAAAAACTCCGTCGGGGATATATTTGGATTCTGAGGTCCTTGAGGATGCAGGGAACATGAGCAAATAAGACTCGTAGCACATCAGGATAGTAGCACTCTCACCTTCACTTACCTCTAAACATCACTGCCACTCTCACTCCCTTGACCCATGGACTTTGAACTTTTGTATAAGTATTTTACCCCGCTTCTCTTGCGATTCTCATCTCGCCCCACTCCCAAGCTCAACGGCCAATACATCTCCGACACTACTAACACAACCGCTATGATGCTCCACCAGTTTCGCAATATTGCCTTCCTGGTTCTCATCACGACGGTCGCCGCTCATCGCAATAAGTCCAGCTGCAACGACTGTCCCGGCCGTATGGCGGGCTGTCTCCAGGTCCGCCACCTCCCGCTCACGTTCCATCCGCACAGTCACCGCTTTACAGCCCTCCATCTCCCGACAGCCCACTTGCTAATGCCTCTTTAGAACTGCGCAGGCGCTCTCCTCTGCAAGAACCAATGCGAGTGCCTACTCTCCCAGAGCGATGAATTTTGCCGCGAGAAGTGTAACTACGGTTGCAAGCCCATCTGAGGGCGTTCTCCCGTTACGGTGTCGGATGATCTGAAAGCCAGGAAGTGGAAGCATTTAATGATTTGATAACAAATTGGTCTTTCGGACCGGTGGGAGGGAACTACAACCTGGGTAGGATGTTGCGGGAGCCGAGATCAAATGCGAGTGCACCTGCAATTCTGAAAGAATGAACTCATGAGCTTTGTCTAAGCCAACATCTAATGCCGCGAGTCTATCGTGAAAACGATAGATGCCGCCTAATGCCTTGTGAACGACGTGTCTCTGCGTCAACACTGAAAGTGTACAGACTTCCTGAATTACAAGCTGTTACGCAGTCATCCTTTGGCTTAAGAATGACGTTTTTGTTGTAAGTTGGATCTTGCTCACTAGTCGATATGCGCTGCCACTTCTTCTACTCATGCGCAGCAAGGCTCTGCACAAGGTCATACACTTTGGTCAACAACTCGGGCACCCTGAAGGGCTTGGACACAACGTCGTCCATGCCGCTCTCTCTTGCTGTCGCAATCTGCTCGCCTCTAACATTAGCCGTGACCGCAATGATTGGCACGTGTCCTTGAATTTCGCCTACGGCCTGCATGCGTCGTATCTCTTGTGCGCACTCTAGCCCGTTCATCTCAGGCATCTGCAGCAATCAGCTTAGCTCAATTACTCTCGGCACATCGTCCATGATTAATGCAACTTACTTCCCAGTCCATAAGAACTATAGATAGTGGTGGGCCGTCTGGCCTGCAGTAAGCGGTCTTCTTGATTTCGGTGAGCGCGAAGAGTCCGTTGTCGGCGGTCGAGACGACACAACCAGCCTTCCGAAGTTGTTTAGCGAGCACTCTCTGGTTTACGATGTTGTCCTCAACAACGAGGACGTGAAGTGTTCCTGAACCTGGATCTCCTGTTCCTGAACCTGGATCTCCTGTTCCTGAACCAGGAGATCCAGGTGTTGATGGTGCGGTCAGTGGGACCGCGGCTTTTGGCGTCGCGGTGCCTGGTGCCTCTGCCAAAATCTCTTTTGGCTTTGGTGGCTTGACGTCCGTGCATGATACTGATGCTGTCAAGTTGGAATTATTTTCTGCATGATCTGTGCTCTGGCTGATTGTTGTGCGAGTTATGATCGGTCGACTTGAAGAGACGGTGCGCTTGCACTGAATAAAGAATCCGAACCTGCTTCCCGCGCCTGCTTCAGAAGACACTCCAATTTGTCCACCATGAAGTTCGGCCAGCTGTCGTGAGATAAAGAGGCCGAGACCGCTACCTCCGTAGTGCGCGTGCGTACGTGGGGAAGCTTGCGCGAAGCGTTCAAACAGAAGCGCTTTCTCTTCAGGTGTCAATCCGCAGCCTGTATCTCGAACCTCGACTCGCAAGTAGAGCAGCTCGCCAGGGCCCCATTCCTCGCCTTTTGTTACATCAAGGAGAGGAACTCCTCTCGTTGGTACATATTGGAAGCCTCTGCCACATATTTCCGGCTCAGACGCAGTCACACTGACATGGACTGATATTGCCCGCCGCGGTTCACCTTGTGTGAATTTGATGGCGTTGGTTATCAAATTCACAGTGATTTGCAGTAATCGGCTCGGATCCAGTAGTACCCAGTCAACTTCCAGGAAATTCACCGTTTGGTCCGAGTGAAAGGTGAAATCAATGTCTTTCGCTTGCACCTCGGGCCTGAACATATTCATAGCACGTTGGACAACTGCGAGAGGTTGAGTCGGTACTGGGGTGATGAGCAGAAGGTTCGAGTCAAGCTTGGAAACTGTGAGAATATCGTCGACAATGGACTTTTGATGTTGCACGCAAAGAGCAATGTTGTTGGCCGCCTCGATGCAGTCTGCCACAACTGTCCGGTCCGCTCTTCCGAACTCGTGCTGAGTGAGAGTATCTCGAATATCATCAGAGCATATTAATATAGCAGAAAGAGGATTTCGCATCTCGTGAGAGGTAATACTGTATAGGATGAGCTTCCATGTAACAAAGGTTCAATGTCTGCTTACTCAATGAACTCGTTTTGTTGCCTTTTCGTTTCTTCAGCTTCTCGAAGTCGGGCTTCGTGCAAGCCTTGCGCCCACTTGAATTGCGATATGTCGGTAATTGACCCCATAATGCTGACGATCTCGCCATCTGAGCCCAGCTCTGGAGCGGAGTTTGCCAGGACCCAGAACTCGATTGGCTCGCCGCTAAGATCACGGGGCTGCACGTGGGGATTCTTCAACCTGAGCTCCCGCGTACATGCCGTCTTCGTCTGCAAGAGCTCATTCCACATCTCCTGGCACGGTCCTATGCTTTCTTCCGCCATTACATCCAGGAATGAATACTCTCTATGTCCTTCTCTCACATGGCCTGTCAACTCAAAAAACCGGTCGTTGGCCTCCAAGAGCTTGGCCTCTGGACTGAAAAGATACATACCCAGTGGAGAGAGCTCGGTCATACGACGCATACGACTGGTCTGCAATGCCAACTCGCGGCTCAGTTGCTCACGTTGGATGTGTGCAAGCTCTGCTGCGTTCCTGCTACGTTTCATCTCGTCCTCAAAGAGCATAACGGATGCAAGCGATGTCGCCAGTTGTCGATTCAGCATAGCCACAAACGCCTTGTACTCTTCATCATAAGCTCTGCGAGGTTGAACACCCATGAGCAAGAACGCAAATACTGTTTCGCCAGTTGTTGGCCGTACTGGAAATATGATGGCCTCTTTGCAAGGATCTCCATACGCGCGCCACGTTATGCCTTCGAGTAGCGACTCTGGTAAGGTCCCATCTCTTGTCTGCAACATTGTGGGCTCACGAGTCCGCATGGCTTCTCTGAACGCGGGGACAAAGCCCTCTTGACTGCGCTTCAGGTCAAGTCTCTTTGGAGATGCAGGATGGCCTTCGGGGATTCCAATCGATCCTTCCAAAACGCAGGACTTCAGCGAGATGGTGCTATCCGAAGAGTGAGACGCTGTATCTGCATCATCGTTGTCAACAATCGAGTACAATAGTGCAAAAGGAGCATCGATTGCATCTTGCTCAAGCCCTTCTAAACAGCGCTTCCAAAATTCTTTCACTGTGCGTGTCGTGTTGAGTCGTTCACCAAGGTACCTCAGCATGTGCATCCTCCTGCTACCAATCATATTGGAAGTTGTCTCGAAAGGTGCGTTGTAAAATCCCAGAATCTTGTCAGTTCCGCCATACATGGGTGTGATCGACCACGAAAAGAAAGTCTCTTCTAAGTATCCAAATCGTTCGATAGGCAGGTATTCGTTCTCTCTGCGTTCCGCCTTTCCAGTAAGGGCACAAGCACGGAAAACATGAGCGACACCATCCCAGATTTCGGAGAATGGGCCAGTAAACCCCGTACCCATGAGTTCTGGATGCTTGTTTCCCGCTACCTCGATCTTGTATGCTTCATTGTATATGACCGTCAACTCCTCGCCCCAGAATAATGCACACGGAAAGGGATTGCGGATCAAAAGGTTTACGATTTCCCGAAGTGACGGCGACCAGGTTTCCATCCCACCAAGAGGTGTACTTGCCCAGTCAATCTTCCGTATGAATTCGGCATGCTCTGTTAGAATCCCTGTCGGCTTCGCAATCGTGTAATCGGGGACGACATCACTGGGCGTTGATATCTTCACAGCAGAATTGCTTCCGGAAGAATTTTTACTAGTGCTCTTAGAGTTGGTCAAAGTTGCTGACACCGAGTCGGACTGTGGATATGCCAGACGTGGTGGGTTTGTCGGTGCTGTGGTGGTAGGAGCCGCTGCTTTGCGCGCCTTTGCAGCATCAGGACTACGCTTATTGATCTTGGTTCGTACCGACAATACATCGGAAAGGCTGCCTATAGAGTCCCTAGGAATGTCGGAGGCGCGATATAAAGCATTTCCGGAGATAATTCGCCATCGTTGACGAATAGTGGAGCCAGTCCAGAGTAGACCTTGATGCAGAAGCGTAAGAGGAAAGACGTCTCTAGAATTGTTGAATTTGCTGGTGCTTGTAACCCATTGTCGAAAATCATCGTATGTTGTTGTAGCGGGGTCCTTGTCCTGGAACTCATCAGAAGGCTCAGAAATGCTGTCCAGTAGTCTACTGTGCAATTTCAGCGCCGCGTTGCAGAAAACGGGATGTATCGTAGAGTCTGCTTTTGCAAAGTCGGGATCCAGATCAATGATGAATGTCGGTCGGGGGTCCTCATCCAGTATTTCCTTTAGACTGAGGCTGTCCAGCTCTTGCATCGCCGCGGCCTCCAAAGCGCTTAGTTCGTCCGACACATGCGCTCCATTAGCTCCTGCAGACAGCGACACAGCTTGCATGGTGATAGGAATAGGTTTCGACGCAAACCCCTCATCTGGAAACACAGCGGGGTGGCATTGTAATGGTTTGTGAGCGGGCCAGATTTTCGCAGCCAACGATTTTGAGAACTGGTAGGATGCCGCACGCTTGTTAACGCCACAAGCGCTACAGACTTCTCATGCACGGTAGAGTCGTTCCAGAATCTTTAATTGAAAGCGGACTACTTCGCCTCACACTAGTAGCGTCGGCGCATCACGCCAACTCTTGCCTCGCAGAACGGAATCGAGATGCGCCTAGGAAAAGTGCCTCGTCGTTTTCGTCCTCCTCAATGTCTTGCGACATCGCACGGACGTACCTTTCCAATGACGTCAAAATTAGGCCGCTGACTGTTTCTCTCGTTGGACAGAACGAACCGTGGAGATTGGAATCTGGAGCTTTGCTCGCTAACACAACCATCACAACATCAGGATATGTCCAAGGTCTGTCATTGAAGATGCAAACTATGATGATCAGAGAACAGCGGCTCACCTGAGTGGATGATATGCTCCAGCATTCTAAGGGCACGGGAACACTGATGCGGTACACTTCGCACTATCAACGTGACGTCACATCTTTTTATTCCCTTGACTCTGACTCGGTCACAGTTTCTTCAAGTTTCCAACATCAACACTCCAGCCGCTATCAAAGCCTTTGTTCAGTTCGTACGACTGTGCATCACCATTGCCCATTATTGTCACACTCTTGATCTGCAGGACAGTTGGAAAGCCGAAGGTTCCCTCTGCTTTGAGTGTAGATCCGCTGAGTGTGAAAGTAATTTCGCTTGTACCAGACTGTTCAAGGCTCTCGCCATCGTCGAGGTATAGAGAGCCTCTTGCGCTGCCATCGTTCTCAGGTGCAAGAAGGAGCTCAAAGGGCTTGTCCCGAAGAGCTCTGGTTGTGTTGGCGCTCTCGAGACGCAGTGGTACAATCGATCCGCCTTGGACAAGTACTGGGATATCTGTATCAGGCACACTGGAGTATGTGATAGTGCTTCCCTTGCCTTGTACGGCTTTTCGCGTGAACAGATCGTACCAGATGCCGTTTGGTACGTAAAATGAGACTGAAGAGGAACTCTCTTGGGTCACTGGATTTACCATAAGAGAAGGCCCATAGAAGAACTGCGTCTCAATCGCGAAGGTGTTGGAATCTTTGGGGAAGTGCATCCTACATGGTGTGAGTCAAAGATTCCTGAAGGTTCATCATGGCTTACCACAAAGGCGCAAGCATTGGAGTGCCATCCACAGTCTGTCTGTGCATAGCCGTGTAAATGTAATCTAGGAGTCGGTACCGAAGATCGATGGCCTTCTGTGCGGCCGCAGTGACAGACTCCCAACGATATGCTTCCTGCGATCGAGCACCGGCCACATTGTGATTTCTGTAGAATGGGTAGAACGCGCCCAGGACTGTCCATCGCGCGCAAAGGTGCTCAGTTGCGTCATTTAAAAAGCCACAAACGTCAGCGCCAGCCTGTGAATTGTCAGCTTTAGGATTCTCTTAACGGCAACGCAGCGCATACCATAGGGACTTGAAAAAACGCAACGAATTGAAGAAGATGGCGAATAGAGGCCAGATACTGGTCCCAGGCGGAGACATTGTCGCCTAGCCAGTGACCCACGTAGCTACCAGCACCAACAAATGTACTACGCGTGATGACCATGGGTCTCTTGTCAGGCCGTCTCTTGAGCATGCTTTTGCGACTAGCCTCGCTCATCATGGTTCCATATAAATTGTGCGTATCATATTCAGTCCATCCTCCCCAATGAATGAGATCGGTCTGAGCGGTTTTGTTACTGAGGCCGCCGGCCTCATTGTTGATTGCATAAGAAGGAAAAAGGAGGTCTCGATTTGGAAGACCTTTCTTTCTCCCATCTGATTGCCGCGAGATGATGCCACCAAGGTTTGCCGAAGTGGTTTTCCTCTGATCGCATGGAAAGGCGCAGAAGCTTGACGGCTCATTCATGTCGATCCAAAGTGCATCAATATCTACGCCCGTGTCTTTGTCGAAGAAAGCACCAAACTCGTTGTCCCAGTAGTCTTGCGCGTTCGGCGCGAACCAATCGGGGAATACTGTAGTACCTGGCCACACTTCACCTCTCCAAGGTACACCTGCACTCGTCTTCAGGAATGCATCTGCATCTACACCTCGGTTATAGGAACCATAGTCCTGAGCAGCAACAGCTGAAGCATGTGAGTACAACGCTCAGACAAGATCAGTAATTACTCACCTGGGTCGACCATAACGATGTAGTGTTGATGCTTGCTGTGCAGGTTGTTGACGAGATCACGGACTTCAGCAAGTGGGAAGTTCTGTCCCAATGTGAAAACCTTGAATTGATCCATATAGTCGATGTCTGGCTTAATTAGGGCTTATCACGTTTCGAAACGGGATCTTGTAGGTACCTGTCCACATAGTTTCCAGCGGGATACCGGCTGCGCTGTAATTTGCAACAACTGCTGCCACCTCAACAATGCTTTCGTAACCAAATCTGCATTGGTGAAAGCCTAATCCCCAATATCTACATAAGCTTGTCAACGATGAAGGATCTCACATTCTCGGATGCACTCACGGCATCATGGCAGCTTTCTCGGTGATCTCGCTATACTCGCGTGCAACATCGAACGGCAGAGGCCCGGCCATAAAGTAAAGGTCAACAATTCCACCAATTGTATTGTACTCAAGATACTGGCCGTTGTCGTTGTTGATCTTGATGTCCATGCCGTTGCTATTAAGCATCAGCACACCGTGCGACAATCCAGAATCGGCCCGGTGCTCAAAGTAGACTGGATGCGTTCCATAAAGATTTTGTTTTTCGGGCACGGCACCAGAGTCGCGCGCCCAGAGTGTCCGAACATAATTCGAGGTTGGCAACCGCAGTGCATCAGTGTGCTCGCCTAGGCCATAAAGAGATGGGTTGTTCGGTAAGGCGGTTCGGAGTCGTAGATACTGGGTTTCAAAAACAAGATCAGAGCCCTTTGTGCTGAAGAGCACTTCGTCATTACTCTTGCGCGTTACTGTAAATGAAAACTGCTCTTCCTCGATCGACACATCAAGCATTGATTCATCCGCCGCAATTGAACCAGCAGGCCGCGAAACGACAAAATCTGGTACTTGGTACACCTGCTCATCTTTGTCATATATCATCACATGGAGGCGAGAATCTTGCTTGTCAGAATATGCAGTAAAGGTAAGTGGTGGTTCACGTACCGGTTTGCCACTCTGCCAAAAACTTGAGGTCTGTCAAATCTTGGCTGTACAGATTGCAAGCTGCGCCAGCCAAAGTCAGATCGGCTGTTATGCTGTTCTCAGAACGTATGACATTGCTGGCTTTGTAACCAGGGCAATCAGCAGCCCTTCTCAAAGGTGTTGCCGTCCCCCACCGAAATAAGCTTGACGCCAGTAGGAATACACCCTGTAGCAATGTTGTTGTTGGGACTGGCATGGTGAGAAATGAGGGCAGCAAGGAGTCGTTGCGGGGAGGAAGCCATGCCTGTTCTATATAGTTCACTAAAACATGCTGCTTAGCACTTGCTCTTTGCGATCGCCACAATCACGAAACTGAACATGACATGTGGTGACGGTCCCAAGAGAACCCATGATGAATGCCGATCTTACAATTCGTCACGAGTACATCCAGCATATTCGAGGATGATATTGCCGGGGCCATGCAGGGCAAACGGCTGGGCGTAATCGGTGGTGCACCGCAGCTTCCGAATTGGGTTGCTTGTAATATCCAGACTGGTGTGAGTGGTTGATTGTCTGGGAAGACGTCGAGGCTGCAGTGATGGTTTGCAGGAAGCCGTGACGATCCTAACATGCATTGGCCGCTTTAATTGCCCGAGACTAGAGATGGTTTGGTGTAAGATTGTGGGGTAAATAACAGCCTCACAGAGCCACGTGCGAGCCCCGTTCACCAACACATATCTTGTATTACTTATGCTAAAAGCACAATCCCAAATTCTAAGGCAAAAGGAAGTCTGTTTTGACAAGCGTCTACTAACCATCACTGTGTATCGCACTGTGCAAGAGTGCCCAACGATGTACCGTACAATCTGCTGTTTTTACATTACGATTTTCCTTTTCCACTCTACAAGCTAAAAAAGGACAAGAACAGGAACGTCCCGAGGCTACCGATATTGGAAAGGTCACAAGAACCATCGACTACACCAAGTCACCCACTCATTTCCGCTCAGTCGGTTGACCTTCCAGTGGCCATCTGCATACCGCAACAGCTCGTGCTTTCGCGAATGCCTTTCGCCCTTGAGCGTCGTCACGATCGCGCTCCACTTACCAATGAAGTCTCTCTTTGACGGGTCGCAGCTTTAACCGCTTCTTGGCCCCTTGCAGTGCCAGCAAGACCTTCATTGCTACCTGTCCAGGCAGACCACAGGTCAGATCGAAACACTGGAGATGCTATGCCTCAAGGAACGGCTCGCCAGGCTGGTCCCTTTTTTGCTGACTTCGTTGCCCCGCGTGGATACGAGGATCTGAAGATGAGATTGAGTGCGTTGATCAGCATCTTCTAGCCGTAGCGGTCTCCGCAACAGCTTTACAAAGTAACAATCCAGGACTAAACGATGCACCAATCATCCGTCCATCTGCCAGTTGCTAATGTAAAATGTCCACGATCAGGCGACACAATGCTCGTCACGCGGCGGTGAACACCTTATCATGGCACGGTTCCAGAGGAGCTGCCTCGCGTCACCCATGCCACAAGCAATCACAGAGAAAACTCCATTTCTGAGGTTTTCGGGGTTACTGAGCTTACCAAGTGGTCAATTTGTTTGATGTGGTTCCTCGTGGAGGCTATTACATTCCAACACCAACTGGTACAGCCTTGGCTATTACGAAGCACGCGCATGAGACGCGTGCATCGTAACAACACCCAGCTGGCTGCTTAGGCTGATCTTCCTAGTACCGGTTCAATCTTCGTGTCACACGGCATCTTTCATCCTCTACGTCACACTTCAGCAATGAGGGCAGTGGACTATGCCTTTAGAGGCTTTGAATGCTTCCACTGAGAATTCATCCACTCTTTCCCGCTCTTTAAAGTCGCCAGCTCTCAAAATACTCGATATTGGGCAAGACGGAGCAAGCAATCTGTTGCAAAACTATGGACTGCTCCTGCGGATCGCGTGTCGTGCTTTGTGTCACTTTTCGTCAGAACTGGACCCGCAGTTGCCGAGCCACAGGCCCGAGGAATGTGTATCCTGCCACCGTCTCGGAATCGAGGCCCTGCGCCACGATCTGGATTGATCAGACCGTCTGCATTTCTGAAGCAACCTTTATACCCGGTGTGTCGGCATATGCGCACGTCTGGTTGAAGGTTTCACTCTTACTTCATGTATTGGTACATTGCGTGCCTGCCTTGGTTCTGCGAATATAGGAAGTCCACAGTTGGACTGGGTCTTTACGTCTCTCAGGTAGCGCTCAAGCTCTGTCTTTCCACTGGCTGCGTGGCCTTTGCCTGCATACTGGATGCCCTTCGACCCCATTCTGATTAAGTACTGCAGTAAATATAGGTCTTGTAGAACTGGAACCTGACTCCCTATCCTCGGTAACATTATATGTTTTGAGACTTGGGTGTGATTCCTGTCGATCCTCGGCTACTGAAGATTCTTTAGGCTGTGCTGCTCGTGTGGGACGGGGAGACTCTTGAGTAGGTTTGAGGTTATGGGAAACCATTCTCTAGATGAATTATACCTATCCGCGGAGTGTCATAGGACAAGCATGTACGTTTGACGTTGCCGACGTGAGGATCACGTAGCCTCGAGACATGACTTCCTTGTTCGTGTACGTCACCCGCATTTTCTCTTCATTGGTCATCGTCGATCGTTCTTCCTCAACTGGCGACTCAAATGGCAGCTCAGCTAGCAGCTTAAATGGCTCCTTAGTCGTCGACCCAACTGTCTCATCGATAAGGATGAGTCACTCCCTCCAGTGCTCTTTGTACTTGGATTTAATGGCTTTTGTGACCATGTCTTGGAGTGGATCGAAGGAATTTTCCATGACTGTTTCTCCTTGTCTACGCTTGAAGAGAAACGACTGCCACTCAGCCACGATTCCGTCTGCTCTCGATTTCATCGGCCTTTCGTCTGCGCTCGAACGCAACGCCGATAAAATCGCAATCCAGACCTTACTACCTGCACGTTCCATCCTTTTTCTTAGACAATACCTCCCAATCGTTTTTTGGTCACTCATTGAGGAAGGCTTCATCCGTGGCAATGATGTCAGGATCTTCCTCCTCTCTCATACCGTCTGCTGAAGGATGTTTGACCTGTCAATATGGGGACAAGGGGTGCTTCACCACAAAAGTCGTGCACCTCACCACGTTCAGAACGAGCTAGCCCCTAGTAAACATCTGACATGGGCCTCACGCAGCTGGCATGTGCGGATCCGTGACCTCGACAATTACGGTAGACGGCCGTGAAACCATAGATGCTGATCCATCAGTTCCCACATGTTCAGGTCGTGTCTTCAAAGTGACTTCCTTGTTGATGCTGACGGACGCCGTGGGCCGCACTACATGATCAACATTCCCCAGAATGTGCGGCTAGCGAGCAGAGTACACATTATCAGTCGCAGCAACCACATTGTGCAATTTCTGTAGGCTATCGACCTCAGGAAAAGGCTGCATGTCCACAAGCTCACAGAGCTCACAGATCGGTGCGGTGCCACTTGATTGAGGAATGTTAGGTTGCTCCATCTCCCCGGCTCCAGTCGTCTGTGGCGGTCGATCTCGAGCCATGGACCGAGTGTTTTTTCTGCCTAAAGAAGCAATTCGGTGTGGGAATTGGAGACATTGCCTACTGGCGATATCGACCGGTGAAATTCGATGTGCAAAACCTGTAAACCTCTTGGTTGGAATCAACTATTTCCGTCGATCGGACATTGCTACAGGTGTAAGGAACAGGCGGTAGGTTTAATGTAAGGTGACAGACGGAGCTTAAACTACCAAAACGAGCGAAAGACAAATATACACATATATGGAGGGCTGTCGTTGAGCCGAGAATTATCAATACAACGGAGAGTGGTACTACTCACATTGAGTCATTGTACAGTGCATTGCTTGAAGATTGAACCCCTCGCGACAATGTGCGATCAACAACTGTGATACTGCTTAATCAGGGACATGGCTAACAGGGCACCAGTCTAAATTGCCCTACCAAGACGACAAAGCCTCGAATCTTATCCATTACGATTATCCATCGCTCAGGTCCGTTGCATCTATTCCCGCTGTTCTCTGTTCTGCACATTCTCGTCTCGCATTTCCGCAGCTATAGACAGCAATCGTTCGGTTCTGTCGATGCAGGAACAGTAGAACAGGGATTGATATTTCTATGATGACGGGGTACATCCAGGCCCTAAGCAGATGGACCAAGTGCTCTCAGCCTGAGCATGAGCTTGCGATCCTCGATATCATAGCGACTATTTTGTTGGAATAGAGGTACGGCGGACGGACGGCTATGTTGAGCAAGCTGTGGGGTTGCGGCCCTTTGGGGTATGCAATGGAGTGAAGGAGGTTATGACCTGCAAGGTCTTTGTTCTCCACTGTTGCAATCTAGACTTGACCGTGGTTATGGCACATCCGCACGGACAGCAAGTAATTACACTATTTACACCCTGTCCAATTACATCTTCACCGAATTATTAAACACCAAGGGTATCATCGCACTCCAACACATCTTACATGACATTACAACAGCCCAGCTTCTTGAGCAGCTTTGGTAGACCTTTGCGCACCATCTGCTCAATCTCCTCGTTCTGGTCGTTCTGCTGGTTCTGGTGCTGACCGCCGTGCTGCTGCTGGCCTTGCCAAGGCTGTTGCCCACCATGCTGTCCGGGGTAGCCACCGCCTCCATACTGCGGGTGCTGTGGCGGCGGAGGCATGGTGTGCACCGCACCGCCTTGGAGGTCCACGTAAATGCGACCTTCATTCTCCTCTGTCTGGTATTGCAACCCGAGTTCACGGCACACCTGTTCGACTCTGGGTTTTATCTTCTGCACATGGTTGCGGCTGTGATTTCCCTTGCCCACGATGACATGCAAATGAGTCTCGCCCCTGCTCCTCGCGGCCTTGATTCGCTCCTCCAGCACGTCCTCAGCCTCCTCTACAAACAGACCGTGAAGGTCGATAGTGTCGTCCTGCACACGACCGTTTGCGTTGTTCTCCCGGAAAATATAGTCGCGCGCTTGACGGTTGTATTCCTCCATTTTAGCAGCGTGCTGCTTTCCTTCCTGAGACAATTCGTGGGCGCGCGCGCCGTCGCCGGACTCGTAGGCCTGGTGCGCACGGTCGAAACACGAGCTTCGCTGAGCTGCTTCCTGGCGCGCGAGGTCACGGAGGCGGTCGTACTCGGCTTCGGCATTGCTGTTGGAGTGATTGAGCGCTGGGAGGAATTAGCTGAATACAGCACAGAGTCGAGTGCATATTGGTTTGAGCATACAGCGCGAGCCCATAGACAACATTTCCATGGCGGCCATGATGGAGCAGCACCTAATTGAGACGTCTGAAGTAAAAGAACGTGTAGATGTGGATGGTGTGAGGACGTGTTGTTGTTCTTTAATTGTGGCAGCACAACGCTCGGCTCGGCGCTAAAGCAGCGGAAAGCTTACGCAGGGCCCAGATCGCCGGGGTTCCCGAGGTTGAAAATCGCATTGCGCTCGCGTCTGCCTGCACGTGGGTTGACTGCGAGGCTGTGCGTATGTTGAGCAGGTCGCAAAGTGGACAAGTTGATAATAGCTGAATGGTGTGTGTTCGGGTATAATTTTGTGGCAGAGACTCCACGGCAGGTCGTGCTGCTGTAAGATCAGAACCGTATCTTTGGCCCCACGAACACGATGAGGAAAGCCAGCAGCCAAAGTCCGCCAATCATTGCATAAAGCTTCATACGATCCCACCAGCCCTTGCCTTCAGTCATGCGCCTGAGAGTGCCCATTCTCTGACTGGCAGCATCCATGTTTACTTGGTTCTTATCCAGACCGGAGACTGCTCGGTCTACGATGCCCTTGTCGCTTTCAAGAGTATTACTGAAATGTACCGACTGTGCCTTGAGCTGCTTCGCCATCTCCAAGAGACTGTTTGTAAGGTTTTCTTGCTCGTTGCGGTCATGCGACAGGAGTGTTTCTGTCTGTGCTCTTGATGTATCCCCAGTTGTTGTGGTCGCCTTGGATGGGTGTAAGGAGGACCCTGACGCCGATTGCGTCCCCTCCACTTCAGCTGCTTGTGCTCTCCGTCGAAATTGCGAGGTCATATGCTTTGCAGCGTCTCGAAGCGCCTCGTTGCCCTCCCCCTCCCTTGACGTAATGTCGAGGCCGTCGTTCGTCTGGACTCTCGGCGCATACGAAGGAAATTGGTCTTCGTCCTCGTCCTCTGAGTCCGCCGAAGCTTCCGACTCTGTGTCGTCTAGGTGATTGAGTTCGTAAATTCGTTCGTTCAGTCGCCTGATCGTATCACGTTTCTGCTGCAAATCCGCTTGCAGTGCCGACTTCTTCGACTTTGAAGGTAGCGTGGACGCCGAGTGTTCGAGATTAAGGAGGAGCGTACGTGCATGTTCGATATTCTAGATAGCGTCAGTGAAAAGATTACCGATCAAAGTGCGTCAGAATCTTGAACTTACAGCGCTAACGCGTGCGCGCTCGTAGGGTGACTTCCTGAGTTGTGGTGAAGGCTCAACGAGGACAGTATGCTCCAGCCTTGACAACAGGCGATTCAAATTTATCGGTGTTGCGTCAGGGAACACTGTGTGCGATCGTGACCTGGCAGTGGCCATTGCGCGTACTGTCTTTCCGTGTGCTAGAGCCTGTGCAGAGAATATGTTTTCAAAGCTTGGGAGGTACTGAGTGTAATAAGTCGACCGCAATTGACAGGTTGGCTGAGGCCGAACAGTGGAGTGTGATGTCGAGCAGAGTATTCGAACGAAAGTCTGGGTGTTGAGTGACTGCGTGTCTACTCTCACGATCGTGGCAATCAATGTGTCAACAATGGCAGGAGGCAACGTCACTATTCGTGATTGTTAGCTCCGTATTCCCCGCATTGGCAAGGCCCGCATCGCAGCAACATGCCCACGACAACATTCACATGTTTGCCATAACAACATTACGGCATAATGTAATTGATTGAGAAATAATATACATGCTGACTTTATACGCCAACAACGGCTCAGAAGTTCGCCAATTTCGTCGACAAGGTTATGTCACACTACCAAAGGAGAGATACCATCTTCTGCTCAGAGATTGAGATGGATCACTGAGTCGAAGTGTTCTTATCCGCGCAGAGTCGTGGTATCGCGGGGCTCAGCAGCTTTTGGAGCTGGAGGACTTGCATTCGCAGGGCCACGGGTGAAGCTACTTCGCATCAGTGTGTGGTAGAGGAGGCGCAATGTGATTGAACTCACTTGTTCCACATAGTACCCAAAAAGCCCGACTTTCCATACGCATCCTGCAGCGAAGAGCGTCTCTCGGTACTGGCAGGGTCATTGGGTCGCTTAAGCATCTCAAGATTACCAAAACGCTGTGCGGCGGACGACTGGAACTTATTAGCACCGGCTGCATTCAGCATCACTGCCGTGTTTGTGTCGACATACTCTGCGGCGTGCATTTGGGGATGAGGGTTCCGTCATGGAGGCGTCCGAGCCGCGACGCTGCGCATCGTCCTTTGGTACCTCAGGCATTGCTGGAACTGTGTTGTCTCCAAATACTTTGTGACTTTGACTGGAGTATTTCTGGTGAAATGGGGATGGCATATTGGTAGCGGGTATCGTGGGCTTAAAATATATCTGGATATGACAGTAGCTAGCAGACGGACATGCGTGTGCAATTGTGAATGGACGGAGGGCTGTCTAGGAGGAGCAGAAGTCGCACTAGATAAACCCCTCTCAAGCTCTGAGCTGAAGCCCCTCGACGACAGCTTCGATCGCTTGTCATTCGAGCATTACGCATATACTGCGTGATCGTACCAATCAATGATGGCATGTTACTTCCCCGCACTCGCCCAATACTCCCGGACCCTGGGGAAGTCTGTAACAATGAGCGACATGAATTAGTGGACACACCTGACATGCTTTCTAATCGCATGGCTTCGATAAGGTTCGACGAATCAGATACAGGAAAAGAAACAGCCGTCTCTTCGTTGCTCGATGCAAGCGGCCAATCTGGGTTTCGTCAACTCTGATGCTGAACGGGGTGCTGATCTTTCTGAGCCTCCAACATTAGGCGCGGCCCATCAATAATACAATACTCGTGAGCCTCATAGACATCTCGAAGAGATCGAGCTGCCCTGCTAGTTGGGAGCAACAACACGATCGCGCTAGCTCTTCTCTTCTCGCAAGTGCGACACGGGAGGCAGATCCGGCCCGACTGTGTTTGTGGCGACTGTAATGCGGAGTTCGAGATAACGTGATTGGCAAGGGTGAACTAGCTGATTCTTTGAGAGTTAAAGACGTCAACTGGAACTACCAGTATCACAAGACTTGGTATGAGAGCGTTCAGAGGCTTCAAGTGAGTGGTTAGGGGCTTCAAGTTCACACAATGTTTCTGTTCTTCCCCTTCTCTTTCTCTGGTGATCGAAACACATGCCCTTGAAACCCCTGTCTTTATCCTCTCATATCAGCTTGTGTGACTTCGTCCTCACATTTGAGTACCACACTCTTTACACCAAGAGATGGTTAGGAGGATATGGTTGCGAGACACATTGCTGTTCGTCTTGCTCGCCCACATGTAACGCGGAAACCGCGTGATGTCATATACGCCAAGGAAGGCACGTCTGCCGAAATTTCACCGTCAAGCGACACGCAGTTCTCTGCACAATTTCTTCGCTCCAAGCCACCTTCATCATGTGCACCTCTCTGCAGCCTTCGCCATTTTCGTTTGTCCGACAGAAACAGAGCGACCTTCTCTGCCGATCTTGTTCTCGTGTCAATAAATCAACAGATCATTGTATGAATTGGAAAGCAGTTACGGGATTACTCGCAGCTTTGTATGTGGCTCCCAAGGTCTGCAGTTGGGCAGCAACGCGGCTTCAGGCCAACGATCTTCAGGGACCAGCTGGGCCGGCGCGATCCTTTCACGTACTGATAGCCTCTCGACTTTTGGTTAGAACTTGGGATGTGATCATCCCGCAATGACTGAATTATCGATTGCACGCTCGCTGGTTGCTACCACTCACTTTACCCGCAGTCACAAGATAGCCAACCGTCGCACTTGATCCGAGAGGGACAGCACGGTGTGCACCAAATCAAGGTACGTTCCAAGTTCAGCTTTTTTCAGCACACCACTTTATGATGATACACCTTTATAAGCATAGTTCAGCCGAAGGTTTACTAGACCTCTGTGGAAACAAATCAGCAACGTCTTTCGCTCCTATCTGATTAAAAACACATTGTTATTTTTGTACAGCATTCTTCTGCAGAATACAAGCTGACAGATAATCAGTTAGCACCGGCGCATTCCATTCATTCGTGAACAGGTAAGCTCTTCATGGCGTGGCGCGGGACCCCGAGAACAAAGGCTTTGTTGTCTCAACGTCCTGTCATGTCTTGTTTTGATTAACCCCAAGCATGCAGCCGTCCAAGCATAGCCGCTGACGCTTCGGTGTCACTACATTTGTGGAAGCTCTGAAGTTGCTGCCGCACCCTGTGTCTCGCTTCTACGACCACCATCATGTCATGAGGCACTGTCACATTGAGTCTCGCTGTGATTATTGAGCACGTATTGCCAGTGCTTCTGTGGGAGCAATCTGAAGCATGCTGGTGCGTGATTTCATTACTGGGCCGGCTGAATAGCAAAAGCAGGCCCGAGCGACCTCTCATCTATTGATCCTTGTTGTGTGATTATAGACTCCACCTGGTTTGTTGCAATGCCTGAGTCGCAAGTCGTCGGTGGAATAGCTCCGTTGCACGCCTGTGTTCGCAGATCTGACGCCAAACGAAAAAGCCGTGCATGTTGACGTTCTTCGTACGCGTACAAGAACGAAGGCTGAGTGCCGGTAGGTTTGCGCCGACTGTGAGCCGCAACTCCACAGCGCGGTTAGCGGTCCGTCAGCGTTGATCCCTTCCGCATATCGGTCCCAAGCAGAACAAGTGCGACATGGCCCTGATCCGCAGCACTTCAAATTGGAAGGGATTGTCTCTCTTTGGTGAATATCACGAATATTTCGCCGAACTGAACGTGCCGTCACGGCGCTATTCATGAAGGGGTGACCCCTCTTACGTGGTCGGTCTGCGCAGGGTCATAAGAGTGTGACTGCCCCTCGACCCGGGCGCGAATTTGCAACCAATCCTGTCCGGAAGAGCCGAGGACCGTGAGCTTCAGCAGGAATTTGGACCTGGGATGGCCTCATCGCATCGTATCAAATTTGGACGCTAGCCTGGATTTGGTTACAAGTGCTGCGTTGTCACTTCCTGCCCAGGAAGCGAACCGGTCAGCGTCTCCTGCCCACACTTGTTCAACTCTTTCCCTCTCATCCTCACCTCCACTTTCGAACACGAGAACAGTCGCCATCATCAGCACCGCTACTACGACACAAGTTTCGTGCGGAATATCACCAGAATCTCACTACAAAATCAAACACTTTCAGAGCACTCGCTCAGGATGACAATTCGGAGCCCAGACGGAGCCTACACCAGGTACTTACAGCCCAACGGTTTCCCCTATGTTATGTTTATTTGCTTGCTTTGTTGCTTTTTGTAGTACCCTGTTACGCTCAATTCATGTATGCGTGTCGAGTTTGTTGTTTTTATTTGCAGTTCGCCGCCATCTAGCAATCCAGGCTATAGGACTTCCACATGGACATCCGTTTTACTGGACAACCACCTTTAGGATTTTTCCGTTGTAAGGACTACTGGATACACGTTACTTCATTCCATTCCCTGGTGGCCATGATCATTCTTCCGCAGGACTCAGCCTAAGAGTACGGAAGCACGTAGACACAACACCTGAGCAGCACTGCATTCGTAAATTCGACAATTCGATCTCTCGGTGCGCCGAGCTCGGAGCTTCAAAGTTAGAGCTCTTGAAAAGTCGGTGAAGACACCGAGGATCTCAGTAAATGACCCCCGGGCGGTTCTCGCTTCGGCCGCGGATTACCCGACACCAATTGCTCTGCTGCCAAGCAATACTCGTAGACATGCAACACACACCAGCAACGTCGTTCAATTATGTTCTTGTTCGACGCAGCTATGTCACGTTCGATTTTCCCGTCCCTGGACTATCTCGCACCGTGGAGTCTTTCTAGAGACTGGATCTTGCCGCAACTGGACCTGCCTTTAGGAGTTCTGCCTGTCAGGATGTCATTGCCTAGGATGCCTGTTCCGCACATTGCCAGGATGCTAATTGCAGTGGAATCGACCACGAAGCGTCGAAGGAGTACATAATTGGAGAGGGAGAAAGTACGTACAGATGGCGAAAGCTTGCCTATCCTGTCTATACGACCTCACTTGATCATTGAAACTGACTTGATGTGGTGTTGAAGGATCTGGCAGATCCCTTGGAGAGACTACACGGACGCGGCCTTGCGTTTTCCGTGCAGGACTACTGGACTGGCCTGAACCCGCCTGTTAGCGAGAACCCACTGGAGGCCATGAGCTCTAACCGCAGCCCCACCCCCCGTACTTAGCAGTCTTGCCAACTGGCCTATTATGGTGCGTATCATCCTCTTCAACCAACTGGTCGACATGCTAACGATGTTCGTAGGCTCTGTTCTGGGAATACTAACACGGCGCTTTCCTTTGTTATGACATTGTTTTTGTTCACACTTGCGGTTTGGTTTAAGCACTAACCCCTACGTTCAGCGTATCACTCTTCGATTCACCACCGGAGGCTGATTTCTATATCTCAAACATTACCGAGTGGAGAAAGGACATTCCTACGCCTCTTGGATCTGGACAGGATCTTTCTTTCTCTTCAGACTTCCAGGACATGCACAGCACTGATCTCTTTGACTTTAAGGACACTGCCTCCCAGTGCAGCATGGACAGCGCATATCAAAGTCAAACTAGCGCAAGCCAGCGCGGAACCAAGAGACCACAGCTATTTGCTCAGGATAGCCAGAGCACAATGAGTGCTCACTTCGTTGGCAGCGATATATACTCGCCGTCAATGAGCTCGGACAGCTACAACGCCTTCCAGGATATGAATCATATGCAACTTCCCGCTACCTGGGATGCCCAGGATGGATCAATGGGATTTGCTAACTACTCTACTGGGCAGGACTTTTCACTCTACCCGACCTCAAACTCCTCACGATTTGCCTCCACATCTACTGTCAATGTCTGGGGTCCCGTCGATACACACTTTCAGACCGCGTCATACAACTTTACGTCCTACCCCACTGACTCGAACGAAACGATGTTCAACGCAGCAGCGCCCATTCAGCGCCAATGGAATAACGTTCGCCCCACACCCGTGCGCAGCTCATCATCCTACACTGCGCAGCAGCCCTCAAGGCGTACGTCCTCGAACGATACCGGCTTCAACGCCTTTGTTGCTTCTCCTAGCACAGCAAGCGTCCAGTTGAATAAGACTGTCGACCTGAAGCAGACACAACCACAATACATTGAGCAGGTGTAAGTGAAGACGATGATGCCAGTTAATCACATCTAATAGCGCGTAGGAACGATGCCGAAGAGAGCGCTTCCACATCTCTTGCGCCACAGTCTTTGAACGGCCATGAGGACGTCCAATCTCCCACTGATGCTTCCGAGGCTAGGCTAGAGGAAGAGCGCACCAAGGTTGCTCGTAGCCATGCACTTTACCAGCAAGGCCCTGATAAGGATGGCAAGTACCATTGCCCCGAAGAAGGCAAGCCTGGTTGCACCCACAAGCCTACACCTTTAAAGTGTAACTACGACAAGTACGTTGACTCGCACCTGAAGCCGTTCCGCTGCAACAAGAAGACATGCATCGGTGTTCAGTTTTCCTCTACCGCCTGCTTGCTTCGTCACGAGCGTGAGGCGCACGGCATGCATGGCCATGGTGCCAGGCCTCACCTCTGCCACTTCCAAGATTGCGAGCGTGCAGCGCCCGGCCACGGTTTTCCTCGCCGCTACAACCTCTTCGATCATATGAAGCGCGTGCATCAATTCGAAGGTCCAACAACCGAGCCTTCTCCGCCCACCATGCCGGGTCAGGTTCAGCGCAAGTCTATGCCCCGCAAGCGCAAGGCTTCGGCTGAGGACATCTCCGAAAAGCGCCACAAGGTTGTCAAACTCACAGCTGAGCAACAGCTCCAGAGACGACGCGAGCAGCTCGCGCAGGACTTCGCTAGCAAGAAGCAGCACATCATCGACTTCCTCACCAACCTTGCTGGCCCTAACGAGCTTTCTGACGATTTGAAGCTCAGCCAAGATGTCATGGCCCTGCACGATATCAGCACCAAGTTCAGGACCAGCTATGGCGGCTGAATGAAGCTCGTGACATCGACAGACTCCGGTCTGCTCGACGCCTGAGCAAGGTTTGTTGCGCGCCCCGGATCTTCTCGAAACCCCTTATTGTCCCACAGCCCGGCATGTTTGTACCCTACATGCCTCGCTTCTTATTGCTTTTCTCCACATGCCTGGATGGATCTCCCGCCCCAGCGGACGTTGACTTCCCACATGCCGGATGGATGCCTTTCCCTGGAGGATCAACCACAGGATATGTCCCTGCCGTGGACTGGACGCCATGGATAGCCGGACTGCTCAAGCGCACTGTGCGAGAGCTAGCTTGCTTGCCCTTTGGATTAAAGGGACAGTGGTCCCGCTCATTGCATTAGGAATGGCATGAGTGTAGATACGGGTGATGACAGATTGTTGAGTGTGCGTTACTGCTTACTTACGTTGGAGTTTAATTGCTGTACTTTGGGGTTCTGTTTGGAAGGACCAGGTAAAGTGGTCGCTCATGTAACGACATATACTATGCTGCTATCCGCCCTCAGAGGGAGATGACGGTTCGTGTCAAAATGTTGTAGCTTTTGTTTCATAAATACCATATTTACGCCAACGTAAAGATGAGCCATAGACTCTCCACGAACTTCCCCTACGTCTAGTTACAGCTTGCGATGCAATCATCGCTCCAACAGAAAACCTAATGAAAGTGAGGGACCGTGTATTGCCCGCTCTGCTACTTGCTTATCTTGATCGCGGATCTATGAATCTTAGGCCATTGTAAATTGAAAGCTCCGGTTGCAACTTAAGGTAGCTCTCAAACGCTAGACGATGCGCAGAGGCTTTCAGTTGCGGACACCAAGCAATAGGTGACACCGGGCAGCGTGATGCTCCACTGCGTTCCAAAGACAACTCGCACTCAGACAGCGAGCGTACGCACACCTACACGTCCTCACGGAGACGTCGAGTTCACAATTTGATGATGCAAGAACGTCCATTCGATGCTATAGCCCCTATGCAAATTATGGTATCATGTCTCCCTTTCCATCCAATCCTCCCTTCGGCAACTCAACAACATATGTTTATTTCCCCTCAATCTCCTTAACAATATCAGCCTTTAGGTCCTCAGGTTTCTTGGTGCTGGCCCAACGTCCTTTGACCTTGCCGTCCTTGCCGATGAGGAACTTCTCGAAATTCCACTTGACGCGTTTTAGGCCCATCAGGCCTGGTTTCTCGTTCTTGAGCCATTCGAAGGTTGGGTCTGCTGCATCGCCGTTGACCTGCCGTTGTGTTAGCATTCTTTACGTCCGTGTGTGCTTCACAGCTCCTTTCAGATGGCCGTTGCGTTGCCCGGCAGGGAGAGAAGAGAGGGAAATGTAGAGTGTCCACGCACATCAATCTTTCCCAGCACGGGGAACGAAACACCGTAGTTCAGCTGGCAGAACTCCTGAATCTGGTCGTTGCTACCTGGGTCCTGGCCGCCGAACTGGTTGCAAGGGAAACCAATGATCTCGAATGAGTCGGGATACTGTGCCTTCAGGTCCTTGTACAGCTTCTCAAGGCCGGCAAATTGCGGTGTGAAGCCGCACTTGGACGCTGTGTTGACGACGAGCACGACCTTGCCCTGCAGCTTAGAGAGGGGAAAGTCGGAGCCGCGCTCTGCGGAGTGTTAGTTAAACTTCAGTTTAGATTGCACAGAGGGGTGCATAGTGTTTAGTGCTGAGCAAGAGAGGGGAAGGACGTACTGTCTTTGGGCGTGAAGTCGAAGAAGGAGGTTGCAGAAGCCATGGTTACGTCTTTGCTGTCGTTCCAAAAGGTACGTATCTGTGTATTCGTACGTAAAGGTGTAAAGTACGCGTGAAGATTTCGCCACGAAATAATAGACAACACAGTGCAGGAGCGTGTGGTTATAAGGCGTCGCTGCCACACACCTCGCCGCACGTTCGTCGCGATGCGCGGGGCACTAGATCTCGCCGCTCGGATCATGTCATGTGAAAAGCTGCCAAATGCGCCCCTCAAAAGGCCAAATTAGGCGTGAGCGCCTGCAGTAAATGGCTTCTGGGCCAAGTCTGTATCGCCCAGCTTACGAAAGCCGTTGCCGCGATTTGCGATTCGTTCGCCGTCTGCGAGTCGACGCCGAGGATGCAGCGGACGAACTGCGGTGCGACTGCGTATGAGCAATGACGTTACTCGGTCATTTGAGCGGCGCAGATGCTGGATCGGGAGATGCTGTGCGCTGCTCGGAGGGTGGATGCTTTTGGGTCCGAGAAAACAGTTCTTAGGACAAATATGCCGATAAAGGCCGAGGCTGTCGTCGTGCGAGGAGGATTGAAGTCGATCACAAAGCATGGAAGTCTCGAATCGCATAGGAGGGATGTAAATAGGCATGAAAGATAATCACTCAGTAGGTAGGTGCTGCCCATGGGTATCTCAAGAGTTGTATGTCGTGTCTATTTTTCAGACCTTCCTCGTCCACGCCCATGCTCGCTGTAAGGACAATGCTCCTTCCACCACTGTGCGTTTATAGGCCAGCGCGATAGGTAGTGTATCATCCATCTAAGATCCTCATATATCATTATTATCGTTGCCCACTCCTAGGCGTCTCCAGTGACGATCTCATTCATCTCTTGGGTGGTCTTGCCGGCACGGGAGCTCTTGATGACCTTCTGGATGAGCTCCTCGACAGCATCCCAGTCGCTTGTGTCGATAGGTACAAGATCAGTCTTGAAGTATGTTGCGATGTCGTTCAGTTGCGACCAGCTCTGCTTGTCATGCACGAACGTAAGGGCAACACCGACACGCCCAAAACGTCCAGTACGGCCAATGCGGTGCAGGTACGTCTCGGGATCCGCGTCAATGCCATTGGCCATGGTGGGAACGTCCTGAGATTGGTCAACAAGGTGAGCAGTACAGTAGTGATTTCGCGACTTACGTAGTTGATAACCATGGTCACGGACTGCACATCTATCCCACGCGCGAGAACATTCGTCGTAATCAGCACCTTGGCCTCACCAGTCCTGAATTGATCGATGATCCTATCACGGTCGGGGCCTTCCAAACCACCACTCAGTTGAGCAACCTTGTGTCCCTCTGCTACCATGCGACGCTCAAGCTCCTCAGCAGTTCTGCGTGTACGGACGAAGATAATAGACGAGGCCTGAGTCATGAGGCCATAGAATTTTAGCAAGGTCTCGTACTTGTCGTTGTCCTTGTCAATATCGATGTAAAGCTGCTTGATGCCCTCGATGGTAAGATCCTCGTGTGCGAGAGTCAGAACGTTCGCGTTCGGCGCGAAACGATTGGCATACGAGATGACGTTCTCAGGGAATGTGGCAGAGAAAAGTACTGTCTGGCAGTTTTTGGGAAGCATTCTGTATTGGTCAGGATGATAGTCAATGTGTTGCGCAGGTACTCACGTCTTGACCCGAGTGCACTGCTCACCCAGACCCTGCTGGTCAAGCATGTTATCGGCCTCATCCAGAACCAAAATCTTGATGCCCGAGTGGTCGATCAATCGTCTCCTCAGCATGTCTGTAACGGTCCCCGGTGTGCCAACAAGAATGTGCGCCTCGAACTTCTGGCCGCGCCTTGATGGGTCGGGGATGGCTGCCATCGTCTTCAGGCCCTGCATGAACTGGCCCATGTGTGTGATCACACCCAGAATCTGGCGCGCGAGCTCGCGGCTGGGCGCGAGTACCAAAGCCTGCGGCTTCAACTGTGCGAGGTCGACACGCGACAAACAGTTCAGAGAGAAAGCAGCTGTCTTGCCAGTTCCGGACTGTGACTGTGCGATCATATTTGTAGGCGGATCCATAAGTAGCAGCGGCAAGGCTTTCTCCTGAATCTTGGAAGGCTTGCGGAAGTTCATCGAGCGAATGCCTTGGAGAAGATCATCAGAGCTGCGATTGTCAGTGCACCGTTTTCATGTGTTCCCGATATCAGCTCACAGCTTAAGCTCCTCGAAAGTCTTCGCAGAGAACAGAGGGTTGTTTGGATCAGCCTGCATATCTGCGAGCTTCACCTCGACGTTAAACTCAGTCTCGACCATGGTAGCGCCATTTCCTGCAGGCCCACTGCCATCGACCTGAGCTTGCGCAACAGAGCTCTCCTCCGCTGTAGTCTCCTCCGCGGGAGGCGCTGTGGTGGGTTCCTCAGTAGACGACATGGTGCGTAAGAGTGGCTACGTGGTTGAGCGCGTCTATTTGCGAGGGCTGTTGGGTGACGCAAGTTGCAGTGGAGGAGTGTGACAGCGGGGTGTCTTTCAATGTGCTGGCGAGCTCCAATTATAGCTTGAACAAGGGTGGTTCGTAACGTTTAACTTGGGGGAAGCCTCAAAGGGACTGGGCGTGTCTGGTGTGGAGATCAATGTAAGCGTGTGTCGTTGTTTGGCAGCTCAAAGCAACGCGAACAAAAGCTATTTGTTGCGTTCATGGCGGGGAAGTTCCAGGCGGAAGGTGCTGAAGCGCTAGGCTGCTTTAGGCGGCAAGGCTGCACCTGCATGAACAGCAGTTGTGCCCGCGCCGGAAGAGATGTGGACCACGGTCCTGTAAGGCTCGTGGCCATTGACAGTGACAAATTTCAGGACGGAAAGCTTGTTATCAGGTCATTCGCATTGCTAGCATCTGCGCGGTGCCAGAGGGATTGCGGCACAGATCCCGACCTCCCTGCTCGGCGCGCACCGCCTCCAGCCATTCGACCCCCACTTGAATTGGGCCGCCAGTTGGAGCCCCGAGGCCCTCAAGCACCGCTCTCTACGAGCACACATTCCTTTCGAGTTCGATGCGCCGATCGCATATGCACTAGCACCTGCTCTACGACTGCTGCCGCAACATGGAGGTCGACATTGCGCCGCAGTTCGGCGCTGAGTTGAAGGTACACCGTTGCCGCACCCCCAACTGCACCGCCGCAACATGAACTGACACGGTTAATTTACAGGATGGCTTCAAGACGGTCAACGCTTGGGTACGTACCCCGAACCCTTCAAACATCTCAACATCTGAAACACTGTGCTCAGCCGGCGATCCTACCTTCCCGCCGCTCACGTTGTTTGCGTGCTGATTACCAGGCCAGGTCTCTGGAGGTATCGCATGGCTTGACGACATCCAGCAGTTCTACCGAGAACGAAGCGCCATAGAGAAAGAGTACTCTCAGAAACTCAGTGCGCTAGCGAAGAAGTACTATGAGAAGAAGGCCAGGAAAGTGAGCAGCTTGAGTGTCGGCGACACGCCAACAGTAACGCCAGGATCACTTGAGAGGTGCGGTCCTAGGCACGCCAACCTGAACAACATAAGCTGATGCGTTGGTTGCAGTGCATCTATGACGACATGGGGAGTCCACTTGAGTACTCTCGAACAACGAGCAAACGAACACGATCAGTTCGCTACCGCTCTCCTGTCGAAGCTCGCCGACCCTCTGAAGACGCTGGCGACCCGAACGGAAGAACTGCGCAAATTGCACGGCGACTATGCAGTAAAGCTCGAGAAGGAGAGGGACGGTCAGTACGCTGACTTGCGCAAGACCAAGGGCAAGTATGACAGCGTATGCCAAGAGGTCGAAAATCGCCGCAAGAAGCTCGATGGTGCTTTCGACCATGGCAAGAACAAGGCACGAAATGCCTTCGAGCAGCACCAGGTCGAGATGCGCAATGTCAAGAACACTTACATCATCACTATCAACGTCACGAACAAGCAGAAGGAGAAGTACTACCATGAATATGTTCCTGAGCTATTGGATGTGAGCGCCTCTTTCCTTGGGATTGAATTGGAACTGACAGTGGCAATAGAGTATGCAAGATCTGTCGGAGACTCGCGTCAATAAGCTGAACGCGATCTGGTCTCTAGCAGCATCGATCGAAACGCAAACCCTCACGCGCAGTACTGAACTGCTTCAACATCTTTCCAGTGAAATACCCCGAAACAATCCTCTCCTAGACTCGATGATGTTCGTAAGGCACAACGCAGGTGGATGGCAGGAACCTGGCGACTTCCAATTCGAACCAAGTCCTGTGTGGCTCGACGATGGGAATCTTGCCGTGGACGAGTCTGCGGTCACCTTCCTACGAAATGTCTTGTTGAAGACTAAAGGCTCGTTAGGAGATTATCGACGCGATCTTGACAAGAAGTTGAAAGAAGTCGACAACGCAAAGGCTGTGCGACGAAACATTCGCGAAGGCAAGGACAAGAGGGACGAAATCGATGTTGTCCGCGCCATCTTTGCGATTCAAGAGGCTGCTCATGAGATTGAGAAGCAGAAGATTAGCGCCGAAGTCGAAGTCTCGACAATCACCTCAGTCGTTGGCGATGTCAGCATTGGCGCAAGAAACCACAACTTTAAGTCCCAGACTTTCAAGATACCCACAAATTGTGACCTATGCGGTGATCGCATATGGGGCTTGTCGGCGAAGGGTTTCGATTGCCGAGATTGCGGTTATACATGCCATAGCAAGTGCGAGCTGAAGGTGCCGGCAGACTGCCCCGGGGAGCAAACGAAAGAAGACAAGAAGAAGCTCAAGGACGAGCGGCAAAAAGCCTCGCATGCCGTGACATCAACCAACGGTGCTACTACTGCTTCACAGTCGGATATGCCGCGATTAGGCAGAAGTGACACTGTGAACTCGATGAATACCTTGAGTTCTGGCTATTCTGCGACAGCTCACAGGTCGATATCCGGAGGGATGTCGCCAACTGTTGAGGAGCCGCCGCCAATAGAGAAGAAGGCACCAGCTGCTGGTGCTAGGAAGCACCGCGTGGTCGCCCCGCCACCTGCAGCATACATCAAAGCTGATGACGATGCTCCTCTGTCAACTTCAAGTGCATCTGATGTCAAAGGCAGAATGCTCTACGCATACGAGGCAGGAGGCGAAGGCGAACTTACAGTGACCGATGGCCAGGACGTCACCATCCTGGAACCTGATGGTAGGTCCTCTCTCAAAATGACCCCAATGTTCCAGTATCTTCTGGACATCTCGCTTACAGACTGTACAGACGGGTCTGGCTGGATGAAGGTCCGCGCCGGAGCTAAGGAAGGTCTTGTGCCTGCCTCGTATGTGGAGATCATTGCTGCAGCA
The DNA here is from genome assembly GCA_028584115.1 of Stagonosporopsis vannaccii. Taxonomy (NCBI): domain Eukaryota; kingdom Fungi; phylum Ascomycota; class Dothideomycetes; order Pleosporales; family Didymellaceae; genus Stagonosporopsis; species Stagonosporopsis vannaccii. The sequence continues at coordinate 22,950 of VWXS01000058.1, read as the reverse complement.
ACGCCACCCACCACTGCATCCACCTTTTCTTCAACACGGCCTGATTCGACATACTCTGCATCATCGGCCTCAACTACGAATCTTGCGGCTCAATTGACTGGGGGTAAGAAGAAGGGGCCAGCTGTAGCACCTAAGCGTGGTGCGAAGAAGTTGAAATATGTTGAGGCACTCTATGAGTATAACGCACAAAGCGACGTGGAGCACTCGATGGTGGAAGGCGAGCGATTTGTTCTTATCAACATGGACGCCGGGGACGGCTGGGCAGACGTCGAGAAGGATGGCGTCGTGCGCAGTGTCCCTGCTAACTACATCCAGCAGGTATAAACAACCTGTCTGGCAGCGGTGCACAAGTGAGGTTGTGGTGCATATTGAGCGTTCAGATATCATGAAACCATTACACTACGTTCACCTTCACGGTCCAAACTTCTCGCGTTCGCAGCAAATGTCGTGGCACTATATCTCACAGAAATGAGTGTCTCGGCAGCGGTGTAGGCTGGGCTGGCTCTAGCGCAAGGGTTTCACTCCTGACGTTGACTCCGTGCATCGTCTTTCCGTCTCCAATTACGGCTCATCTAGGTTTGTACCCACTTTTCACTGGAGATTGTACAATTGTTCCACATAGAAGGACCATTCATCTATTGTGACGTTTTCCTTCCATATGACAGCCCCATATGACAGCCCCTGTACAGCCGTAAGCAAGACCACCAGGGGACAAGCCTATTGAACAGCAGTGCTGCGTGGTGCAAGAGGACAAGTACATCGTTAGCTAGCCCTCATATACCCTATCCTCATTGATCTTGTTGATGTAGGACCACTCCCGTGTGTTGACAAACAAGCAGGCGTCACACGCGTGTTCACAGTTGCAGCAAAGCTAATCGACATTCTTCGGCGGGCGACAACCTAATATAGCAGAGCTGACCTTGGGCCAGATAAACGAAATCTTCATCGACTCGTGTCCCACATTCTCACTCGGTGGAATGTAGACGCCTAATGATCCCTGGACGGGAGGCCAGGGACCCAGCGTCGCACAAGAGAAAGTTTGCACCACATGCACGTAGGGCGAGACACTCGCCAACCATGCGCTCGCTTTGTCGACGGCTCAGAACTTCCGGACGATCTCCAGCTCTGGGAGTAGAGTTAGAACCCGAGACAAGTCCACCTGCGGCTCGGTTGAACCGGATCCACGATACTCAATTGTGCCTATAAGCAATGCGATGAAGCTGGCACCCCTTCATCGCATGAATTCGTTCCTGGAGGGATAGTGATAGTGACTACCGTGTTACATGCTGTTGCTGGTTGCCATACTCCCCTTTCGTCTCCACAACAGGCGGTCTTAATATCTGCTGCATCACTGTTGCGTTCTCTGCTCGAGTTGAGTCTCTCATTTTCACCACAGAGCAATTTTTATTATTTTCCATTCTCGGCGCTCGTTGCCATACACTGAACGATTGCCTAGAAGTAAATCCCACAGATGGCCTTGTGGGCAGTGCTTGAATAGGCGAATCCAGATTGGGGTATGCCACATTCTCTCCTTCACTGCGCCTTCTAGCAAACACGCTGGGACCCTGAGCTTGGCACGTGCTTTATACAGACATACGCCACCCTCCTCACCTTTTCCAACCTTCAAGCGCCTCACAACTGCGGTAGAACGAGCTTGATAGTGGCTCGAATCCGGAACAGTCATCTCGTTCCAAAACATCGGTGTAGATTCTCTGTTCCACTCCTTCCACAACGCCAGCATATAACACACGCTCTTTCCGCATTCCACACCCGTGCTTCACCAAAACAAAGTTACAAACAACAACTTCGAGACAACCCCACACGGATCGCCACGCGAAGTCTCACACGCACCTGCGCATAGACAAGGTACATCGTCCTACTTGTAGACATCAAATTGAACGCTTATTGACCATGGCTGCAGTTGCTGTCAATATCCAGTCGAAGCGAGTCCAATAACGGTTCTCGATGAAACATCAATACATTGCTATCTTCGCTGCGGCCGTCGCGATGGCTGCAGCGCAGCCTTACCAACGCGACCACCGTCACGCTCGTGCCCATGTTGCGCGAATGGCTCGTCCAGACATTGCGTTGTACGCGCCATCACCAATTGAGACGGTGATTGTGTACGAATTGGACGGTCGCCTCATTTCGGAGGAAGAAGCTCGCCAGGGTATCGCCAATGGCACTCTTCGCTGGGGCGACGATGGCGTTCTGTCAAGCTCCGTCAAAGGCCCGGTCGCACTTCCCACCATACCACCAAGCTCCTCAACTGAGGTGGAAGATCCAGTCCAGACGCCACCTACTGGCACGCATGTTCATCAAGTCGAGACACCGCAGCCTGCATCGTCAACGAGAGAAGCGTCCACTGCATCCGTGGCTGTTAACTCGGAAGTGCCGGCTCCATCACAAGCACCGGCACTGGATACAGTATCAGATGCGTCGCCAGACGACCCAAATGACTTAGTAGACGAAAACGGTTATTGTTCATCCTGCGATAAGCCCTTTCCTAACGGTATCATCCCTTGCAGCCAGTTCCCCTACGGCTACGGCGCCATGCCTCTGAACAACGAGGGGCTGGGAGGTTGGTCTGGGATCCAAGATCCTGGATACCGAGGCAGTGATGGGTTTGATAATATCAGAACAGTTGTGAAGGGCTCATGCTCTGACGGTTCCTGCTGTACGGAGGGCACTTACTGCTCCTATGGTTGTCCGAACCCGTATCTCAAGCTGTCTTTCCCTAAGAAGCAAGGCAAGACTGGTCAGACAGTTGGTGGCCTCTACTGCAACGATCAGGGGATGCTGGAGATGGCTGATGGCTCCATTGGAAAGACGCTCTGCGGTAAGGGCTCCGACAAGATGACTGTCAAGGTACAAAACAAGCTCAAAAAGCCTGTGTCGATCTGCCGTACCGACTACCCTGGTAAGTCGAACATAGTTGTAGCGTCAAGCATGGCTGAACCCTATAGGTACTGAGTCCATGACCTTTCCACTGACCGTCGGGCCCGGTGAGACCGGCTACCTCGCGAATCCCGACCAAAGCAAGTACTTTTTCTGGGAGGGCAAACCCACATCAGCTCATTACTATGTCAACAAGCAAGGTGTACCGGAGAATGAGGCTTGCACTTGGGGCCATGATGGCAAGGGCGTTGGTAACTGGTCGCCCACAATCTTCGGTACTTCCTTCGACGACATCACCTCCAACGTTGGCTACTCCAGCCTAAAGCAGAACGAGCTCAACTGGAATGAGAAACTAGACTATTCGATCACATTCATCGGCGACGGTGTCACTAGTGCCTGCAAGTACAAGGCTTCCACCGGCAAATACGGTCAGGGCGACAAATGGTTCGACAACGTCAAAGAAGGCTGCACCGCTGGAGTCAGCAAAGGTAGCACCCTGACCCTCGTCCTAACCGATGACTAGTCGTGAAAACTCCACTCGTCACACGGCTCCACCGATCCTTCTCTGTTCATGACTCTTAGGTCTCGGATCACACGACCTTCTATACCTTCTCCCAATTATGTTCATACTTCATCACGCCGAACTCTCTTCGGTCGATCTTTACGATCTTTTGGAGAATACGTTACATCTTTTCCAGATACAAGGCTCCATCTTCAATTGTGTCATATCTCTTATTGCTTTATTCTCACTCCTGCATGCAGCAATCGGTGCATATTGACATCATCATCTCAAGATGGGTCTGGAATTATACTGGAGGAGTGTTGGTTCAGCAACGCCTGCTCACGGCAAGCTTGGAGAACTTTTATTTTTTCAGATTAAGGGTCGAAATTCCATAGCATAGCCGCCCATATGGCGAATGCGCCGATGGAGATTCATGTGCGCTCGATGTTAGTTGAGCGTATTGCTCAGTGTTGAATTTCGAAAGTAAAGGTTAACAGATGTCTCGCATTTTGAAGCTTGAGTACGGCTGCATGCTTGCGAGATATCGAATACAATCAATTCCATATATCCGAGCTCAGCTAACATAACTACGAACCGTTCGTGGGTATCAATGTAAGCCGACTTTCATATCCTCTTTGCAGTACCATGTCCGTTCGTGTGGCTTTTCATCACTCAACATATGCTCGACTAGTCGCCCTTCTACCCAAAATATGCACTATCGAAAAAAATCTACACGTGTCATAGCCTCATTCCTGTCAGCTGGCTGGATTGAAATTCAGAAACGTGCTAGGATCACCAATATTGAGGTTCAATCCTGCATCCGCCGTAAAATTCGGAAAGGGCTCGTGCTCGCTTATGTGTGGCGTCTCAAGCACAATCCCGTTATGACCACCGTGTGTCAAGCAGCCAACACATTCACAGCCATCTCCGCACTGACACGTGCCAGTAGCGTCATTGCAACCTGGAAGCACCATCTCGTTCCAGAAGAAAGAGGAAGGCGAAAGAGTGGGCGTCTCCTCTTCATTGCTCCCGCTTGGGCTGTCGGCGACGGGTGTGGATACTGCTGGCACCGTAGGTGGAGGCGCCATTTCAATTTTGATCTGCGATTCAGTGGGTGTAGGTGTTGCGCTGTCGAGGAAATGGGAACGTTCAATGGAAGGTGTCGAGATTGAGGGTTGCCGCCAGGGGCTGGACATGTTCGCAGGTGTGGCGGCCATGACGGTTGTGTCGAGACTAGCCTGGAATGGTATGTGTGCTGGAGTTGGCGATGCATAGGGCTGCGGTAGAGGTGCGAAACTGATGGCGGGACTTGCCTCAGCACCAAAACCGGGATGATGTGGGTATGTCGGCATATCATAAAGGGGTGCTTGTTGGTTTCCGAACGCGCCAGTGTACTGGAATTGGGCCATGAGGCGAACATACTCCATCATGGTGGCATTGTTTGGATGGGCCGCACAGCCGAAACATGTACATCCTTCGCCGCAGTGGCAATTATGCTCAGGGTTGTGCTGCGGTATTGGCTGTCTATTGGATGGATGTGGTATGTTCATGGGCATCGCCATGGACTGTTGATATGCTGCAGCGGCATGATTATAGATTGGTGCACCGAATCCAAAGGGAGGGGTTGGTGACGCTTGTTGTTGGAAGCTCTGATACTGAGGCGTCCTGAATTGAGGCTGGATCTGGAATTGATAGTGCTGACCGATATTGTGCCCAGTATGCTGACTACTGGGGACATTATTTTGCGGCGCCTTGCTGGAGCAACAAGACTTGACTTGCACAGCAGGTGGCTGAGGCTGGGGATGCTCTTTCGTCTTACTGCTACAACAACCTCCTGCCTGTGCGACTGGCGGAGGTGCAGCCTTAGGTTTGCAACAGCTTGAGACCTCCTCTTTTTGTGCAGGAAGTATGCGAGGAGTCGAACTTGCACTTGACGGAGGTGATGCTTCGTTACTGGCACTCCTCTCAGTTGGAGTGTTGTATGATGACGTGTCAGTCTCGTTATCTTGGCTGGCTTTGATAGCTTTCTCCAGTGAGGAAGGATGTATCGCTGTTGATCTTCGTTTTGGTTTCGAAATGCGACTATTGCCAGCCACTGCTACCGACTGTGCTCGTTCTGATGGACAAGCACACTCTGATGTCTTTGGGATGGTGTAGTTGATGACGATTCGCTCACAGCTACATGAGCCAGTGGGATGAGGACAACTACTCAACGGTCGACCAGGCTTACGGACTTCGACAAGGACCCGATCACGATGGTCGCATTTTGAAGAACGGTGTCCCCTAATGCAAGGGCCGCTGGTACTTTATCAGCATAGTACGGCACGATGTGTTCGCGGAACAAGATAGACGCATTACATCCAGTCACCCGCCAGCGAGCCATGCTCTGGGGCCTTCTTGAACGAGCGATGGCAGACGAGACCGTAGGGAAAGGTGAATATGGAGTGAAGAACATCAGCTCTTTAGCGGCGGGCACGCCGGATTGATGGCGAGACACTAGCGGGTGAACGCAGATGTGCGAGGTAGTGCAGCTCATAACGCACGAAAGACATCGCAAAGGAAGGCTAAGAGGAGAGAACGTACCAAGCGACCTTCTTGCGTTCTCCGTTGATGTCGGCCCACATGATGCGGGGTTAAGACGAGTTTGTCGAAACCTGCTCAACTCAATCTGCAACAAAAGAACCCGGCGGCAAGCCGAATGAAATGTAATGAGCGGGATTGGCGATTACAATAATCGTGTGTTCAAAGTCGATGCGCACGGCGCACGTGGAGATTATGTTGCAGAGGAGTTCAGTGGCGTGTCGCTTGGGTGCTGGCGGTAGGCTGTAGGCTAGACACCAATCCCGGTCGCACGGCAAAGAGATCGACTGGGCTCGACTATGCCGTGCTGTGTATGCCCTGCAGAAACTGTGTGCTCGGGAGGAAAGAAGTAGCCGCTCGAGACTGGGTATGGCATGTGCGACACGTAGGGGTCCAATACCCGTGTGGCTGATGATGTCTTGCAACCGGGGACTTGCCGACGGGTTCCCACGGTTCTGGTGTTGGACAACTGCAAATTGATGTGCAGTGTTGAAGCGAAGGAACAAATTCGAACACGGGGGCCCAGGAAAGATCGCTGCCTTTCGCGATAGCGCCAGGGTAAAGGAGCCGGAAGCGACCCGTCATCCACAGTATAACAGCCGGTACGAATGTCGTTCACAGCGGTTCGCGCCTTGATACCTGCGGCGACGGAGGGAGTGGCAAGTGATTTGTGAGACGCTCGAGGTTCTTAGCCTCTCGCTGCACGCTTGTTGACTTGGGACTGCAGCGGTAACGCACGGTTCTCGTTGGTTGGGCTGTCCGAATGTGTGGTGAGATGCTGGAAGTCGTGAAGATGGCGCTAAGTGAGCAAGTTTCCTCTCCTTCAGGTTTAGCGGGCTGAGACCGGACGCTGGATGCTTCAGGCAAGAAAGCCTCGACGCGGAACGGGACAAGAGTACACAACGAGCGACGGAAGCGAAGTGGGTTATGAAGTGTCTGCGAGATGGAGAAAGTTGGAAAAGAGAAGCCCAACCAGGAAGTCGCCTCAGAATGGAAGGAGCCGCTGAGCGGAACAACATGGAAATGTATGTATGTATGGGGAGATCTGCGACGGCGCCGACGGCTTTCCGGTCAGCAGTGGTAGGGACATTAGAGCCTACCGGCAAGTGTCGTTGAGTCGTGCAAGCAACGTGCTGGTGACCTCTGCTCAATGTCCTGACGTCGGTGTCCCGTTGATGTCGGCTTTCTGGAAGGCTACCCTCCTTAGGCAAAACCTCAAAGCCAAATTTCATGCATCTGTGTACCCGCAGTTTCATGATGCTGAGCCTCACGGTCTAAGAAACCACATTTTGTTCCCCGCATCCAAGCGCCCCGGAAACATCGACAGCGTTGGAGGAAACTTGCCTTTGATTCGTGGACCGTGGCCTCAACCGTCCACACCAGCACGTGACAGTGGCTGTCGGCCTTGGCATGCGGCTCAACTTTGGTGGCTGGTTACCTTAGCGGCTCGCTCATTCCTTTGGGCGCACAACGCACGGGCGAGAAGATCGTCTCGTCACAACTTGCCTCATCGCCATGGCTTCAGACGACGAGGGAGGCATAGACCTCTTCCAAGAGCCTGCTGATTACTTTGAACCAGAGAAAGAGGCAACGTTCGCTACACACCAGCTGCTCTCTGGGAAAGAATTCACGGTGCGCTTGGTGGGCCATAATCCATTATGGGTAAGGCTCCAAGTTCTATGGTTGTCGAGGCAAAGCAGGGACCTTCACTTCGTCACATTTCTGCCCGCATTTGCCTTCAAGAAGACTTTTGGGCTCGGTGTCGTGTGTGACGCTCGCATCACAACCAAATTGCATCTTACGATCCCATCAACGGCTATCACAAGATGTTCACTGACGTTTCTAGGGACACTTCCTTTGGAACGCAGGACGAACAATATCGGCATATTTAGAGGAGTATGCAGTTGACCTCGTAAAGGGAAAGACTGTGCTTGAGCTTGGTGCGGGGGCTGGGCTTCCCAGTCTCGTCTGTGCTCTTAATGGAGCCGCACAAGTAGTTGTAACAGACTACCCTGATGCCGATCTGATTGAGAACCTTCGGTACAACATTGATCATTGTGATCTATTACCCACGCCAAGGAAAATCATTGCAGAGGTCGGGAAACATTCTTTTCCAACTTATCTTTACTAACAGTCACAGGGTTACTTATGGGGCGCATCGACTGCGACTGTGACAAGCCACCTGAACGGTGACGAAGGGTTCGATGTGCTCATTCTTGCAGATCTTCTATTCAACCATTCCGAACACACGAAACTTATCACAACGGTGGAGTTGACCTTAAAGAAGGCTCCGAGTTCCAAGGCCTATGTGTTCTTCACGCCATATCGACCATGGCTCCTGGAGAAGGACCTCGCTTTCTTCGATCTGGCACGCGAGGCGGGCTTCACCGTCACAAAAACATTGGAAAAGATTATGGATAAGGTCATGTTTGAAAAGGACCCAGGAGTAAGTACCACTTACAAGTGACCAGCTTTCTCTGTGCTGAATTGTTGTCAGGATGAGCTTCTGCGTCGTACAGTATACGGCTATGAGCTTGTATGGTCGACTTAAACTGAGGAGCAAAGCAGGCGTTGGCCCAGCTCAGTTCTGTGTTAATTCCAGACTGATGAACTATTGGCCTGCATCTCGAGAAATGCTGCAGAGAGTTGCGATAAGAGCTTCGAACATGGCTCCCCGGATGTATACGACTCCTTAAAATCTGTTTCTCTTTGCGATCGCGTAGCGCCGATCACCTCGAAGGATATGTCAAGGTTCTTTTGGATGCCACGTACACTACCTTCGAGCGACGCTATGAGGCATCAGTTCGCCTACATCAGGGCGCGTGCGTCAACTGAATGTAAACGCGAACACAATGATCAATATTACGCGCTCTATGTCTGCCTAACAGGTGGTCACTACGACCGTGTGTTAACACAACTCTCTTTGTCTACTCAAAATACTTATACTAGCCTGCAACACGAACATCACTCTCCTTGCGAAAGCAAGATACCCCAAGGTAATCAATTAGCTTCTTGTTCGAGGTCCTAGCAAGTAAAAAGTATTGACGCTATGTCCGCGATTCCGAGCATTCTCCCACCAACACCTGGGCTGCAAATTGTTGTCGAGCCATTCATTGTCGGCATAACCTCTCCTTCATCAACAGCACAGTGGACCACAAGTACAGAATGCAGCGATTCCGACGATGGAAATAGGCAATCAATCCGAAACGGAGATGAAAACGCCATATGAATGGTCAGGATCCCATGGTGAGTGTGGTGGAGCTGACTTCGATTCCAAGAACAGTGGGCAGAAGCAGCTCGATGTCATCTCTTCACCAGCGAAATCGTCCCTCAGTCTGGTCGAAAGTCTGGTGAGCGACCTCTTCTCTGCGGCGATCCTCTACTACCTGCCCTTTGCTTCGGTTATCTGACACAACATCTCAGCCCTGGTGTCATGATTTCTCCGCGACGAAATTATCATGACCAGGTTAGCTACGAACATCGGCTACTACCACGACCGTGTCTCTATCTCTGGCCTAGATCTCGAATATCTGCTGATGCAGATTTGAATGTACAAGGACCGTAGGGCGCAAACACCCATGAAGTCGACCCTAGGATACAAGTCTCCCATGACTTTGCACCCCACCAGGTCGACCGATGTCGAAACACTTTCAAACAGCTACTTGGAATATGCAGGCAATGGAAGGCGCACTGGAAGCAGTAGAAGCTTTGTGAAGAGATATCGCGACACTGCAAGGTAAATGCGCAGTAAAGCTTATCAAAAGAAAGCTCTGAAGACCCCGAGGTGTCTTTGCGCTATGGCTTTACGACGCTTGTAGACAAGTATGAAGAGGTGATCACATACTGTCTGCTTTGTTAAGCATAACTGTGCTCAATCGCGGCTTTCCTTGCGCCACCATATAGGTATTAACCTTTAGCCACCTAGGATACGACTTCCAGCTACAAGGGTAGGAAAGCATGTTTCCGATTATGCGAGGGCACAGTCGCTGAATCAACCCGTCTGCCCGAGTCCTGTGCGAGAACTTGGGTGCCGATCGAGTTGCTGGTCTTTGACGCAAGGGGCGAGGCCACCGACTGCGTACTCAGGTCACTACGACTGACTTCTGCTCCATACTTGCGACCACCCTTGTGACCAGCCGAGCTGACCGGGATACTCTGTTCGGTGCTTGAGTAGGCTATCGATTTCATGACACGGGAATCTTGGATTCCGGTACGTACAACAACCGTTTCATAAGTTCTAAGTCCACAAAAGATCTCATGCTTCTTACCATGCAGTTGCAGCTTGTGAGAGAGACCGAGTCGCTCGCACCGAGCGCTCCATAAGGTGTAAAATGTTGCAGGGGTTTATAGGTTCGGAGATTTCCAGTCCCTGTTTCACGTTAAGCTTTGAGATAAGCTTCGTGAGGCATGCTGCGTTTCCGCATGTTTTTCATCCGGGGAGGTCTGAGCTTCGCCAAGGAGATTTTTGGAAAGCCTAATCCTACTTGTGAGTCGGTGGAGCAGGACATCTGTTTCTGCTTGGAGGCAACACTGTGGTGTTGGTGAAAGATCAAGAGAATCAGAAACATCACAATGCAAAAAGGCAAGTAGGTTAATGAACAGATCCAGACTCGCTATATTTACACTACCACGATATTATGTACCATGAGGTTCCCAGTCCTCCATACTAACTACAACGACAGAAACACTAAAGACGGTATGAGTGAGTTGCAGTAAGGAACAGGCATCAACACCTCTCTTAGATAGCTTAGCCCTCAAACAACTCATATTCTAGATTGTCCATCACCCGCCAACCCTCCTCCAACCAATGCGTCCCATCGCGAGAGTGGCTTACTCGGGCTTGCCCAGGATACCGCGGGCCATGTGGCGCTTGCGGAGGTTGTACTCGACGGCACGCTTCTTGGCTGCAGTGGACTGTGTGAAGGCAGCAGAGCCACCGAAGGGACCAGCAAGGGCGGCGTTCTGCATGCGGACAACGCAGACGTTCGTGGCGCCACCGGCAGTACCCTGGCAAGTCATGCCCTGGGGCATTTGAACCTGTGATTGTTAGCCGGTGTTGTGGATATGTTAGATGTTGTGAGCGTACCTTGACGGGGAAGTCCATGACAGCGGCGGCGGAGAGACCACCAATACCAATTCCAGGAACGTCCTGGGTGACCGTGGCGTCCTGGAAAGCAGCAGGATCGGTGCCGGCGGACGTGGCATCGATCTGAGCAGTCAGAGGACCGGCACCGTCCTGGTTAACTTGGTGGAAGGTCATGGTGATGGTGCCATCGTCGGCGGTGGTGGGGAGACCCTGGGAAGCACCCTGGCCAGCGGCAGCAGCGACACCAGCCTCGCTGGTCCCCTTGGGTGTCTTGGTTCCAGCGGCGGCGGCACCGCCGGCACCGCCAGCGCCACCAGTGAGAGCGTCGAGGAGACCACGCTTGTTGTTGCCGGCAGCAGCGCCACTAGTAGCAGCACCACCAGCAGCAGCACCTCCAGCAGCAGCGCCACCGGCACCGCCAGCACCACCCATGAAGGTAGCAATAGCAGCAGCAGCATCAACGGGACCGCCACCCTGGGTGCGTCCAAGAGCAGAAGCCTTTCCACCCATTTCCTTAGCGCGGATGATGGAGGTGTCGGCCTCAGAACCAGAGAGGGGGTTGCCGGAGTCACGGGGAGTACCATCGATGACAGAAAGACCGGGCATGTTGACGCCGTTGGCACCCTGAACCTGGGTGATGACACCGTGGGCCGAGACGGAGCTGGCAAGAGCAGCGGCGGCGAAGGCGATGGAGTAACGCATTTTGGTTGTGTGTTGGAAAAGTTGGAAGTATTAAAAGTTGTTGATAAGGAGAGTCTGAAGATTGCTGATGAGCGTGATAGAGTTCGAGCTGATTAAACAAGCGACCGGCGCAAGAAAAGTAATTATTAAGAAGGAATGGGAAGCGAGTCTGGAAATGCAGTGGATGTTGATGGTTGATCTGGAGAGCGAGGATATTGACTTATATACTGCGCGCGGCGACGTTGCGGCCGCCAAAAGCTTAGCTATGCTAAGCCTTCGCCATTGCAAGTTACCGTGTACTAGGCCGCATGGCATCGAGTCAGGTTTCCAAACGTGAAGATACCGGCTATGATACTATGCGCACGGACTTGGAGGGAAGAGCTGAGACAGAATAGGTCGAACGATCTCCTCAATGGACCCGCTCTGACCAATTCCGTCAGGATGCGCGCGACGGGTCGATCTTCTCCAGACTCTCGGGCGCGTCTGCTCCACGGTAGCGTAAGAGAGCACATCGGTACAACGTTCTTGCGTTGTCGGAGGGCGCATTGACGTTTGGCATCTGGGGACCCGGAATGTATCAGAGGCCAAGCCTTGTTCTATACTGGGCAAAGCCAAACATAGAAACCCAGCATTGTTTTGCGAGAGGCGGTTCCAACAATGTGCACCCACAGCATGCACTTCCTGGAGCCCTAGTACCCGTGGCCGCGTTCATTGTGGGTCTGCGATGATGACGTTGAAAATGAATATCTGTCCGGCAATTGATGACAGTACCCAAGGGAACAATAACATCCGGAGGACGCGCTTCCAGACACTTCGTGGATGTGCGTTTCAGTGCCAGAGCGTGAAACTGTTCGGTTTGAAATCGGCTGTGGTCTAGCGCTGGAGAGCCTCTCCGGCCTTCTTTTGACAACCTCCCGACTGTTTCACCTGCTTTCAGACAGCCTCAACAAAGGTTATCGTCCTTCTTCACGGTCCTTCTCTGACGGTTGTGCAGCACTGCAATATGCAACGAGATTCGTCATTGCATCTCCTGTTAGATTCATCATTGTATCTCCTGTTAGGTTGCGACTGCTTCAAGGGCAGTCGGATGTTCCAGACATGACCGCCCAACCTCACCGCGCTGCGTCGGCCACACAAAGGCAAGTTCACGTCACTGCTGACCGGGCAGTATGTCGCATCTCAACTGTCAGGCTGCGTATTTGTCTCGATGCGGTATCATGGATGAGGTGTGTTGTGGTGGTGAGGGCCGGGAAGTGAGCGATTGGATTGCATCAGGGCAACGCCAATACACACTAGCGAGTCATCAGCTTCACAACGAGTTCTCGGTGCCACCTGACTTTGCAAAGTACAGATACATAGATGAACATGCATCTCAAAAACCCTTCCCAGACTTTCAATCAGATCGGTAGCTGTGTACACGAGAATAACGTCTTTTATGCCGATCTTATGAAAGAATGTCTCAGTCGAAGCGCACCCATTGGCTACATTCCTGCATGCCAGACACCCATCCCTTATAGAACTCCTTATGCTCGTCGCGGCCGCAGCCTATACTGACAATCGCAGTCTGCAATTCAAGAACCGTCAGCACGAGTTCACCTCACTCAAAATGCCAGATTAGGTTCATCAACAGTCCCCGAACAGTCGTCCTCGTGATATTAATTTTAATAGATGGTTTCTTTATCATCACCTTCGAGGCACATAAGATCTGATTGAAAATTTTTGATGGCGGCTCGCTGCGTGGTTTCTGTTGCGGACGCAAATGCGAGATGGTCGTTCCCACTGTGGACCCGTCTACATCTCGCACAGTAAGAGCCATGTCTCAGCGTGAAGCTGCCTGCACGTGCCGCTCAGACCTAGCAAATGGCTTTTCTTGCGCTAGTAGCAGCGTCCGACCATCAAATCCTTGCATCTAGTCCCTACCACGAGCTCATGAATCTCGTCCCTGATCTCGGCCGGCAGACGAAGCAATGGTGAACCAAACTGGGTCCGACGGGTGGTACCGTAGTCCAAAAAGAGTTGCGAGAGGCTAGATGACAATTCCATGTGCTTTTGCGATTGCGGGAGAGCATGAGGTCATCTGTGTGTGGACATGCTTGCGTTCCAACGCTCTAGAAGTTATGCCCATGCTCTTATACAGAGCAGAAAGTACTCATGCTGATCATGAGCATGACTTGCCCTTGCCTGCGAAAGGTCGGAGACCTGTGGAGACCTGCCATCTGACATTGGTCAACCAACGCAGACCTGCTTCATCGAAAAAGCAACAAATTTAGTTCCTACATACAATTGTAGCTCCCCGTTCCCGTGATTACACACCCTCGAGACCTCACTCGCTTAAGCGAGGCTCGTAAGCGCTCCATCCTAATGCCTCGGCTGCAGTCACCCCGCACCCCAACTCTCGGAAGCTACTGGCAAGCCTAAGGTCCTTTCGCCGGCCTAACCTTAAACGCATCGAGGAGGCTTCGTGGGGCTAGCAGCTGGCCTGTGCGATGGTGGAGGCGTGCCATAAGTGTGGGGGTGGATTATGGGGTCCTCGGAAGAGCTGGAGTCTGGGGTTACGTGTCGTTGTGGTGTGTTGCGTTTTGCTCTTGGCTGTGAAAGCCTTTTGTTCAAGGGTAGTAGAGCGACGGGGTAGTTTTTCGTGAAGGATGGAGAATAGTGGCGTGCAGGTGCATCGCCAACTCAACTATTGCACGGCGAAACCCTCCACTGGCAGGAGTGAGTCGACACAGCTTACTCGAAGTTTTGAGATTCTGGTCGGCCGAGCTGTCACGCTCCGTGATACCCAGAGTTTAGCCTTAGTCGGCTATCAACAGCTCTAAGCATATTGTTTGTCAACCTGCCTTGTGTTTACCACTGTCACCTCTATTCCGTCCTCAGACCACAATTGTCGCCATGGTCATCAAGTCGCGCTGGAGCTTTCCCACCCCGCCGGTGTCGCTGCCAACCTTCGTCTTTGACTCTCCTCATGGCGAACTACCCAGGACACCAACGTACATCTCAGCGAAAGAGCCGGAGAAATACTTTATCTCGCTCGAAGACTACCGCTTGTATGCGAAACGCATTGCTTCTGGGCTGAGGCGAATGGGCCTCCAGCCTGGTGATCGTGTACTGCTATTCTCGGGGAACACGTTGTTCTTCCCATCGGTGGTCATGGGCGTGATTATGGCCGAGGGCGTCTTTACCGGTGCAAACCCAACATATGTCGCGCGAGAGTTGGCATACCAACTCAAAGACTCGGGCGCGAAGTACTTGATCTGCGCCGAAGGGAGTTTGGATACAGGTATTGCTGCAGCGCAAGAAGCCGGGCTGTCCGCAGATGAGGTATTCATCTTCGACGATGGAGTTGCAACCTTCCAAGGCCGTAAAGTAGAGAGGGACACAAAGCTGGGCCACATCCGGCACTGGACCACGTTGATGGACACCGAGCAAAACGGTCACGTGTACGCATGGCCCGACCTCAAGTCGCCCGAGGAACTTGACCGCGTTGTAGCACTCAACTACTCGTCCGGCACCACCGGTGTCGCCAAAGGCGTCATGATCACACATCGCAACTACGTCTCAAACTGCGCACAGCAAGTCCACATGCAAACGCTGACCCCCAACTACCAGCAACGGCTCCCGAAGAAACGCTTCCTCTGCTTCCTTCCCATGTATCACGCCATGGCGCAAGCCGTCTTTTGTGTCAACGCGGCAAAACAGCGAGTACCGGTGTATATGATGCCAAAGTTCGATTTCTTGGAGATGCTCACGTACGTGCAAAAGTACCGCATCAGCGACCTGACACTCGTTCCGCCTGTCCTGGTGGCCATGGCCAAGCATCCCGCGACACGCAAGTTTGATCTCTCATCTGTTGAGAACGTGAGCTCGGGCGCTGCGCCGCTGGGTCGCGAGGCGAGCCAGGAGTTCGAGCGACTATGGCCCAACGGCCAGGTGAATGTCAAGCAGGGATGGGGCATGACAGAGGTTACCTGCGCGGCGACTACGTTTGATCCGAGCAAGTACAGCGCTTCATTTAGTGTAGGCGAGCTGGTACCGAACTGCGAGGCGAAGATCGTACTGGACGATGAGGGTAAGGTTGAGGCGCCGCAGGGCGAGCGGGGCGAGATCTGGGTTCGTGGGCCAAACATCATGAAGGGGTATTGGAACAAGCCTGAGGCTACGAAGGAGACATTTGGGCCTGGGGGCTGGTTAAAGACAGGTGATGTGGCGTATGTGGATGAGGAAGGGCATTTCTTTATTGTCGACCGCAAGAAGGAGCTTATTAAGGTTAAGGGGTTGCAGGTTGCTCCTGCAGAGCTCGAGGCTATGCTGCTGGATCACCCCGAAGTGCAGGATGCGGCTGTTATTGGCGTTCCGCAGTGAGTCTCCACAGCTCGCGTGTTGACCTTTGACCGACTGACCACGTGCAGCAACGGCGACGAAGCACCACGGGCGTACATCGTGCCACAAAATCCTGACAAAGCTACACCAGAGCTGGCTGAGGCGATCAAAGCATGGCTTGCGGAGCGGGTATCGAAACACAAGAAATTGGAGGGCGGTGTGCATTTCCTTGCAACGGTGCCCAAGAATCCGGTAAGTTGATCAAATATACAAGGGGTTGTGCTAACGATCTACAGTCTGGTAAGATCCAAAGAAAGATTCTCAGAGAGCAGGCTGCGCTCGCAGATGCGAAGGCGAAGCTGTAGAGTTGCGTAGACTTATAGAAGAGTGATTGAAACCGTTCACATCGTAACGTAGGTACTTGAATACATAGAACACGTGATGCACACTGTCTTGACGTTCTTTTCTTCACCTTTGCAATGATGCTGCGATAGCCTTCTTTTACCTTGTGCCATCTGGGCTTGCAAGTTCAAGATATGACGAGAGAAGTTGCAGCTGCATTAAAGACGTGATTAACAGTGCGCTGTGCCTCCTCTCGCCCATACCTCAAGTACTAAGACATCTCGCTGTCATCCCTGCCCAAGTCGATGCACTGAAATGGACCGAAGTACCGTCTCAATGTTCGAATTTGTGTCATTTCGTGCCCTGCCGAGGTATATACAAGCTGCCCCACCGTTTTCTGCTTTCCAACGCTCTAATTGCTGCGCTGCCCATTCTTGGCGGCCCTGAGTTCATCCATCTTAGCCACGCGCTGCTTGAACTCCTCGTACTGGCACTTCTCGTAGGTGTGACGCTCGTTCTGCTGCCGTCAGTCTCCGAATTGCAGGGCCTGGTTCCGCGTATGTGGTTAGGTACCTCGCACTTCCACGGCAGGTAGTACTCCTCATGCCGGCAGCGGTTCAGTGGGATCAGGAGGTGTGCGCATGAGTCTCGGTAGGCGAGCGGCAGGCGCGCGGCGCTCATCTCCTCGCGGGTGGCCTCTGTGCAGCTTGTCAGTGTCTAGCATCGTCGAGACATTGCAGCCAATAGGAGGCGGGGCGTTGTCAGCACGCACTCTGGTCGCTGAGACCGACGGCATTCTTCAGCGTTTCTGTAACAGTCATGGTGGTGGGAGGCGCGGGGTCGCTGCAATGGCGGGCGGGAGGTGTCTATGCTGTGCTGAGGTGAATGTCGTCGGAGGGCAGTTGCGAGCTCCGAGGGCTTGGCAGGAACGAGTTTGGCAGTACGAACTCCAGATAGCTTGCATTCTAGCCACAACACAAACACAGCACTTGGAGCGTATACAATGTTGAGACAGATCTAGAATCATGCATACTCATGTGTGCGCTTGAATGACTAAAGTCATGGATTGGTAGTTCGTTTGCACGATGCTGATGTTAAGAGCCATTTGGGGCACCTGTCCATCACATCGATGCCGCTTCTCAGCTCATGCATGACCGGCAAACGATTCCAGATCATGCTCAGAAGAGAGTAGTCTCTTGAGGTGAGAATACAATGGTTGACACTGGATGCCTACCAATCTTGCTGGTCGTGTCTTTCGCAGAATAACGTTGTTGAAGTCGGAGCTGCTAGTGTGAACTGCATTGAGGGCTGGAAACTGTAATTACCGCTTCCAATATCCTCCGCCCTGAGCTCTGCTGGCATCGTCCCGGCTCTCGCTGCACTGTAGGAAGCGTGCATCGGCGAGCCAGCCACTGAACCGAGGGCTTGGCGGCGGGAACGCGTTGGCAGCAGACACGTCCCCAACTCCACGTCGAACGCGCCAACGCGATATCAGGTGCTCGCCTCCCTCACTCTGCGTCCCGACTCTGGCCTGCGACGATGCCTCCGCTGCCCGACGGGAAGGTCTACTCGGCGACATACAGCAATGTGCCCGTCTACGAGACAAATGTCAACGGCAACCATGTCATGCGTCGGCGCGCCGACGACTGGATCAACGCGACGCACATCCTTAAGGTCGCCGACTACGACAAGCCCGCCCGCACGCGCATCCTCGAGCGCGAGGTGCAGAAGGGCGTGCACGAGAAGGTCCAGGGCGGCTATGGCAAGTACCAGGGCACCTGGATCCCGCTCGAGGACGGCCGCATGCTGGCCGAACGCAACGGCGTGCTTGACAAGATGCGCGCCATCCTCGACTACGTGCCGGGCGATCGCAGCCCGCCGCCGGCCCCGAAGCATGCCACGGCTGCCTCGAACCGCATGAAGCCCCCACGTCAGAGCGCTGCTGCTGCGCGGTCGGCCAAGAACAGCCAAAACAGCCAGAGCCAAAGCCAAAGCCACGCCCAGAGCAACGCCTACTCGCTCGAGGCCATACAGACCTTTGTCGGCGCCCAGTCGCAGGTCAGCGAAGATCCCTACGACGACCCCTCGCAACTGCAGTCGCACATCTTCCGCGACGACACCCCGGACAACGAGACGGTTGTGTCTGAATCAATGCTAGGGGACAATGACTTCGGCGACGGTGGCCCCTACTCGATCGACAGCCGCAAGCGCAAGCGGGGGATGGACCAGATGTCGTTGCTAGATCAGCAGCACCAGATCTGGGCCGACCAGCTCCTCGACTATTTCATGCTGTTGGACCACAAGGACGCCTATTCGTGGCCCGAGCCGCCGCCGAGCATCAATCTCGACCGCCCCATCGACGAAAAGGGACATGCTGCCATGCACTGGGCTGCCGCTATGGGTGACGTGGGCGTGGTAAAAGAGCTGATACACCGCGGCGCACGCATAGACTGCTTGTCTAACAACCTCGAGACGCCCCTCATGCGAGCTGTCATGTTCACCAACAACTTCGACAAAGAAACCATGCCCTCTATGGTCAAGATCTTCCAGCAGACCGTCCACCGCACCGACTGGTTTGGCAGCACCGTCTTCCACCACATCGCAGCCACCACATCCTCGTCCAATAAGTACGTCTGCGCGAGATGGTACCTGGACTGCATTATCAACAAGCTGTCCGAGACGTGGATCCCCGATGAAGTCACCCGCCTGCTGAACGCCGCAGACCAGAACGGCGACACGGCCATCATGATTGCCGCCCGCAACGGTGCACGAAAATGCGTGCGCTCCCTCCTGGGCAGGAACGTCAGCGTCGATGTGCCAAATAAGAAGGGCGAAACCGCAGACGACCTCATCCGCGACCTCAACTCCCGGCGCCGTATGCACGGCCGCCCTCGCCAGGCGTCATCCTCCCCCTTCGCACCACCTCCCGAGCACCGCCTCAACGGTTTTGGGCGAGATCTCGACGGCGGTCCGCTTCTCCCCATCGCCATCCCTAACACACAGCGCGTAGACGAACGCACCTACCGCAGCCAGACAGCCTCGCACCTTATGACCAAAGTAGCTCCCACGCTCCTCGAAAAATGCGAAGAGCTCGCCCTCGCCTACGAGCACGAATTGCAAGAGAAAGAAGCCGAGTCCTTTGATGCCAGCCGCGTGGTCAAGCGGCGTCAAGCTGAGCTGGAAGCAGTGCGCAAACAGGTCAGCGAGCTAGAAAATCGGGGGCTTGATCTTGACAACGAGGCACTCGACGCAGCGCAGGAAGCCGAGCTGTTGACCCTTGTCGCGGATGCGGAGTCGCTGCTTGAAATCGAGCAGAAAGCCGAGCTACGACGCCTTTTGTCGGAGAGTAAAGCGCATCCCTCACAGCAGAACTCCAGCGCCGATGACCCTAGCGAGAAGATGCGTCTCAGCCTATTGCTCTACCGCGCCCAGCTGGAGCGGAGGGAGTTGGTGCGTGCGGTGGTTGCCAATCTGAGCGTGGCCGGCATGAGTGAGAAGCAGGGCGTGTATAAGGGTCTTATCGCCAAAGCGCTGGGGGAGAGGGAGGAGGATGTCGAGTCCATGCTGCCCGAGATCCTGCGCGAGCTGGAGGAGGCGCAGACCCAGGAGAGGGCTGAGGGGTTGGAAGGGAGTCCGTTGTAGTGGCTGAAGTTGGCTCTGATTGGCGACCACGTGTGGTAGAGCTATCGTAGTATTGGCAAGTCTGCGGCGAGATTGTAGGCCCAGCTCGGATTGCGCGAGCTGTGTCGATTGTAGCATTGATTCCCCAGGCGTTATTGAGCTTGGAGTTTAAGGTTTGGTTGGATTGGGATGGGATGGGATGGGTATATCTTATGACTATGTATTGTACAATGCTGATATGCGTTTATGTGCCTTTGAGCACCCCCTTGAAGTCTTTACCAACCTGTGAATTGTGACAGTGAGTAAATGCTATAGAAGTTTGCGTTTGGCTCTTGATGTGGCTGTTTCGAGAGTGACGTTTGGGGTAGGAATGATCGGAATGGTTTCGGAACGGGCTTCGAGGTTTCTAGTCAGCTCACAGCTCCATCACCTTCTTCCACACGCCACACGCAAGATGCCAGCACCAGCAACGTCACCGCCAACATTGTCTCAGCCGCCGGATCTGAGCGCAAAGCTGCCAAAGCTTGTTCCTCGCAAACGTACTTCGATCGCGCGCGAACCCCCGTCTGCCCCTCCCCCGCCCACGCCCGCGCTCGCTCCGCCATCAGACCTCTCTTCACACACCTACATACATCCTTCGCGTCGGATATTGAGCGCGGAGGACCATGAAATCTTTCTCAAAAGCCCGACGTGCACGCTCGTACAGGCGTTCATCTTCAACATCGCTGAAAGCGTGCAAGACCGCGCCGTATCAAGTGTGAAGGACAGCGACATCACCGACACGCTAGGCAAGATCCAACGCGTACTGCAGGAGGCAGAAAAGATCCAGGAAGCCTGTCCTCCCGAAGACACAGGCTCGCGCTTTGGCAACCCGGTTTTTCGCACGTTCCTAGACAAGATCGAAGAAGCGCTCCCATCATGGCATGCAGAAGTCGGTCTCACCGACGCCGCGCAGGTTGACGAGATATCTACGTACCTCCTCAACTCGTTTGGCAACAAACGCAGAATTGACTACGGCTCAGGCCACGAGCTGAACTTCTTCCTCTGGCTGCTGTGTCTCAACCGGCTCTCGCTGCTGCCACCCTCGACCTTCCCCGCACTCGGCCTCGTAATCCTTCCCGCATACCTGCGCCTGATGCGCAAAATCCAGGGCGCGTACTACCTCGAGCCAGCCGGGAGCCACGGCGTGTGGGGTCTGGACGACTACCAATTCCTGCCGTTTCTCTTTGGGGCGGCGCAGCTGCTGCACCACCCTTACATCACACCAAAGAGCATCCACAACACGCTCGTGCTCGAAGAAGAGGCATCAGAGTACATGTACCTCGACCAGATCCAGTTTGTCAACAGCGTCAAGAACGTTGAAGGGTTGAGGTGGCACAGTCCGATGCTCGACGACATCTCAGCAAGCAAGAGCTGGGGCAAGATCGAGGCTGGGATGCGGAAGATGTTTGTCAAGGAGATACTGGAGAAGTTGCCTGTGATGCAGCATTTCCTGTTTGGGTCGCTGGTTCCTGCCGTCGAAGGGATGAGTACCGAGGACGAGGCGGGGGTGCCGGACGAGGAGGAGGAGCCTGAGGGCGGCGAGGTCAAGGTGTTCACTGATGAGGCGGGCAAGAGACACGTGCACGCGAGCGTGGGCTGGGGGGACTGTTGTGGGATCAGAGTGCCCGCCGCCATCGGCGCGGAAGGCGAGGAGAGGAAGGCTGGTGCGAGGGGGCTGAGGAGGGTGCCGTTTGATTGAGCATGTCTTGTCATGACTACTTAGTATGATTATCTCGGACGACCTCGTCTTGAGCACGGCGCACATGAGTTTGAGAAGATGACAAGAACCGTCTCGCCCGTCCTTCACGACTCGACGACTGCTTGAATAGATGGCATGCATTCGCTCCAAGACGCTGTTCACGGCCGTGCACACGAGTAGTAGACGGTGTGAAGGGCTCTCCATGGCCTTGTCGACTGAGACCTTGTCGGCTGAGACCTTGTCGACTGAGAACATCTCGACTGAGACCTTGTCGACTGAGACCTTCTCGACCGAGAACTTCTCCACTGCGAAGGGCCATGCCAAGTCGAGTACAAAAGCACTGTTACCTAAGACGCAGATGTGCATGTGGCTGCCTGGTCGATAGATGTGGCAGGACCGTCCAAGGAGGGCGCCAAGGCCAGTACAAAAGCATGCTGCGGGCGGGCTGGTCAGGCCGGGGCCCGGGTCGCCGGGCTTGGGCGTCTATCACGGCAGCGAGTCATGCGCAGGCCAAGTCATCTGTAGGTACCCCACGGGCGTCGCGCACGGCGGCGCGTTGCGGTTAGGCGCAGATGACGTGCTGCCGAACATGACCAGCAGCAGGCTAGGTGGCCGGCTAGGCGGGGGGGCATCGAGTGCTCACGGGCAGCTGGGCCGCCTTTTGCGAGACGTCGGCGCTGCAGCTGCGGCGACGTTGCGGGGTGTTGTGGGCGGCGACGTTGCTGCGTGTTGTTGAGATTAAGGACGGCGAGCCGCGTCACGGTGGAGGATTGCGGAAGAGGCGGCGGGCGATTGGACCCTGCGAGCGGCCAGGGGCTTGGCTGGTCCCCCGGCGCTCTTTGATGCCAGATATCGAGACATCAGCAGCCACAATCAGCGCAGCCTGCAGCGGTCCCACCCACGCACCGCTCGCTCGTCCTCGCCGCAGCCCTGCGCCGTATAAGAGCGCGCCGCCGCCGCCGCCGCCGCCCTACCGCGCCGATGCCCGAGTCGATTCCCCTGCGCAAGAAGCCGCCAAGACCCAACGCAACCCGCCCGCGCCCGCGCCCGCTCGACGAGAGCGACCTTGCGTGGTCCGACCGCGACGTCCAGCCCGCCGCCGCCGCTTCACGCCCCTCGGACGCGTTCGACGACTGGGACGAGCACGACGACTGGGACGAGCACGACGCCGCCATGCCG
>VWXS01000057.1:0-182875 GCA_028584115.1 Stagonosporopsis vannaccii | reverse complement strand
AGATAGGTTATTAGTAGTCTCTATATTCTTATCTTAGCATAATTTAATATAGATTTTCTAAAGTAATTTTAAAGTAGTAAGTTATAAAAAAATCTAAACCGAAAAGCTTTAGTTATTAAAAAGTTTTTAGAATCCTAACTATTAGATAAGCAATACTAAAAATAGTATAATTAAATATAAATTAGATCTATCTTATACTATTCTAGTAACTAGATAAACTATATAATATTATTTAAAGGCTATTACTAGCTAAGATAAGCTTTTAAATATAATATAATTATATAAGTAATAAAAAACTCTATATATAATCTAAATCTACTATAAGATATATAAAAGTACTAGAATATATAAAACTAAAAATCTATAAGTCTTATATAAAAAAATACTTAAAAGCTATCTATCTACTATAAGTACCCTACTTTTTTATATACCTATAGCTGCTTAGCAGCTAGGCTTATTACCCTACTGCTTAGGGTGCGTATTAGATAGAAGTTGGATTATAGTCGGTTGTGCATAGATAAGTAAGAACTTAAGGTACTATTCTTATATATTTAGCTTTAGTATATACTTAATAATTACCTGCTTTTAATTTCTATCTAACTTATATAAGTTAGATATAGTATTGCTTTATAAAAGTTATTTTATATATTAATTATTTAGTAAACTTTAAAATACTTTATAAATAGCTATAGTATATTGCTATAAAAAATTTATATCTTATTTAAAAGCTTAAAGTAAAAGCTATATCTAAGCTTTTTTTAATATATTAATTATAGCTTATTATTAAGGTATTGGTATAGAAAAGTTACTTTAGTAGTGTCTTAGCAAAAGTAGCTTGCTTGCCTGTTAGCTTGCTTGCCTATAGAGTATATTAATATTTATTATATTATTTAAAATATATTTAAATACTAGCTTATTTACTTATAGATTATATTAAGATTTACTCTATTAATTATAATCTCTACTATTTAGAACTATTTTAATAAAGCTTAGCTATACTAAACTTATATTATATAGGTTGAATATAGGACTGTTTATATAGTAAGGTAGGTTTCACAACAATCAGAAACAAGGAAGTAAAAGTATTGACAATAGATTCAAAGGTATCTTAGTCCACGACAAGCAAAACAAGCCCTGGCCAACACCAGTGCTTTTCTTTCCATGCCCAAGCCTCACATAAAACCCTTAGGCTCAGCGCCAACGCACTTTTTATGCACTTTATAGCATCTAGCAAAATCTCCGTACTATGTCTGTAACAGTATTGATTGATGCAGCCGTGCAATGTCGTACAAGATCGTAGCCATATGGGGATGCGGTCCGCACAATGACGCGGATATTCCAAAAAGGTATTCATACTACTCCAAAACGCCGTGGGTCTTATGCAAATCCAAACAGTGGAAGACCAATGATGCGTGCAGTGCTAAACGCCGCTCCTATGCCGACGCCACTTGTGGATGGCGGTCTATGAGGGTTGTGGTGGCGGGGTTACGAGGTATACGTCGTCGTGGCTCGTTATGTTGTGCTGTAAAATCCAAATGCTCGAGTTCTTGGTGGCTCTTCGGGACAGTGTTCACAATATGACACACTTGGGCTTATCCTTGCGCTTGGTAGTCCGGCCACTGTTGGCTCCGCGGTCGCCGCCGCTTCCTCGAACGCGATCATTGCCAGGCACGCGCGTTCTACCAGTCTTTTCACCTCGGTCCGCATGACGGCCAGAACCCTGGTGCCTCTGTCGGCGGAGCTGCCTGACTACATCGAAGAAGGCTTTTTCGACATTGACGCAATTCTTGGCGGATGCTTCAACAAAGTCGCAGCCCAAGTCCTTTGCTAGAGCCTGGCCTTCCTGCGTGGATACCTCGCGCTCGGTGACGCGATCGCATTTGTTCCCCACGAGCATCACAGGCGCTTGGCCAAAAACAGGGGCGGAGGCGCTGATAGGGGAGCCGGGGTAGGTGGGGGAGCCAGCCATAGCTGTTTCCTTGACGCGCTGGATCTGGCTGTGGAAACGCTGTATGCGCGCGAATGAGGAACGTGACGAGATGCTGTAGACGAGCACGAACCCCTCGCCATCGCGTATCCATTGGTCTCGAAGTGCGATGTATTCCTCTTGGCCAGCCGTATCAAGAACTTCGAGCATGCACGACTGGCCATCGATCTGGACCTGCTTGCGGTACGAGTCCTCGATGGTAGGGTCGTACGTCTCTACGAAGTGGTTCAGACAAAGCTAGAATAGCAGTCAGCATGACGTCGGTGAGGTCAAGCAAACGGAAAAGGGGGGGGGCATACCTGGATGGTCAGGGCGGTCTTGCCGACTCCTCCATCGCCCAGCACCACCAGCTTGTACAGAGTCATTTTCCCCGCCATGATGGCTGGAACTGTGCGGTGTGGTTGGGAGGCCCAGTGGGTTGTTTGAGCTATCTATATGGGGGTTTCCGTGTACGGGGGGTCCGGAGGGCAAATCAGGGCGCTGGGTGCTTGATCAGCGGCGCGGTGTAGGCTCTCAGCCACGGCGTCGCAGAAATCGTCTTGTGAGAGGGCTCTTGCAGGTGACGGGCGACGTTGGCGGTGGAGGCAGCCCGTTGGAGACGAGCAGTAAGGGCCGCAGTGGAGCGTCGAGGCAAGGCTTCCCAACTGGCAGGCGGGCACAGGCGGGCACAGGTGGGCGTGTCGCGGGCAGCTGCAGCGAGCTCAGAATCGGTCGGGGGCGGCGGAGCACAGGGTTGCACAGGGCTGGCCACGGACGTCGCAGGCGGGCGGTGGACTGTGCAGCCAACGTCGGCGCAGAAATGGCTGCAGAAGCGAGCGGGGACGGGGCGGCGGTCGGTGCGAGGGCGAGGGCGAGGGTGGGCGGCTGGGCGCGCGGCGAGACAGCAGCGCGAGGGAGTGTTGCGCGCAGAGTCAGGCAGACGTGCGGCGGTGCAGCAGTGAGGAGGCAGGGCAGCGCGCTGGATGCAGCCGTGGTGTGGATGCGAGGGCGAATATCGGGGCGAGCGGAGCTGCGGTGCTGGCAGGGCAGGCAGGGCGGGCAGGGCAGGCAGGGCAGGGCAGGGCAGGGCCAGGTGCAGTCAGGGTTCTCGCTGGCTCCGAGTCTCCACGCCCAAGGGCTAGATAGCGACTATCGACGGCTATCGCCTGCAGTCTAGCGACGGCAGCGGCAGCAGCAGCAGCAGCGACAAGTAGAAGAAGCGGAAGAGGAGAAAGAAGAACGAGTATTGCTGCAACGACGATGGTGGCGGCGGCAAGCTGTGCGTGAGCTGCGGAGCATCGACGCGGGCGGCGTGGGGGCTGCTGGGCGTCGAGCGGCGGGCAGTGGGCACGAGAGAGCAGCGGGCAGAGCAGAGGCCGGCGAGGCCAGCGGGCAGGCGGGCAGCGAGGGCAGGAAAGGCGATGCTGGGCGCTGGACGGGCGGCCGTGGTTTTGTGCAGCGGGCAGCGCAGCGCAGTGCAGTGCAGAGCAGTGCAGTGCAGTGCAGTGCAGCGCAGTTGCAAAACCTCAGTCTGCAGCGGTGCGGCAGGCGAGCTGGCCAGCGTTAGTCCTCTCCAGGGCCGCGTCGCTGGCTGCTGCTGGCTGCTGCGGGCTGCTGCTGGCTGCCGTCTGCCGTCTGCCGTCTGCCTCTGCACGCTCTCTGCGCCCGCGCCGCAACCCCCCGAAGCACGCAAGCACCGTGCCAACGCTGCCAGCGACCCGGCACCTGTCTCTGCTGTGCCGGCCCACCAGGCCCTTCACCGCTGCAGACTGAGGTTATGGCACGGCACTGCACTGCTCTCGCAGCACCGCACCTGGTCGCCAGCGGCAGGCCGTATCAACGCTGCTCGCCGGCGTGCCAACACGTGCGTCGCAGCGCACCGCTCCAGCATGCAGCCTCGACGCTCGAGGTACGTACCGTGTCGCCCGTGTCAACGCTGCCCAAGACGCGTCCGCAGCCGACCCCAGACTGCCTGGACGGCGACCAGTGACACGCTCGCACCAGCACCTGCAGGCTGCCCGCACCACCATTGCTGGCTGATGGCTGAGCCGAGACACGACGGAGCGAGGAGCATGGTCCTGGGCGGCTTCGACGCACCGGTCCAGTGCCTGTCCGCGGTGCAGACGCCGTCGCAAATGCGGCTGCGTGCAGTAGCTGTCCCCCCGACTAATCTTATCGATGCTGCTTTATCACTGCATCTGTTCGTGAGGCGCTCACGCGCGGCTCAAGGCTGCATAAGCACTTGAGCCCGTCTTCAGTCTGAGACGTCACGGCAGGTACCACGGTCAGACACAGCCCAGAGCTGCGTTGCACACATATGTAGCCCTGTGTCAACGCTGTCCAAAGCGCTCTGCGCCTGGCGTTGCGTACTGTAACCGCAATCCCATTGAGGCATCGTGCGTCGCGGAAGCCTTCCCACGCCCGCAACAGCGCCGCCAGTCGGCCCTTGGCGAGCTCTCGCGAGCCGACGGCTTCACGATTCCTTCCAAACGGACGCACTGTCCGGCACGCTTCAGTTGGCGCATCTGCCAGCCACAGACCGGCTGTGTATGACGACGCACCAGGCGAGGCCACACTGTGCTATCCTGATTGGTGTCGACGCCCTCTGAGATTCGCTTTGTTGGGGCCATGACTTGGACACCCACCGCCTGCAAATTGTTGGCAGTCCGTTCGCCAAGTTGATTGCAGGGCTGGGGTGCTCCTGGAACCGTCGAACCACCAGGCGGCCCGGTTCGATGGATCCCTGGAATTGGTCATATTCGCACGTGGTGTCCTTGACCGGGCGCTGCTCAGGAGCTTTACTCCGGCACGGCATGCAGCGCCCGCAGCGCCTGCAGCAACTGTCAAGCACGTGAGCCTTTAGCCTAATGGACGTGTCTGCGAGAGTCACAGCCAACACACGTCCGAAGCCCAGAGCCATGCGATAGAACCTCATGCCCATTCACGCTCCTTGTGTCTGCAACCATGACTTGTCGTCGTTTCGCAGCCGTGGTGCACTTGTGTAACTGACGATTGACGCGGGGAACGGGCCGTCGCGATCTGACACCGTTCAGAGCAGTCTGATGCAGCCCATGGCCAACCGGGCCAATACGAGCCGGCCTCGCCCGCAGCTTTCCTTTTACGCACCGTCAGTGTGACGCTCGACGCCGGAAGCCGGTCAACAAGGCGCTTCGCGGTCGCCATTTGCCTGGTCCGAGAAGCAAGAGCGGCGGGGGCAAGGTGTGGCTCTGTGGAAACTGGTAGCACGTGTGGGGCTCAAGAGGCAGACTTGCGTTTGGATTGAGACAAAGTATCACATTTTACATGAGGAGTAAAGTCGATGCGCGGTAGTGTTGCCAAAACAGCAAGTCGGCATGGGGAAAGGCACTGTACTTGCAGGACGGCGCTATGATACACACGCACATGGAAGGGTCGTGCATACACCTCATTTACCATTTTGTCTGGTGATAGAGGAACAGTGCACTATGGCTGCTGGCGCCTACAGCTTCGCTCTGACCTCAGTCGCCTTGTGTAGATCCTTTCCCTTGACTTCAAAGTACTCCCTAATCTTACTTCTCGCCGCATTAACAGCTTCACGATCTTCAATCGTACTCGGCACATTGACCTCCTTGTCAAAGTCTCCATGCGTGGCATTATCGAGCAGCTCTCGTAAAACGCGCCTTAACGTCTTACCGCTACGTGTCTTCGGGATCATAGCCTTGCCTTGAATGATGCCGCCGAGAGAAGCAATTGCGCCAATCTGCTCGCGGACGAGGTTCTGCACCTCGGAGAGAAGTCCATCTTCAGGAACGGCAGGGTCTGGGTGAGGGTGCGTAGCGAGCGTAACAAACGCGAACGGCAAGTGGCCTTTCAGGGCATCGGGTATGCCAACCACAGCTGCCTCAGCAATCGAGGGGTGGGTCGTAATGGCCTGTTCGATGGCGCCTGTGCTGAATCGGTGAGCAGCTACATTGATGACATCGTCTGCTCTGGACATTATCGAAATGTAGCCGTCTTCGTCAATCATACCAGCATCACCTGTCATGCTGTTAGCCGATGGAGGGGAATATCACACCAAGAACGCTTTTACCAGTATCAATCCACTTCCCATCGAACCTCTTCATGTACCCCTTGTAGAAGCGCTCTTCATCTTCCCACAATGTCGTGAAAGCGGTCGGTGCCAAAGGTATGCCCATGACAATGTTGCCCATTTCCCCTCTCTGCACCTCCCTGCCAGAGTCATCAACGACACGTACATCAAACCCTGGCATTGCTTTTCCAGCAGAACCGGGCTTGATCGGAAGAGGCTTTGGCCGGTCAGGCGAAGAGAAATCAAGCCCAGCGGAAGCACTCAACGCGATCCCAGAGATAGGCGATCCAGATTCCGACGACCACCAGTTATCAACCACTATGGCCCCGGGCGCACAGTGTTTAGTCAGAAGCCTCTGGTACATCTGCACGATGCTTGGCTCACTCCTCTCGCCAGCCAAGAATAGCGCTCGCAACGACTTGAGCGCACCCTTCTCTCCATATCTTTTCTCGAAAAAGTCGTTCTCTCCGTCCTCACGCCTAATCGCGCGTAGGGCTGTTGGTGCAGTGAACATGGTGGTAACTTTGTAGTCTTGGATTATTCGCCAAAACGTGCTTGCATCGGGTGTGCCGACTGGCTTGCCTTCGAACAGCACAGTTGAAGCTCCAACGAGCAACGGGGCATAGACAATGTAGGAATGGCCAACGACCCATCCGATGTCAGAAGCGGTAAATTGAACATCACCGGGACCATGTATGCCAAAGAGATACTTCATGGAGAAGTTGAGGCCAACTGCGTGTCCTCCTGCGGAGCGAACGACCCCTTTCGGTAGCCCGGTAGTGCCGCTTGTGTAGATGATGTAGAGCCCATCTTCACTTCTTACAGGCACAGCCTCAGCTTTCAATCCTCTGTTTCTGGCACTCTTGATAAGACGCTGCCAGTTTCTTTGACCCTTCTCCTTCACCACGGGGTCCCACCTCAGCTGGTCTCTCTGCCAAATAATCGTCTTGGCTGGTTTGACCTTGCTCTTCTGTATCGCCTCTTCTATCATGCTTCTGTACGCAGTTGGTTTCTTGGATCCTTCGATGCCGCATGATGCTGTCATAATTGCTACAGGTCGGCTAGCCTCGATGCGTTGCGCAAGTGCTGCTGGAGAGAAGCCGCCGAAGACAACAGA
The DNA here is from genome assembly GCA_028584115.1 of Stagonosporopsis vannaccii. Classification (NCBI taxonomy): domain Eukaryota; kingdom Fungi; phylum Ascomycota; class Dothideomycetes; order Pleosporales; family Didymellaceae; genus Stagonosporopsis; species Stagonosporopsis vannaccii. Next base: position 175,723 of record VWXS01000057.1, on the reverse strand, counting down.
ATGAATAGCACCAAGTCGAGCGATCGCCAGCATAGCAAATATCGCGGCAGGGATCATGGGCATGTAGATGAGTACAACATCCCCCTTCTTCACGCCCTCTTCCCGGAGCACGCCGGCAAGAGTCTCCACTTCCTTAAGGAGCTGTTTGTAGCTGTATTGCTCTTTCGTGCCGGTAACTGGACTGTCCCAATATATGGCTATATTGTCACCATTCCCTTGCGCTACATGTCGGTCAACGCAATTGTAAGTTGTAGAAATCTCTCCGTCAGTATACCAACTCCATGAATCATGCTGAACATTGCTTTTCTCAAGGACCCGTGTTCTCTTTTCGAATGCCTTTGTCGGCTTCTTGTGCCAATGCATGTTCTCTCCTTGCCTCATCCAGAACTTTTCTGGGTCTCTCATGGATTCGGCGTACACCCTATCCTGAGGATGCTCTTGAACCATGGTGCTGTAGGTTCTACACTTGACTGGCTTTCGCTGTGAACAATACTGGATGCGCTGAGCCACTCCAGATCTGCAGGCCTTGACCCAGCTTCTTGTAATCCTGGTATCCAGTCGACAGTAGCGAGCGTGTATTCTGCGAACCTAGCAGTAGACTGCCAGCTCTGGAATCGGCTTCACTTTCAGTGTCTATGCCGAAACGATGTAGTCGATGTGAATGTCGTACTTGGAGCCAGTCCGCTGGAGTATGATCAGGCGCAAGTGAAATTCAGATTCAGTATGAGTATGCAATGCGTCAAGTCCCGTTTCAGCCGGATTTTATTGCTGGTTTTCGGTCCAAAGGACGTGATGACGATGCCGAGGGCATGGTGTCCGGGGCCGCTAGCGCAATGCGGGGGAGCGCTTGCTCGCTCAATCTCATCTTGTGTGGGTCCAGCCTCCGGAGCCTTTGCCCAGAGTGACCCGTGACACGTGATTTTGCAACACAGCGGAGGAATACGCATCTTCTATGATACCCCCCCTTGTGGATCTGTCACAATTTCAAATCTAGCTTCTGATAACTCACATAAGGCTGTTCCGGCAGTATGAGATCAGGACCAGTACAGACTGTACCGATCGCTCACGTGTGTCAGGGGTTGAGGAAATTTGAATCCCACTAGGAGCAGTGTTCCTACACTGAAATATCTTGAGCTAGGTTTCCTGATGTGTTTGCTAGCGTGTGATCGAGCAGTGACGTGGTGATATGGTACTGAGAGATGGGTATGTGTCACGTGACCGTCCACACCACTTTGGCTGGTGGCAGCTTTAACCACCATGATAAGGTTCCAGGCGAATGATACTCTGTGTAATAATACTTTGATACATAAATTATAATATGTATAAGTCTGGCCGATTTTTATAACGTTGTGCTTCGGTATCATTTTTTTACAATGTTTAAGTTGACAATTAAAACATCATCTAATCTCACATCTTCAACAAACAATTTACTGGAAGAATAATTATCCACAAGCGAAGTCACACTCAACCTCTCAAAGAAGGATAATCTATTGGTAAAATATAATTTATTCATGCCATGCTTGCTGTAGATGTTCTCTCCAAGGTGTGGTGTACTATCTACAAATACCAAAAGCCTCTCTTCATGGACCACCCACAGGAGCCGACGTGCTGAGTCTTCTGGCTTGATCCGTAGCGTTGAGCTCAATGCCGAGCTTCTCGGCCACAGTAATGAAACCCCTGTGGTCATTACCACAGCCGACCCACAAGTCCACCCAGCCCCGCGCCTTCTCGATCTCATCATGACTCCAGTCTTCCTCGAATGGGCGCTCAACGTATATCGTCTTCAAGCCATTGTCTTTGGCGGCCTTGAGATCACTGAGGTGCGCGGCAACCATGGCACATTGGTTTGGAGGTAGATGTAGCTTCTCAGCAGCCCCAAGATACACGCGCGGTGACGGCTTGTAGGTGCCGAAGAGCTCGGCCGAGAACACATGGGTGAACGGAATGGCACTGTGAGTACGCAGATCTCCGAGGAGACTCAAATTACCATTGGACAACGTGCACGTGTCTGTAAGATCAGCGCGTGTGGTACCAACGTTAACCGAACTTACAAAAGAGCCTGTTCAACATGGAGACGCCCATGGCAGAATCTGCCCATGGCTCCAGTCGATGCCAAATCAGACTGATAGCACGCAGCTGTTCGCTGTCCCACAAACCACCGATCTGCCACTGGATAACCAGCTCATTCAAAGATTCGAGATGGTGCTCATCGACCGATTTCCAAGGCACGGACGGATCAGCGGCGAGCTTTCGTGTGAAGTCCTTGTAGCTGTTTCTCCATTGCTGTGCAAACTCGCCCCATCGCTGCGTGGTCATGTTCGATGCTGTGAGTCTGACACGGGACGCCAAAGACGCAGTGGCAGAATTGAGCGCAGCATGGGCCTGGGCCTCGAGCTCGCCGACAACGGTAGCGCGCCAGTCGACGCACGTACCGAAGACGTCAAAGAACAGGGCTCGAGGTGGAGGTGAGATAGCCATCGTGATACCAGAAATCGCTATCGGAGATGCTCTGGGTAGCGGAGTTGGCGAGGTAAGGTCATTTTGTATTGGACGCTGCGGTGATCCTGCCATGGAGGGGCCTCACGAATACGATAACGTCAGAGGAACGAGGATGACCGGATATGCAGCGGGCGATCGGAAAAGCGTCATTGACAGTCGCGAAGGGAAGCGAGCCGCGCGAAAGAAAACAGAAGAAGGGGAGACGCAAGAGAGGGAAGTAAAATAGCGACGACGCTCGAGGCTGCACAGAGGAAGTTGTGCTCGAGCATTGTACACTTGCCAAATGCGGCTATTGACAAAGAGAGAAGCGTTCAGGCGCTGCAAGATTCGAGTAGGGGTAGCTGCAACAGCAGGCAACAGCAATGACGAGCACACAGACAACTCAAGACGCATCCAAGTCATGTTTTGTTGTAATGGTGATGAGGCGTATTGTGTTGGACTACGCTAGGAACTACTGCATTGGTCGGTGGCCGCTATGACCATCGCGTTGCATCGACATCAAAACAAGCCGACACGTCGGAATTTCACAGCCACGGCACAATTGTCAGCGACAAGCAGTGAAGTATTATGGTATCATTCCATGTAAAAGCAATCAATCCCACTGATGTGACCGTAAACTCCGTAGCCTACTATACAAGGCATTGTGACCATCCACCCAAGCACCGAAACCGACCGTAGACCAACGAGGCCGGCAGAAGTCGTGATATGAAAACCGTGAAAGAAATGCGCTTAACCACCGAAACCGTAGAGGGTGCGGCCTTGACGCTTGAGGGCATAGACAACGTCGAGAGAAGTGACGGTCTTGCGCTTGGCGTGCTCAGTGTATGTGACAGCATCACGGATGACACCCTCAAGGAAAGTCTTCAGAACACCACGGGTCTCCTCGTAGATCACTGACGATTGTTAGCTACACGTTAGAAGAGGTTAAGCAAGACACATACTGGCTGAGATACGCTTGACACCACCACGACGCGCGAGACGACGGATAGCAGGCTTGGTAATACCCTGGATGTTGTCACGCAAGATCTTGCGGTGACGCTTGGCTCCGCCCTTGCCGAGACCCTTGCCACCCTTGCCGCCTGCGAGACGCGTCAGTACGTTGTTTGTCAAGACGATTGTGCAAGACACGCTCCGTGAAGAGACGCGTCAAGGCGGGGATCATGGAGGAGCAGACTTACGACCAGTCATGTTGATGTGTGTGTGGGGAAGTTGGAAGTTGAGTGAGAAAGTTGAAGCGGGCTGAAGCTGGGGAGAAGATGCAGTTGGCTGATGATGGAAATAGTGCTGCTGGGGAGGTCTGGTGCTTAAGAGGACAGGGCGGGTCGTGCACTGAGGCCGCTGGATCACACACGCCTGACGCCTGCCGGCCCAGATCAACCGCTGCGCACGGGCGCGCTTTCCAGATCAACGACCGTGCCACTTCCTAATCGGGGGCGCGCCTTAGCGAGCCAATCAGCACGACCCGCCCTCACCTGTGAGTTTCGAAGTTGCTGTTCCCGCTGCAAAACAGCGTTGATGTTCTTGCGCCGCTTTCCAGCGCGCCTTTCAGAGTTGATTTTCCAGGCAGCCGCCCGCCCCCGTTTACTTATTAACCTCGCCCGCCCGCCCTCCTCCCTCTCTCATCCACCACACAGCTCCACTCCACAGCCTCAACATCTTCATCAACACACAACACATCCACATCACCAGCCATGGCCCGCACCAAGCAGACCGCCCGTAAGTGCCTTCCACCCTGCTCGCATCTACTGCATCCCGCGCATCGTCGCTGCAGCGGCTTGATGTGCTGTCGCAGCCTGTCGGCCGCCGCCACCTCTACGCTGCACGCCACGCCACGCCTTTGCCTGCTTTTGCGCATTACCTCATCGCACCTCACTCGCAACCTATCACTAACATACTACTGCAGGTAAGTCCACTGGTGGCAAGGCTCCCCGTAAGCAGCTCGCCTCGAAGGCTGCTCGCAAGTCCGCGCCATCAACTGGTGGTGTCAAGAAGCCTCACCGCTACAAGCCTGGTACCGTCGCTCTCCGTGAGATCCGTCGCTACCAGAAGTCGACCGAGCTCCTCATCCGCAAGCTGCCCTTCCAGCGTCTTGTGCGTGAGATTGCTCAGGACTTCAAGTCGGATCTCCGCTTCCAGTCCTCCGCTATTGGCGCTCTCCAGGAGTCTGTCGAGGCTTACCTCGTCTCTCTCTTCGAGGACACCAACCTCTGCGCCATCCACGCCAAGCGTGTCACCATCCGTACGTTTCCCTGGTCACTCCGACAGTAACCATCTGCTAACAGCCCACAGAGTCCAAGGACATCCAGCTTGCTCGTCGTCTCCGTGGTGAGCGCGGTTAAGCTTGTCACTTCATGATACCGGCCTCACGACAACTTCTTGGTCGGTGATGGATATTTGGTTACTTTCATAGGCGTTTTCACGGAATCATGGTTCACGGTCTTCAACTCGGGTTTATGGGTGCACTGGAGCGGTGCTGAGCATGTAGTATATCCAGCTAATCAGTGGCGATTCACTGACGATTGACGAATCGATCGGTTCAAACTTCAATGTCTGCTTTCTTGATGTGATTATGATATGTTCTCGGTTGCCCGCCTTTGGCGTTGCTCGTCGCTTTATCGACAACAAGCCATCCGTCTGCGACCGCGAGTGCGTCGACGGGCTCACAGGATGCTTACGTCCTACCATCTGTCACGGCGTGTCGCAATTACACTGTGAATCGGCAAAACGCTGCATAGGCTATGTGAGGATCTGTCAGCCGCCGCGCGCAAACGGCGCCACTGAAGAGTCTCTGGAGGCTGGATCCGATCACCCCGCAGTGACGCTCTCCGCGCGGCCCCTACCACGACCATGGCCGTGAGTACAAAGGAAGATATTGCGCCATGGCTGAGCAAGCAAGTGTCGTGCCACATGGTACATTATCGCCAGCTGCGGGAGAAGCACCAGAACCACCGAAATGACCTGGCAGCAAGAGTTTTGGTCATGGATGAGTCCTTCCTACGTCAAAACCGCTGAACCTCCAACGGTCGGTCAGAAGGCGCCCTCAACGCCCAAGTTTACCGTTCCCGAGGATGGGAAACCAACAATCATCGCCTTTCTGAGGCATTGCGGCTGTCCTTGTGAGCTACACCGAGCCTAATGGCATGCCTGGTCGCGTCCACTACACTAACGCCGAACAGTTGCGGAGAAAACGTTCCTCAACCTACGCGATGCAGCTGCTGCGTCTCCTAGCGTCCGCTTCATCGCTGTCTCGCACAGCGACCAGGGCTCGACCGACCGCTGGCTTGCCGCACTGCCCGATACCTCGAAGAACACCCAGCCAAACCTGCACATCATCGTAGATGCCGAACGAGAGGCATACGCTGCGTACGGCCTCGGCATTTCAAGTTTCTATCACGTCCTCTCGCCCGCCGGTCTAAGCAATTTAAACAAGCTGGGTAAAGAGGAGGGCATCTGGAACAGACCCACTGAGAGTGGGAACAGATGGCAGACTGGAGGCAACTTTGGAGTCGATAAGAACGGTATAGTGCGGTGGAACGGCAAGCATGAGCGGGCTGACGACATGTCCGATTTCAAGGAGGGCATATCTCTTGTGACTGCACACTAATCGCATAAGACGCAGCGATGTACGCTCTGACCGAGAGTAAGATCTATCGCGCTTGTGGTGACGTACATGAACGTTTGAATGTCATCTGGTGTGTTTGTTACATATCCAGGGCAAGAGCAAGCCGATATTGTTATGTACATAAAGTACTTTCCTGTCCTTACTATTTGATGGTTTACTCCCACGCACTCCACGCAAGTCGACCATGTAATCTCAACAGCCACCTTATTTCCAACGGCGTGAGCATCAGGTGTATGGTACTGCAGGGCCCACGCGCATCTCCCAACTGATTTTGCGAGTTGAGGCGTTTGGGCACATTCAGTGCACGACCTGAAAACTCATGATGTCACGCACGCGATGCGCGCCTCGGACGTCGCGTCTTGCGCTTATTGCCACCCGCTAACACATCACCACTCCGCGCTGACAGAAGATGGCAACATGGCCGTACCGTTCGTGCCGGTAACGCACACACAGAGCGACTGTGGCTCTGAAATCGATGTCGATGTCAAGGCTCCTGCTCACATGAGCGACTATGGCTCGGAATTCGACGCGACTGAGATTGACGAAGACGCGCTGCTAGCAAGCACTTTCGAATTGTTCACTCAAAGGATTCCCATATCCGCAGAGAAGATTTCTGTGCTCCCGAGCATTGAATTCGTGCAGGGTGAGGTCGAAGACGAAGATCAAGATGATCCCTTCGTTATGCACAGGCGGCCTCTGTTGCGTGTGGCGAAGAGAGCCAGGCGCAGCGTTCAGGATACGCAAGCACGTCGAGAAATTGAAAGTTCTCCAGTTCGCGAGACGTTGGAAGTCGAGTACGACGAAGGGTCGCGCCGGGCATGGAGTGGTGTGTTGACCCAACTCAACTGGTTGCACTTCGGTTGACTGACAACTAACAGCGCATAGTCCCTCTTGAAGAACCGCAACTTGGAAGTCAAATAAGTAGAACCAAGTGTGCGCGAGTGAGCTCCACTCCAATTACTATGGGCACGATTTTGGATCCCGATGCTGCGGTTATCGATACACGTCCACCGATCGAGCGCTTTCGCACGAAGCCAAAGAAGCCACTCTCTGTCACCGACCTAGTCTCGCCAGCCTGGTGTGAATTACAATACTTCTATACATTGTCGAAGTTTGGACGCAAGCCTCGGACGCCAGCGATGCGCACAGGGACAAAAATCCACCAGAAACTTGAGGACGAGGTACACACAACAGTGCCAGTGCAGGTACAGACGAAAGTGGACCGCTTCGGCCTGCGAATTTGGAATACAATTTCCGGACTACGGTGTCTACGTGAGACCGGTTTGACCCGGGAACTTGAGGTCTGGGGCGTGGTCGAGGGTCAAGTTGTCATTGGTGTTATTGACGAGGTCTCCTACGAATGCCCCGATCCGGATCTCGAGGAAGAACTTGAACGGTCGAAAGCAGAGAGAGATGGTGGCACGGTGCCATTACCCAAAAATCAACTTAGCATTGCACAAGCTCTCGCTAAACGCTCTGCTGCCGACTCTAGCAGCGATGCATCGATAGGGCGCATCGATCCCACCCAGCAGATCTACATTGCAGATGTGAAGACGCGCGGTGTGCGATCGAAGCCAACTGGCACTTCGCTGCGGCCGACATGGATGCAACTCATGTTGTACCGCAAGCTTCTTGAATCTCTGTCCCTCAACACTGTGGATGCTGAGACTGTCTTCGCGCGCTACGACCTGAACCCGAAGGAACCTTTCACAGAGGTCTTTCTTCGCGAGATTGGAGACATTGGACCTGATGATGAAGCCGCCCAATTTCCCACTTTGCTCTCATTGTGGTCTTTGATGATCACCGAGATGCAGGTAGTCATACCCGCGTCTAGCCTCTCCCCCATTCTCCGTGCTGAATTCCGCTACTCGAGAACGGGCGATGTCATTGGTAGCGAGCTGGTTGTGTACGAAGCAAGTATCATCGAGCAGTATATAACGGATGAGATGGCATGGTGGAAGGGCGCGAGAGAGGCCAAGGGCGTGGAGATCGAAGAGGCGTTCAAATGTAGGATATGTGACTTTGCGGACAATTGTACATGGCGACAGAAGAAGGTTGACGATGCTGTTGAGAAGAGCAGACTACGACGAATAGGGAGGGGACAGAGCGCCGTTTGAGAGATCTTGTTAGTGCTTGGGCTGAGTACAGTGTTCATCACTCGATACTGCATCTCTGGCGTTGATTGTCGGCTTTGATAATAATATCTTTATCGATATGAGGCATCTTTTGTTCACTTCCTACCACAGTGTACTCTGGACGTGCGCCATGTGCCGGTGTTATCAGAGGCCAACTTGTCATTTGTTGCAATGATCGGACCGAGCGTATTTCGAGTGCTCTAATTTACGATACGAGTCCGAACGATTACAGTTACATTGCACCTATGTGACATGCGCATCAGGTATGACGTCATCCTATATTATGCTTCAAGTATTTTTTCCATCTACTTGAGCAGTTTTTTTGATTGCATGGAGCTTGTATTGTGATGTTATATAGTTGTTATATGGGACGAACCATGTGTTGCGACGTGATGTTTTTTTGATGATATAGCTCACGCTTGAAATAACCCACACTAGTACATGCTGTTGACCTCAAGACCTTACCCAAATATTTAAATCGTGCAGGTGGTCGACTACTGTCCGCTAGGAACATTGTATGGACCATAGCCCGGCCTAGGGAAATTCGGCGTTCCATCATCGTTCCACGTAAACGCCTGCGCGCGGATTGTTCGTGCGCTCCAACCGTTCGTCGGGTCCCGCATGCCATGATAGACGATCCAGTCTTCCTTCCCATCAGGACTAGTAGTGAAGCTCGCATGCCCGACACCGTAAGCCTCTTCGCCGGGGTTTTGATAGAAAACTGGGTAAGGATGCTTGTGCCAGTCGCCTGGGTTCATCGGATCGTTTCCCACAAGCTCCAACTGGGCAAGACAGTAGTTACGGTTATCTGAACGTGCGGCGCTGTAGATGAGGAAATTCTGCTGCGTCCTCGGATTGACGAGTTGCTGAGGACCCTCATTGGACGAGAGGCGATCATTGCTTGCGCGGCCGAATGGAGTTTTTTCCCAAGGATACTGTGGGACTGAGATAATCTGCCGTTCCGTGAAAGGCGAAGATACGGTCCAAGGATCGGATAGCTTGGTGATGCAGAGGTTGGCTGGCCAGCCATCATACTGGCGATACCAGCACGAGTAAATGTGGTACAGCTGCTTATTGTGTTGGAAGTAGGTGCCGTCTATGGCAAACTGATTGTATGTGCTGAGCTCGCCTTTATAGGCATAAGAGGCACTCCAGGGATCAGAGCCAACGCCCTCTACAACGTACATGCGGTGATTGACCGCAGGGCAGTTGTACTCACACCACATCTCGGTCTCTGGTGGTGGAGAGTCATTGCGCGGATCTGCGGTAAAGATAACGTACCAGTTGCCGTTGAGGTTATGGAGTTCCGGTGCCCACAGATCTGTAGAGTAGTTCATACCCGGAGGTGGCTTGAAGAGCAATTTCAATTCGGCATTGTTCCAGTCAGTCAGAACCTTGCTTCGCTGTAGAGTGATGTTCTCGTTGTTGGTATAGGTCATGTAATAGTAATCATCATGGCGAAAGACCCAACTATGCATGGTCAGCCTAAAGGAATGGTCGGCTTAGGGGGATTGCTTACGGATCAGCGCCTACAGTGTTAAGAACTGGGTTCGTGAACGTGGTGTTGGAGGTTGTCGCGTTTGGCGCTGTGTAACTGGCACTCGCAGCAACAAGAGTCGCGATCAGCAAAAGCGTGAACATGCTTGTTGGCTGCTAACAGCAGTGCTTCAAAGCTTGACAGAGGTAGAGAACTGGAGAACGAGAAAGCATACGAGCTCCAACCAGAGATATACCAAAAGAGGCAGTGTGAAGTGAAAGCGAATGAACCCGGGGCAGGGCTTAAAGTCAAGGCAGACGCACCGCAGATCTGCACGGGGTACATGTGGGGGATCGTGTTATAGTAGCACTACCGATACAATGGCTGGTATGATCCTATACATCACGTAACAGGCGGGCGCGGTGATTCACTGTTAGTACATACAATATCGCTTGTGGCAATCTAGTACACAACGGCATATGTCATGGATGCTCGAGTCCTCTTAATTTTTTGTACTGTTGCTATCCAACCTTAGTGACGGATTGCGGGGAAAAGGAGTGGAGTACCTACATGCACGCTAACGAAACGCGCTTCGGCAGCTTTTCCGCCTCGCGTGTCAGTCTGATCTTTCCTTCCCAGGCACCATGAACAACTCGCAATTTCGTAGACTGCTGCTCAGTGATCAACCCAAGCAGCAGGATGGGGCCAAACAGGAAGCTCTGTCTGCCTCGCGCACGCCTGGCGGCGCGCTCGGCGCACGCAAACATTCAAGCATACCTATGACACCGTGAGCATCAGCTGAAAGATCCACGATCGCTACCTACTGACATGACTGCAGGCGCCAGGTTGGCAGGGGCTCTGTTCAAACTGACTTTGCTCGCCAGTTGGCGGAGCGCAATGCGAAAGCGAACCCACAGAAGACACCCCGCGCTTCAGCACCCAAGGGTACAAAGCTTGCGGCTGGCTACACTGATCGCACGAAAATGAGAATTGACGAGGAGGACAACGAAATCGCTAAGCGCATCAAAAACCTCGAAGAAGCCATGAAGCTAGGACAAATTGACCGCGAGACTTTCGAAAAGCTTGTGTCAGAAATCTCAGGTGGCGATGTCAGCACCACACATTTGGTCAAAGGATTGGACAGGAAATTGCTCGAGCGAGTGCGGCGAGGCGAGGATGTTTTGGGCAGCAGCGAGGACTCAGCAGCCAAGTTGGAGGAGGGAGACCAAGCTAGCGAAGACGTTGAAGACGCTTTCGATGAGCTAGCTGAAGCAGATGTCGGTCCCGTCACTCGCGAGAAGGTGGAGAAGAAAGGCAAAACAATGGTGGCACCACCGCCATCACAATTCGTAGATACGAAGCGGACGCGAGCGGATATTCTGGCGGAGCTGAGGAAACAACGCGAAGAGGCAGTAAAGGCAGCAGAGGCCGAGCACGAGAAGAAATTTCCAACTCTAGGACCTGGCTTCCGAAAGATCAACCCACAGGGCGAGCAGTCCAGAATTGAGATCGACGAGAAAGGGCGCGAGGTTCTCATCGTCAAAGGGCCAGATGGAAAAGAGAAGAGGAAGGTCAGGAAGCAGAGGGCTGCAGACCAGCTATCTTCCGAAGTTCGGCACGACTTAGACGATGCAACGAAACCAATAAATATGCACAACCTGCCAGAGCCAAAGGCACAAGAGAATTCCGAGGACGAAGATATCTTTGCAGGTGTTGGCTCCAATTACAATCCCCTTGCAAACCTTGACGATGACGATGACGACGATGACGATGCAGACGAACTTGGATCAGGCGAAGAAGGAGAAGCTACACCAGGTTTTGATATCGAGAAAGCTTCTGCCACCCGGACGCATGATCTCGCAACCCGAACGCTTGGTCCTGCAACGGCGGAGGCGTCAAAGCCAAGTGAGCCCAATCAGCATGTGAGAAGGGACTACTTCAAGTCCAAAACGACTCGAAGCAGCGTCTCTGATAACGTATCTGGTCTTTCATCCGCGGATGCTACAGTGCGCGCTGCCCTGGCCAAGGTGCGAAATCTCGATGAGCAATCCACGCTGCTACAGAACCTGTCCTCTGCCAACCCTAGTGCTGCAGAATCCGAAGAAACCCGTCTTAAGAAACGTGCTGCCGAGCTTGCAGCATCAGATCGCGATATGGAGGACATAGACATGGGCTTTGGCGAGTCGCGTTTCGACGACGCTGATGAGATGGAGCGCGAGGGGGAGAAAGTGAAGTTCAGCGAGTGGAAGGGACTTGGCACCGGTGCCGGCCACGATGACGATGTAGAAGACGGACTCAGGGCTACGAAGAAGCGGAAACGAGGCCCGAAGAAGAGGAAAGGAGACGTGAACAATGCTGATGATGTCCTCAAAGCGATGGAGAGGCAGCGGGAAAAGAAGTCCAAGACTCTTGGATGAAGAGTTCGTTCAAGTTATATACCCTGTACATATCAACGTACCCAAATCAAGTGGTAACCTTCTTAATGGCGTGGTTTGGATAAGGAGAATTATCTGAGGTTTCGCTCGAGACTTTCTTCACGTACTCTGTCACATGCAGTCCAATTGCGCTAGTGCGTCATGGCAAACAGTGTTCAGGATTGTGCCACAATCCACACGGCCTTAACCAACATCGTCAATATGCCTCAGCAACAACGGCAGCCTGCTTTGAGAAATGTGTCGCGGGTCATTATTCGGCCTACATGGGCTAACATGATTGCAGTATGGTATTTACCAAAGGTATTTGCGCCTTTCACGTACCGCAAGACTTGAGCTAACAGGCAACAGGGCATCCTGTTCTTTATCGCGCACCCGTACCTCTATCCCATGCTCAAGACCCGTCTTCTGCCCGCTTTTCTGCTTAGCACATTCGTCTTGTTGAACCTTTTCTTCTGGACCTTTCTTCCACAGGTTGCATTCCTCTCGATATTCCATAAAGGTGGCAGCGCCTGGGTGAATGGCACATTTCTAGTCCTGGGAGAAGGAGCGGCAGTGGTGGCTATCCTGTTCGAAGCTTTTCTGGTTGATGAGACTCAAGTGGACATCTTCGATGCGGTCATGATACACAAAGGCTACGAAGACCTCATCCGCCAACACCGTCCTGTGTCAGAGGATAATTTGAACGACCCTGTACGACGTCTGGGAAGGCCAACGAAGGCCTCCGTATACGCGCCGTTCTCCTTCCGCCAGATTGCTGAGTTCGTCATACTACTTCCACTCAATTTCGTGCCATATGTGGGGGTGCCGCTGTTTCTGTTCCTTACCGGATACCGTGCAGGACCCTTCCAGCACTGGCGGTACTTCCAACTCTTGGGCTTCGATCGTAAGCAAAGAGCAAGCTTTGTGAGTAAGCTTAGATGGCAGTACACTTGGTAAGATACATGGTGCAAAGTGACATGCTATCCCACTAACGGACTTCAGGTATGGCACCATCTACTTATTCCTACAGTTGGTCCCACCCTTCAGTATGCTTTTCCTATTGACAGCTGCTGTCAGTTCTGCACTATGGGCGGCCGACCTTGAGGCAGCTCGCCGACAAGTGGAAGAAACATCAGTCACCCCTCAGTACATGGACGAGCCGGACGCTGCGGTATAGGCATCGCTGTAAACGTTGATACATACTGTGATTGCAATGATTATTTCCGACTCACTTTTGCATATCATCATGTGAACGACGTTCTTGATGTAGCGCATATGTATCTGGATGCTAGCTCTCCATGTAACAAAGCACTAGGAATAACAGGGCATTTGTCATTGCCATTTCGTACATCACGACACTAGTGACGATGTACCTCTTCTTCGGCAATAGGCTGCCTTGTCACTGCTGGCCAAGCCAAGGCACAGACAGCACTACTTAACATGGGGAATGGCACAATAGACGCGAGACCTATGATTCGGTATTTAGCGCCCGACGGGCCTCAAAGCGGATTGTGCAAAGCGCAACATATTATCCCCAGCAGCTAGACGTGAGTACCTCCAGGTCCGGAGTGATGGGGAATGCAGGGATCCGAGCTCTATGGTGCCGAAAGCGTCTGGGGTGTGGGCCAACCAGGGTTTCATTCAGGAACTGGCGCGAATGCACGTGCAATCCAAGAATGACCAGGTGACGACACCGATAGCTCCTGGCGCTAAGCTGCCCCAGCCCCAGCCTCCCAGGCACCCAAAACCGCCCATCCGCCGCATCCCTCCATCATCCACTCCACCTGCATTGTCCAAGTGCAGTTCATCATCGTTTCAAACCGTCCACTGTCATCATGAAGACAGCTATTCTTCTCGCCGCAGGCGCGCTGGCCTCGCCCGCCGTTGCCGGCGTGCACAAGATGAAGCTCCAGAAGGTGCCTCTTTCGGAGCAGCTGGTAAGTCTACAACATCGCCGCCTTACGGTGGCAACATGGACTAACAGCTCCTAGAAATACGCAAACATCCAAGAGCACGCAAAGGCGCTCGGTCAGAAGTACATGGGCATCAAGCCCGAAACCCACGCCGAGCAGGTGTTCAAGGCGCCCTACGTCGCCGACGGCTCGCACCCTGTCCCCGTTAGCAACTTCCTGAACGCACAGTGTACGTTGCACCCATGTCGCACCTCTTCAGCACTGTATTGAACATCGACTGACAATGTCAAGACTTCTCCGAGATCTCTCTCGGCACTCCTCCGCAGGACTTCAAGGTTGTTCTCGACACCGGAAGCTCCAACCTCTGGGTCCCCTCGTCCGAGTGCAATTCCATCGCCTGCTACCTCCACAGCAAGTACGATTCGTCAGCGTCGTCGACTTACAAAAAGAACGGTACTTCGTTCGAGATTCGTTACGGATCTGGCGAGCTCAGTGGCTTCGTCTCCAACGATGTCTTCCAGATCGGCGACCTCAAGGTCAAACACCAGGACTTCGCCGAGGCCACCTCCGAGCCTGGTCTTGCTTTTGCATTTGGCCGTTTTGATGGCATTATGGGACTTGGCTACGACACCATTTCGGTCAACAAGATCGTCCCTCCCTTTTACAATATGCTCGACCAGGGCCTGTTGGACGAGCCCGTCTTCGCCTTCTACCTCGGCGACACCAACGAGGGTCAGGAGTCGGTTGCCACCTTCGGCGGTATTGATGAAAGCCACTACAGCGGCAAGCTTACTAAGATTCCCTTGAGGCGCAAGGCTTACTGGGAAGTCGACCTCGATGCCATCACTTTTGGTAAGGAGACTGCTGAGATGGACAACACCGGTGTCATCCTGGACACTGGCACATCTCTTATTGCCCTTCCTTCCACTATCGCCGAGCTTCTGAACAAGGAGATCGGTGCCAAGAAGTCCTACAATGGCCAGTACACCGTCGAGTGCAACAAGCGTGACAGTCTGCCCGACCTCACCTTCACTCTGACTGGCCATAACTTCACTATTGGTGCCTACGACTACATCCTTGAGGTTCAAGGGTCGTGCATCTCTGCTTTCTTCGGCATGGACTTCCCCGAGCCTGTTGGCCCCCTTGCAATCCTTGGTGACGCATTCCTCAGGCGATGGTACTCTGTCTACGATGTCGGCAACTCGGCTGTCGGCCTTGCCAAGGCCAAATAGGGGATTGTTGATATTGGGATGCGTCCGGAGTTTGGGAAGGATTCGGCACTTTCACGACCGCAAGCGACGCTGTCTGGTCTATATTGTGTACATCATTAATGGGTCATGTTTCTTTTGGCGGCACAGAATGATGAAGTCGTCTATATCAGCGAATGAAGTCAACATAATACGGCCTATGTCGTCTGATAATGCCTCTCTCTGAACCGCTTTGTGACCGAGCCCGTGTCTCGATTTGTTATCGATACCGATAAGAACAAGTGACGTATCACAGGGCTGATGTTCAACGCCCAGCTCATGTTCGAGTGTTCGCGTGCGACCTGTGAAGTGTCTCGAGGAAACCGGTCTAGTGGGGGGCAATGTTCCTGAAAGAGGGTTGTTGAGTGATGTTGCCTAGGCAGGTGCTCTGCGTGGCCTGCGTCGACCAGTCATCCGGTGCATGGCGCCGGATGCTGGCGCTAAATGTCGTGCGTGCAGCTTAGGCTCGTCATGCGGGTTGTCAGCGTATCAGTCCATCGATGTACTTGATCAATATGCGACGATCTCCCCCAGAAGCTGCCTATAGCAGTGAGCGTCTCCTCTGCAACGAACCTACACAATTCGACGAGCTGCATGCACAAATCCCTTCGAGCAGCACAGCAAGAGGACTCGGCCGCAACGACCTCCGCGCTCCTAGCCACGTGCAGGTACCGTGACGTGAACGCGCTCAACACACAAGATGGCATCGCAGGACCGAGGGAGGGCCACGTCGAGCCGAAGGCTGTCGAAGAAGCGTAGGCCTTCGGAGCAAGAGCCGCGCAGGCTGTCCCTCGATATCCCAGAGCGCTTTAAGGATGGCGAAGATGCACAAGACGATGTGACGGCGCCCAAGCGGACCGACACCATGTCGATGAATCAGTCTATCTTCTCCATGATTGCTCGTGCAGGACAGCAGTCGCAGACCGACCTTGCGACCATGCAGGAGGTGGATTCTGGCGACAGCGACGAAGAGGGCAAGAGGCGTCAGCCCTTTCACAGCTTAGACGGCGCCGCACGATTGAGCCGCCTGAGCTCTGCGAACAACTTTCAGAGGGCTTCGGAAGAGTCGCAGGATGTCAGGAATGGGCAGGGCAAGCAGCATCGTCGGGTTTTATCGGAGCATAAATTGTTGCGCTCCTTGCCCAAATTGAGAAGCAGAACAGATGCTAGGTCACAAGGCCGACCTGTGGATCAGATGTCGTCCTCCCAGCTTCTCCCCCAGCGCCCGTCGTCACCCGAGCCCACCTCCGTAATTGCGAGCGGACCTTCGTCAAAGATGAGCACCAGAGCGCCCGCTGGCGAAGACACCAAGGTCGAGAAAGCGAAAAGCTCAGGTAGACGGAGCAGACATGGAAGCTCAGCTGGGGCGACCAAGAGCTCAAGGCCTGCCAGTCTTGCACAACGGATACATCAAATCTTCGAACTCGAAGATGTCGAGGAGGTCATTTCTGAGTACCCTTGCTGGCTGCTCCAGAGCATTTTATTGCAAGGTTACATGTACATCACACAGAAACACATATGCTTCTATGCATACATATCGAAAAAACATGTAAGTCTCAAAGTTACTACCTTGGGTATCCGCTGACCTGTTACAGCACGACGTAAGCAAGACTGGCTACCTCTTCAAACGGGGTCGGTCCAAGTACAACAGGTATTGGTTCATTCTCAGAGGGGACGTCTTGTCCTATTACACCAATCCTGCAGAACTCTACTTCCCGCGCAATCGAATCAATCTACAGTACGCCATATCCGCTGGGATTCTCGATGGCAAGAAGAACGAAGAAGAAACAATATTCACAGTCACGACCGACGAACGTACGATCCAGTTCAAGGCTGATAGCGCTGCAAGTGCGAAAGAGTGGGTCAAGTCAATCCAAAAGGTCATTTTTCGAACGCACAACGACGGAAATAGCGTCAAGATCTCGTTACCGATCCAGAATGTACTGGAAATTGAAGAGAGCGCCATACTTGATTTCGCAAACACTGTCAAGGTCAGAGTGATCGACAACGATGAAACGTTCGCCATCGACGAGGTAAAGGCAGGCAATGTATATGCAGGAGATCTAGCTAACACTTACTAGTACTTCTTTTCTTTCTTCACTAATGGACAGGATGCACTCAACGTCCTGCGAATCATGATCAATGACAATGAGCACCACAAAGCACCAGAGTATTGCAACAATGCTGATGTTATCACACCTACTGCATCGCCGAAAGCTGATCCAAAGTCACCAAACAGTCCACCCATAGTTGAACCCGTTCGTGCGACTCTCTCGCCGTTACCGTTGCCACATGCTGGAAGGTCAAGCATCAGTGATGCATCTGCTCGGTCAAGTGTGGATGTAAGCCGGAGGAGCTGGGATGCGCGACGCAGTATGGATGCTAGTCGGATGTTTCGCCGTCCGAGTCAGGAGCTGGGACGCAGCTTTAGTGGGAATCACCACAACGTGCGAGCTACAAGCCACCGCGGCGACAGATCACCTCTTTCACCCAAAGCAACAGATACGGAATCTGCGACTACTTCGCTTGAGCGTGACACCGAGTCTTCGCTCGCGATCCAGTCCATAGATGAGAGCAACGCATCTGCCTCCCAGATCCTCAACCGATCCGATGTGTTTCGGGCACCAGCGAACCATTCTCCTGTTACCGCATCTGACCAATCGCCACTAGCGCGATACTCAGAAGACACAACGCGCTCTTCAGGCAGAGGGAGACAGCCATTGAAACCAGTGCAGCACCTAAAGAGTGACAACAACGCGAAGGCGCGAGTTGACCTACCTGAGACAACAGAAGACGATGTGGAAGCGGGTTTAGCCCAACCACGGTTGTCAGGCTCATCGTCAGCACTCCAGGATATTGCATCCTACCCCTTAAACAAAGCTACAGGCCTTGCGGGGTTTCTGCGAAACCGATCGAAAAAGATGGGCAACCTGCTTGCCACTGAATCGATGGGCTATTACGAGAAGGTGTCCGGAATGTTGGCTGGAGGGCGAAAGCATTACAATACTGCCGAAGGCCTCGAGACTGGCGACCAGGTGCACGGCTTCGAGGATGACGAAGACGCAGTAAAGGCAGCAGAGAATTTCAGGGAGCATTTCGCCTTCCCTGAGACCGAGATCCTGCACTCGTCCTTCTTCGCATCACTGCAACGCGTGTTGCCTAATTATGGCAAGATCTACATCAGCGGGAGATATTTCTGTTTTCGAAGTCTGATGCCGACGTCGAAAACAAAAATCATCTTACCACTAAAGGATATCGAGAACGTCAACAAAGAGAAAGGCTTTAGGATTGGCTATCACGGTCTCGCCATTATCATCCGAGGACACGAAGAACTCTTTTTTGAATTCTCGAGAGCCGAGTACCGGGACGAATGTGCCATCACCGTGCTTCGCATATTAGAGAATGCAAAATACCTGGAAGATAGAGACTCCACTTCCTCAGGCGTTGACAGCGACGACGAGACAGCTAAGGCGGAGCACGATCTTCTCCAACAAGCACGTCAAGACACTGCAAACGATCCCCGAGTCGACGTTTCCAACATCGTGCGCGCTGCGGACCAGGAGCGGATCCCACTCATTTTCGATGACCCGCTTGCATCATTCGTCGATTTCAAGCCAGCAGAATCACTTACGGTCGTTTGCCTTACCATTGGATCTCGTGGTGATGTGCAGCCGTACATCGCACTCTGCAAAGAGCTCTTGAAGGAGGGGCACAAACCGCGGATCGCAACGCACGCTGAGTTTGAGCCTTGGGTTCGGAAGCACGGTATCGACTTTGCGCCCGTTGATGGCAACCCAGCCGAGCTTATGCGGATTTGTGTAGAGCACGGCATGTTCACGTACGGCTTTATGAAAGAGGCGAACTCGAAATTCCGCGGCTGGCTGGACGATGTCTGCAGCTCCGCGTGGCGGGCGTGCCAGGGCGCCGACGTTTTGATCGAGAGCCCCAGCGCAATGGCCGGTATCCATATTGCAGAAGCACTCGAGATCCCGTACTTTCGCGCATTCACGATGCCATGGACGCGGACTCGAGCCTACCCACATGCTTTCTCGGTCCTGGAAAAGAAGATGGGAGGAGGCTACAACAGCATTACCTACATCACATTCGATGCAATCTTCTGGACAGCCATATCCGGGCAGATCAACAAGTGGCGCCGCCGCGAACTGGGGTTGCAGAACACTTCGCAAGCCAAAATGCAGGCCAACTCTCGACCGTTTTTGTACAACTTCAGCCCGCATGTGGTACCTCCACCGCTGGACTGGCCCGACTGGATTCGTGTGACTGGCTATTGGTTTCTGGACGAAGCTGACACGTATGAGCCGCCTGCAGATTTGAAGGCTTTCATCGAAAGGGCACGTAACGACCAAAAAAAGCTCGTCTACATTGGCTTTGGTTCTATTGTTATTGATGATCCAGCTGCCTTAACAAAAACCGTGGTTGACTCGGTGCTCAAGGCAGACGTGCGCTGTGTCTTATCGAAAGGCTGGTCAGATCGTTTGGAGACAAAGGACGCATCCAAACCCGAGATGCCGCTCCCTTCGGAGGTGTTCCAGATCCAGGCTGCACCACACGATTGGCTGTTCAAGCAAATGGATGCTGCCGTACATCATGGTGGATCTGGGACCACGGGTGCAAGTCTACGAGCCGGTATCCCGACTATAATCAAGCCTTTCTTTGGAGACCAGTACTTCTTCGCTCAGCGGGTCGAGGACCTCGGTGTTGGCGTATGGCTCAAAAAGGTCAACACAAGTGTCTTCAGTCGGGCATTATGGGAAGTGACTAACAGTCAACGGATGATTGTCAAGGCAAAAGTGTTGGGCCAGAAGATTCGCAAGGTACGCAACAGTGATGCCTCGTTGCTGTGAGTTTTACTGACTTTGGCCAGGACAATGGCGCGCAGATAGCGGTCCAGACAATCTACCGCGAGCTAGATCGTGCGCGCACACTCATCAACAAGCACGCCAAGCAGGACGACGACCACACGGACGAATTCGAGGATGACTGGACGATGGTTGACGATGGAGAGGAAGTCGGTGTTGCGCCCTTGGAGGCGCAACATGCCGTCACAGGAATGACTCAGGACGCTTCCCGGACCGGCGGAGGCTCGTTGGTGCTGGGCAGCATGGTATTGAGGGGAGTGCAGACGCGCACTTCAGAGTCTGCGAGTAGAGGCTGAGGGTTCTTGAAATTCGTGCATGTTCAGCATGGCGTTGGTGGAGCTAAGAAGACTAGTAGACACGACTGCTTACGACGCTGCGACATAGGGACGTAACTAGACGACTGCAACGCCGCGCGATTGGTTGCAGGATTGAAGCCTACATATTTGATCAATGACCAGAGGCCTATGTGCTGTCTGTGTGCTGTGTGCCTCTGCTGCGACGTGCAAACATTGAGCACGTGCACGTGTTGACGCAGAGAAGCTCCCGGGTGGCTGCCTGCCGCGGTGCAGCGAAGGCAGCGTGGGCGGGCGCAGGGACAAAGGCAAGGCCACAGCACTGCAGCAGCTCTCGCGACGGCGTCTTTGAGCGTCTGCGTTCCACGCTCGCCGGGGCTTTGTTTGCGCAGCGTCGAGGGGAAGAGCGTCGCGCACGCGCCAAGCTGCTAACACGCCCGGTCCCGCGGCGACGACGCATTTAAGCAAGCTCCGCCCCTCTTTGGGACCTCGAGGAGCTCCAGCTGCCCATGGTGCTTTTGCGAAAACGACCCGCCTGCACACCACGCCCCGGCCCCGACGCCATTGACCGCCGCCCTGCCTTGTTGCTGCGCGTCTGCACCCCGCAATCGTCGCGCCCCCAGTGCCCGTTGCACACTGACTGCTGCCGCCGCCGCTGGGCCTGCGCTCCGCGTCGCCGCTTGTCTGCAGCAGCCCTGCGCGCCCAAGCTCCTGCTCCAGCACCAGCACCAGCACCAGCGCCAGCGCCAGCTTCTGCGGAGCCATCCCGAATGCGCCGGCGTGCGCGACGCGACTGCCCCAAGCACCACGCCCACGTCCACGCCCTCGGCCGCATGCACCGCCATCGCGACGCGGCATGAAGATCTCATCGCCCCCGGGCCTGCACTATCCCATCACCGTGCTCGAGCTGCTGAAGAAGGCCGACGACAATGTGCGCCGCTCGGAGCGCCTGTTCACCTACACGTACGAGAGCACCGTGACCGAGACGAACCGATATGGAGAGGAGCAGAAGCTCAGGAAGAAGCTCACCACCCACTTCGCAGCGAGCACCGACGGGACCATCGCGCGCTGGCACATCCGCCCCGGCGCAGTTGTTGCGCGCCCCGGGTACGCTGCATCCGCGGCCCTTGCCTGTACGCTCCTGCTGACAAGTGTCCAGAACCGACATGCTCGAGATCGAGGAGCCATGCACCCATGAGATCCAATTCGGCGGCCTCTGCGCCGAGTGCGGCCAGGACATGACCAAGATCGACCACCTCACCCAGCTGCGCAACACGGACCGCGCCACGGTCAACATGACCCACGACAACGTCGCCCTGCTCGTCAGCCACAACGAAGCCCTGCGCGGCGAAGAAGAGACCAAGAAGCGCCTGCTGGACGCGAAGAAGCTGACGTTGATTGTCGACCTCGACCAGACCGTCATCCACACCACCTGCGAGCGCACCATCGCCGAGTGGAAGGCTGACCCCGAGAATCCCAACCACGACGCCGTCAAGGATGTCGAAGGCTTCCAGCTCGCCGATGACAACGTGGCCAACGTGGCCGCCAATTGGTACTACGTCAAGAAGCGTCCAGGCTTACAGGACTTCTTCGACCGCGTGTCGACCAAGTACGAAATGCACGTCTACACCATGGCCACCCGCGCATATGCGCAAGCAGTGTGCAAAATTATTGATCCTGAGCGCAAGTACTTTGGCGATCGCATTCTCAGCCGTGATGAGAACTACACGGACAAGCTCAAGAGTTTGCAGCGACTGTTCTACCACAACACGTCTATGGTAGTCATCATCGACGACAGGGCAGACGTGTGGCAGTACAGCCCCCATCTTGTTCGCGTACCCGTCTTCAACTTCTTCCCTGGCGCCGGCGATATCAACGCAAGCTTCTTACCCAAACAACAGGAGCTTGTGACGCAGTCCAAGCCTCTTGCACCTCCGCCCAAGAAGACCGAGGAAGCTCTAACGGTCACCCCCAACGACGACAAGCCTGCACCAACTCCACCCGTGGAGGGCGCGAACGGCGTCGGCGACGCACTCGAGCAACAATTATTGTCCATGGCCTCCCCAGAGACCTTAGACGAACAAACAAAGGAGCAAGAAAGAGTCATCATCGCACAACAAACAGAGCGACCGCTATTGCAGCAACAGCTTATGCAAGACAAAGCAGACGAGGAGGCCGAGGCCGAGGCGAGTGAAGAGTCTGATGTCGCAAACGGCGAAGCTCAGCACTCGGAAGTTCCCAAGCACCGACATAGCATCCTTCACAACGACGATCGAGGCCTAGATGTTATCGAAAACAACCTGAACCGCGTACACTCGGCCTTTTACGACGAATACAGGACTTTGAAGGCGGTCGGGCCTGCGGGGCGGGTTGCTGCACTCAAGGGCGAGAGGAGTCCGAAGAAGCGCCCAACAGACTCGATTCCTGATGTGGCCGAATTGATGCCGGCAATGAAGGAGCAAGTACTTGCTGGTACAGTTGTGGTCTTCTCTGGCATAATTCCACTTGGCGTGGATGTACAGACGTGAGTGCCACTTTTCTGCTCGCTGATCACTGCTAACTGACTCTAGAACTGATTACGCGCTCTGGATAAAGAGCTTCGGCGCCGAAGTGTCAACCAGCGTGAATCGCCGAACAACGCACGTCATTGCGAATCCTGACCTGAAGACGACCAAAGTAAAGAAAGCTGCGCGCTACGACAGTATTAAGATTGTAAATCCTGAATGGATGTTCCAGTGTTGCTCAAGATGGGAGCACGTTGACGAAACGCCGTACATTATCCCAGTCGATCGAGCTGAGCGAGGGGGGTCGCCAATCGAGGACGATAATAGTATCAACGCATCGGGGGAGGACGAGGCCGACGGGCTTGCTGAATCCCCGGTGACGCTCAATCTGACGGCTGATAACTGGGACTCGATGGACAACGAGTTTGGCGAGTTTATGAACAGCGACGACACAGATGGAGAACATGCCTCGGAGTCGGACAGCGAGCGGTCCGATGACAGCACGGCGTCAACTTCAAGCCAGACGCAGAAGAAGCGAAAGCGGACCAACGGCAACACTACTGACGGAAGCGAGGCGGAAGAGAGCGACAGCAGTGTGGTGAGCACATCGCGACTGCAGCGGCGGAAGAAGCGGACCATGGAGCGGGTGACATCGCTGACGAACGTCGTCACGGCGGAGAAGTCGTCAGGTCTGCCGACCCCGGAAGCCACAGGGACGGAATCTCTGCCGGGAGCCGGTTCAAAAGACGGGCCCGAGGAGAACGGCGTAGCACCAGATCTGCAAGAGGACAATGACGATGCGCTGGAGGCGGAGCTCCTGGCTGGGTTTGACAGCAGCGACGGGGAGGCCTGAGTTTGACAGCATCTGATTCGCCTGCATAGCGTGGTGTTTGGCATTTGGCGTTTTTCTGGTGGAAGATGGACGGGCATCTGGATCTGGCTGTGGCCTGGCGAGCTGGAGGGCGCTCTGGCATGTACTGTTGCACGCCCATCTATGGATTGATTCAATGACACGTGATCTTGCACTTGGCGCGGCTCGCTTGTTCTTGCAGACGTGGAATCAAGGCGTGCACGTCTGTCGAAGGCATCCACGGCGCGAGATGCGCACGGCGCTCTCCTCGGCGCGCTAGGCTGCTGGCGGCGGCAACTTGCAGGCGCCGTGCCCATGGGGGCTAGCGCAGCGGGCCTGCCCCAGCTCCGAAGCGGGGCGGCGGGCGCTGGAGGTGAGGCTGAGAAGAGCGCCGCGCCCGCCGCCCACAACCGCCCACCACCGCCTTTGGCCGCCCGCTCGCACTGCGCCCGGCGCCGTCGCTCGACCGCCGCCTGTCAGACTCGACCTCACGCAGCTGCTCAGGCTGCCGGCCTCCTGCTGCGCCCGTGGCTCCTTGCACAAGGCGACGCCAGCCTTCCAACCATCCCCGCAACGGGGCCCCGCCGAGCTGCCGCCGCACACAGCGTGGTCCCCGCGCCGCACTCCCGGTCACAACCGCAACCTTGAGCGACCATGTCTCCGCAAGTGCCCCGTCCCGACTTCGCAAAGCTCCCCACCGATCTCAAGACGCTCATCGTCGACCACGTAGGTCGCACCGCGCCGCTCGTGCCACGCTGGCGCACCGCTAACCCGCGCGCAGATCAACCGGCCTACCGACCTCAAGAGCTTGTGCCTCACGTCCAAGCAGCTGCGCGACATCACCGCCCGCCGTCTCTACCGCCACGTCACCATCGATGTCGGCTCGAGCAAGGATACCCGCCTTGCCGCCTTCCTCAACCCCAAGAACATTGGCCTGCAACACATCCGCAAGCTTGATCTGTATCTCACAGACGTGCTCGACAAGTGCAACCAGATCCACCAGGCCAACTTCGCCGTGCGCATCATCTTGGAGCTGCTCCCAGAGAACATCCTCGAGAAGTTCTCATGGCACCCGTGGTCGCCTTTCTCGGCCGACAACTTGGTCTTGCTGTACAAGAAACAGAAGCGCTTGCAATGGGCTGAGAGCATCGCCCTAGATAGAAACGTTTTGGACGAATTGCAAAGAATACCCGGCTTCAGGGAGCAGTTTGCCCACGTCCGAAAGATTGGCCTATACCCAGACTCACGCGAGGTCCTCGACTACTGCCATTTCATCCTGAAGCACACCTCAGACCTCGACAAGATCACCATCCACGCGAGCTTCGAAGATAGCGATATGCCTGTACCAGACCGAGAACTGAACGACTCATCGACGGGGCCCGGCCTGATCACCTCTACCATGTTCAGCCACATGCAGCCATTCGCCAAGTGCACCCCGCTTGCACTCAAAGAGATTACGCTGCAAAAGCTGGGCCTGCGATACGCGGCAGATACATATTGCAACATCATCGACTTCCGCACCGTCAAGAGCATTCGAGTCTTTAGCTGTACTGGCACTGACGCTCTGTTCGCCGAGTTAAGCAAGAGCACCAAGTTGCCCCAGAAGTTAGAGACTCTGGAGGTCAAGTTCACAGACAACGCCGAAAGCGATGGTTTGGGCGCGCTGGACGGCTTCCTTTGCCTTGTAGCTGGTATCAGAGTTCTCACACTGGACTTCTCGAATGCGAGCAGCTTGCCTGCATCTGCTGGTATTGTGAGGCACGGGAAAACTCTGAAGCAGCTCAGCGTGCATGCTTCGAGAGCGCCCGAGGAGTGTGATGATGAGTCGGTGTACGACTATGCATCATTTTCATCAATCTGCAAAGCTTGCCCCATGCTCGAACAGCTGTCCATGGCGTTCCCGCACGTGAGCGTCGTCCGCCCCAAGAACGACAGCTTTGTCAATTTCGAGGCATGTCCTTCTACTAAAGAGCACTCCGAAACACATACTAACATGGCCACAGAACTGCCTCGGCGACCTGCCCAATCTTGTCACCCTCAACATCACTACCTGGCCCACAACGCGGCCGGCGTCTAGCAAACTTCCCCGCAAGATCTACGAACACCTCCTCTCTGGGCTTGCCCAGCAAGGCTTCGAGAGTAGCACGAAGCACGCCAAGCTCAAAGGCCGAAGCTCAAAGATGGCCATTGTTGCTTTTGGCGCATCAGACCGCGTGTATGATCGCGAAGATAGCGAGAACCAATTTATATTTGTCAAGGGACGACAGATTGATCCGCTGGGAAACGAGAGGAGCACCGCAGTGCAGATAGGGTGGTGTCTGAGGAAGTTTGTGGATGCGGGCACGAAGAGCGATGTTCTCGACTTCTCGTTGAGCCATTCGAGTAGGCCGCCTACCGAGGACCCGCCAAGCAGTGATGACTCTGATTAGACATTTAGACTATCCGGGGCGCAGATAGTTTGGGCACTCTGAATCCATGTCGAGATGAACACACAAGCAATGAAACAACCCACTAGTGGAACAGAAATAGTCGCAGCATGTGACGAAAGTGGTATCTGCTCAATTCGTTCGCTCTGTGGCCTAAAAGTGAACACTAAACAATAACGAAAAACATCACGTGTGAATTCTCAGAACACGAACAGACCCCTGGCTATCGTCCGACCCTAAACACCAGTCATGTATTTTCGTTCACGCCGTCATTGACTACTCATCCTAGAGCATCAAAAGCATAGCAGCGACCAGCGCCACCACGAAGCTGATGGTAGCGCTACCACCAACCTTGCTGCCAGCACCGCCATGGATGCCGAGGATCTCAGCTTGCCGCGAGAAAGTGACGTTCTGCTGGATCGACTCGTTCAAGCACTGGCCATTGGCAATGTCCAGACCCCTCAGGTCATCCGGCACGTGAAAGAACATGTAGCTGCGGTTGTTCAGCCCCTTGAAGCCTTCGGTGTTGTACGGGAACCAGTCGTCGCGGTCGGTGGCTGACGTGTTGCGTAGGAAGATGCATTGGACCTGGTTGGGGTAGTCGTGAGCGAGCTGGGGATAGTCGCTCATGACGTCCGAGTTGGAGGTATCGGCGATGAGCACGAACTTTCGTTGCGGGAAAGTGACAAAGATCTTCTCGAGGAGGTACTTGCGGATGGACAGGGTTGCCTTCACGTCCGAGAAGTTCAGAGGTCGCGTATCGAAGGAACCGCCAGGGTACGTCTTGTAGATAAAGTCCATGTAGTTGCGAGTGGCTTGCTCCGGAGTCGTAGTCAGGTAGTGGAAGTGCGTGCTATTAGGCAGAGATTGCGACCAGTTGCGGTAGATGTCGGGCATGTTCATCCACTGAGTAAAGTCACGAGCGAAGGAGTTCAAGAGACCCTCCTTGGGATCGTAGATCTTGGTCACCCTGAGGATGTCGTCGATGTCTGAGATGAAAGTGATACCTGTAGGAGGAACGAGGAAGGCGGTGGCGTTGCCTGTATCGGTGCCGTTTGTGTGAACATTGAGGCGCTGAACGTTCTCAGTCTCATTGCCATTGAGCAGGCCGTTGCTCTCGATAGGCACAAAGACATCAAAGTCTCCCTCGATGGTAGTTTCGTATGGCAGAGTAATGGTCTGGTTGCCTCCAGGCGGTGTGATAGCGTTGCCGCCTCCAGGCTCTCCATCTCCACCCTGCATGGGCGCAGGCTCCAGTGTCATGGTGACATTCTCGTCGCCTTGCTGGACAACGAAAATGGACCTCGTCAAGTTGCGGGCATTGGCCTTCTGCTCCTCTGGTAGCTCCTCAACGCTGGTGTCAATCAGAAAGATGTTGGCGAGTTCATCAATCTTCGACTGCGAGATGTTGGGAATTTTGTAGACATTGCCGTGGAGACGCACGTTCCAGCCCTGGTCCGTCCAGTTCGCATAAGGAGGAACGTTGAGGACCTGAGTGGGGATGGCAGCGAGGTCGTCGTCACCAATGCCCAGGCTTGACATAACATCGGTACCTGTGGGGAGGTTTTCGAACCAGCCAGGGATACCTACTTTGATAAGCACAAGCTTTACTAGCGTCGTTTGTCCCAAAAGCTTACCTTCAGTGAAGAAGCTGGGCAAATCAGTTCCAAGAACGCTGCCCCATGATTTGGCTACACCTTCTACACCACTCTTAATATCGTCGAGGATATCCCGTCTCTGTACGTAGCTGTATCTGTCGTCGAACCGCACCGCCGCGGGAGTCACAATTGGCGCTCGGACTTCGACTCTCGCAGGCGCAGCTGTTGGGTCGGGCAGGCTGACGGCGTGTGCGAGACTTAGAGTCGCGCTCAGCAGTAGCAGAGCACGCTGCAGGCTCTGGTGTGCGGCCATGGTGTAGACTCGTGTCAAAAGGGGCGATCAGGTACCGTCGCGTGCTGACCGCGTACCGAAGGAGATATTGGTGAGCCGTACTGCTTCAACGACGGGCGTAGGAGGAAACAACGCAGCGAGCGAGCGACCGACAAGACAACTTTAGACGCCGATCGAAAGCACCCCACGCTTGTTTTGTGTACATGTCACTGCCAAACAACAAGTTTCACGTAGCGGCTCGAGTTGCAGCTGCGGTAAGCTATGATGTCACTCATCCATAATAGCGCCGCCAAAGCTTGACTGCGATGCCCAGAGTGCCCACTTGTCGCCGATCTCGAGGCACTTTTCTACACCACCACGCCAATCCCGCTGGCATATTTGGTGATTTTACATTCGGAACTCGCCCGAGAGGCTCACAGCAGAGCTCGTCAAAATGAATTCGATTAGTGGCGGCCTTTGAGTTGAGTGCACGTACCATGTCATCTCATCCTGTTCCCCCTGTCATTGGCCTCCCGTAATATGCACTGGCAGCACGTTCCACTCGCCCAGCTTCACTCTCCGTTTTCGTACCAATTCGAGCGTACGCGCTCTATGCTCTAGAACATACACACTCATTCAACCAAGCTTGAGCGAGCATGCCTCTCAAGCCCTCAAAAGCTGTAATCCAGTCCTCCGTCATGGTATAACAAGGCAAGTATAACTTCAAGGCATTTGCGTCACTAAAAGGAACGAGAGGACGCAGCGGACTTCAACACGAAAGGTCTCTTTACCGATACGGATATGCTAACTCTAGTGTTTCGTCGTGCACACAAAAACAACCTTGGCGTTAATGAGCGAAAGATCATGAGTGAGCGAGGGCCATGCGGTCTATACAATGTGCCTCACCTTGTGTTATAGCATCTGTTGCCTGGCGACAAGCCATGTCTCACGAGATCTTCAGCTTTTTGGACAAACGGCAGCGGAAAGTTGCGAGTGAGTGCAACTGCCTATCGATCGACCACTCAGATTTTGACTGTGGTCTCATCTGATCGAGAACATGCGCTCTCTCTCACTGCATATCTCGCAATTGCGCCTGACGTTACTTTGTTGGTTCGAATGAGGTTTTCTTGTATGTGACGGCGAGCGACGCTGACGGCTGACCCCGCCTGCAGCTCGCCCGGTTTCCGGCCCGGAAGTCCTTACATTGGTTCAACGGCGCCTTAAGAAGAAGAGCCTGCACTCCAGGCAATCGCATCAGACATTGAGAGTGCGTTTCCACGGTTCAATAATATGCCTGCGCCATTTGTACGGCCTTACGACCCAGCTCGAGATTTCGAGAATGGTCTCCACGTCGTAAGTCCAGACACAAGATAAGGTTAAAAGCCTCTCACTCATCGCTGCGGAGTTTTTCGTCACCATCGAACCGAAACTAGACTGGGAGCCAACGCGCACGATTGGGTCTTATTTGTGGTACAGAGCCTACGTGGATCTTACACCGGCGACCTGTTTTGTACTCGATGACGGTCATGGGCGGGCCGTCGGCTATTGCATAGGCACATCCAACACAGCGAACTTCGCAGAAAGGTGGCGGAAAGACTTTGCCCCTAAAGTGGACCACGAGCAGATTCCTGAGCCTGGAGTGCCGACTGGGGATCCGTTGATGGATAAAGAGGAGACCAAAGGGTTCAGACATGCAGTCTACAATGCCGAATGCAGTGCTCTCCTGGCATGGCCGAAAGAACTGGAGAAATATCCAGCGCATATGCATATCGACATTCTGCCCGAATATCAGAGAAAAGGCTGGGGGTCGGTTCTGATCAACAAACTCTTCGATGCAGTCAAACGCGAAGGCGCGTCTGGAATACACCTGGACATGGTTCGATGGAACACGACAGGTAGAAGCTTCTACGAGAAGATTGGATTCCAAAAATGTTCTTTGGTGCTGGATGAAGGGAAAAGCGGAGAGACAGGTGTAAATGATGTTGTTCTGACACTGGTGAAGACGTTATGAGCCACGATTTGTTGTGACGTCCTCCCAACAATGTCTAAGACGCAACAGGCAAATATTTAGCGAACATTGTGGACGGACTACTGGAATTATTCCATATGAAGACCCGTTGGACACTTAGCTCATCTTTGCCACAGGCCGACATCGCGTAATCAATCAAGTCATGACATTCGCAACATGTTACCAATTCGAGACGGGGATAGGACGCTTCTCTTGGCTCCTTCGGTCCTGAGTAAGACATTCCCTTGCACTTCTGCTTTAATGCGTAGGGAAACGAAGTCAGTCTAATCCCTCTTCATACCAACTTTACCAATTCCCCGCAATCCCCATGCAAATAGAATTCCTGTGGCACAGCTCAACGCAAAAACATACCAGAAGGAAGCGCGGTATCCCTCCATCAGCGCAGCTGGGCTTTCCTTGTCTGCGATTGTTGAATGCTGAGTGACGCTCGCTGCAATGACCGCGCTGGTTGCAAGACCAACACTCTTGCCAATTTGAGCAACTGTGTTGAAGACGCTTCCCGCGAGTGCTTGATCACGTGCGGGAAAGACCGCTGTAATAACTAGGTTTGAGACTGTGAACAGTACGTCTGCACCGACAGGATTGAGGAAAACTGCCGGGAAGGCGCAGGCCCAGTACGTCCATTCTGGCTGGATGATGCACATGAGTAGCGAACCGATGCTTGTCAATGCGACGCCAACCAGACAAGCCAAGTCAGCACGTACACGGTGCGCAATAAGGCCCATGACTACGTTCGACAGCGCACCACCGATAGGGGTGGGTAGAAATCGCAGACTCGTCTGAATGGGTGAGTTGTCTTGGACGTCCTGGAAATAAAGCGACTGGAAACTCTCGATAGCGTTGAAAGTACCCCAGATGGTAAAGACGCCGATGCAAATAACGCTGAATATACGATTCCGCCAAAGTGAGTTGGGGATTACCGCTGGACGGCCGAGTTTTTCCTGTCTACCGACCCATAGGATGAATGAGGGAATCAAAGCGACACCAAGGATCAGAGTGGAAAGCGTTTCTGGATCTTTGATCTTCTCGGTCTGCTTGGAAATGACACTGAAGATTGTCAATATCAGAAGGTACACCTGCAGAGAGGAGCTTACCTGAAACAGTAAGATAGAAGCGCTGTAGACGCACTTCCAATACTGATGCCAACCCAGTCGATGTCGTTCTTAATGCGAAGCCAGACATCTTCTTTCTGGTCTTGAACCTTAGGTAGGCCAAACATAGCAATGCCAAAGACAGCGCTGTTGATGATAGCTGCAATATGGAAGGCCCATCGCCACCCAATTGTCTCAGCGAACACACCACCAAGTACCAGTCCAATACTGAACCCCACCGGCTGTCCTCCACCCATCGAGGCAAAGGCTATGTTTCTGCTCTTGCCTTGGGGGAACGTTTTAGTGATGATGCTCACTGCAGAAGGGAGACAGAACGATATGGCAATGCCGGCAAAGCCACGGAATACAATTATCTGTGTGCTACTCTGTGCCAGACCACAGGCGAGTGTAAAACCAGACTGAAGAAAGCACCCGATCAGGTACATGGGTCTCGAGCCGACAACATCTGCGATGGAACCCAACAAGAGCAGCGTGCAACCGCACGTGAGGGCGTATATTGAGATAGGCCTGCACTGAATCAATACGACATACTTGTGCTCCAGCAAGACGATCGTACCATAAAAGTACATCAGGGCCAAGCTCCAGATCTTTCGCAATTGATGGCAGCGCTACTGCGACAACGCCACTCAGCATGGAGCTGATCACAGTCACACAAACCACCGTCAGCATAACGACCGCTGTCGTCTTGCTGTCTGGCTGGTCCAGCAGGTCGGATGGGGCGACATTTTGAAGTGCTAGATCTGGGGCTTCGGTCAATGGCACTGTGTCATTGCCCGTTTTGTAGACGCTGGACGGCTGCGTAACAGTCTTTGGAGTCTCAGAAAAGCCTTGCAATTCGATGGACGTTGAGGTTCGCGACATCGTCAACACAGGACGAAAGATGTCAAGACGAAATGTACATGGGGAACTACGCTTTATAAGAGGTACAGTCAGCGATAGACCCACAAGTAAAGGCGGCGCTCGTTTACTAAGACGGAACGAAAATGGCGCTTGACCGATTTCCAGTGCTCAGATTGGTGAGAATGACGTTGTCGGCGCTCGGGAGCGTAAGAGGAAGGCTCAAGACTAGATGAATGCAGTAGGCCTTGGTGCGTTATCGGCGCCCTTCCGTCAAGACATAATGACATGTCCCCATCTTTGCAGCCTGCGGGTGAAAAGAATAGATCCCCGTGCCAATCAGATTGTCGACCGGTCACAGAACGGGAAATTCTGCGATGGAAAACTAGTGGACGACGGAGCTGTGGAGAGAGCTTCTCAGTCGCGACTTCCTTATCGATTGCAGGGGTTACCACTAGGACCACATTTTGGGACACCTCTCTTGTAGTTGCGCAGCGCAATTGTGACCTACATCCGGCTTTTTCTCTGTTCTCGCATAGGGAACTCGAGGCTTTGATATTTGTATAGACTCTGGTAGTTATACAGTTCCAAGCGGCCACTCGAGCGCAGAGACGTCCCGAAACGGAATGCTACACGTTGCATCTTCCGGAGACTCTTAGACGCTCATCTCCTAGCTCGCTCCTGACTACGCTCTGCGCAACCTCGTGAGAAGCTATAGGAAGCTCACAGGAAGCTGTACTTCGCGTTCTGTGCGATGCGCGCCCCACCCTCCCTGCTGAGCGCAAAGGCGCTCCTCGCGTTGGGCGCAATTAGCTGTACTGGCGCTCTTGCAGATTCCAACATCAACGTTGCTCTGCAAGCCTCCTTTGATACTGCGCCTTATTTAGTAGAGCTCCTGTAAGCTGGCGACAACATTCTGCTATTGGTCAAGCTGACAATCTAAAGAGAGACTGCCGCGGAGGAGAACGCGACCGCATACTTTCCCCTCCTTGACCGCATATCTGAGGGCTGGCTCGACGAGCTGGACACGGAAAAGCAGTTGTACGACAAGTTTGTCGATATATTACAGAGTGACGGACATATCACCGACCCCGAGACCCTCGCGTCCTTCAACCTTGCCCTTTCGGTACGGTCAGCGGCGCCGCGCATCGAAGCACACTATCAGTTCTACAAGACATCAGTCGAGCCGTCTCTGGAATCTGAGCAAGGACGAAACTGTCAGCTATGGGTCTCTCTCAATGGTCAACAATACTGTACACCACATGTAGACGATGGCGAGCCAACAGGCGGCATTCGGAACGAGCGTACTAACGAGTTACCGTTCGACCGCGTTCTGGGTAACAGCTCGGCCTTGCCTACCATCGTTTACGCCGATATCACCGCTCCTCGATTCAAGAAGTTTCACAAGACCGTGAGCAGGACTGCAAAAGAAGGAAAGACATCCTACCGCGTTAGGCACAAACCCTCGTTGAAGGGGCCCAAGACACCATTAGTTGTTAATGGCTATGGTGTCGCCCTACAACTAAAACGAACAGATTATATTGTTATCGATGATAGGCAGGCGGCACAGAGCAGCAAGGACGTAGAACAGAAGCCACTCGCAACTGAATTGGATGAAGAGGCATCTGATTTGACACCGCTGGCCAAGGATGATGTACCTGACCTGGCTGAAAAAGCGGCAAGCTTCGTGTTGCAGAGTGATCAGCCCATGGATACGCTTTTGAAGCTGGTTCGCGATTTCCCAAAGTACACAACAACCATCGCTGCAACTAATGCGACCTCCGATTTCCTCACCGAGCACTACAACAACCGTGAGCTTCTGCTACCTACAGGATACAATGTTATTTGGATCAACGGCGTGCAGATCCCTGTACGGGACGTCAACCCTTACGCGCTTCTTGCCCATCTGCGGCGTGAAAGGAAGCTGATCAACGGCATCAGAAGTCAGGGACTGTCAGGTCCAGACACTATTTCTCTTCTGTCACACTCCGCTCTCACACAGGGCCAAACTGGAGACGAGCCCCAACGGTATGATTTTAGGGACGAGGTCGAAGGGGGCAAAGTCATTATCTGGGTCAATGACATCGAAAAGGACTCTCGCTATCAGAGCTGGCCCACCGAACTTCGGGCTCTGTTGCAAAGGACGTACCCTGGTCAATTACCCAATGTTCGACGCGACATCCACAACGCGATCTTACCTATCGATTTCACTGATCATGACCACGTCTCCAACGTAGTTGAAACTGTGATTGGCCTGGTCAGGCGCGGCATCCCGCTACGGTGGGGACTTGTTCCACAGACACCAACTTCTAGTGCCGAGGACCAGGCAAAGGTCATCTATTACCTGCAGCACACATACGGCCTGTCTTCGGTTACTAAGTACTTGTTAACAGCGATGGAGGCAAAGAAACTATCGGTTCCAGACAAGGCAAGCTTCGAAATTGCCACCAAGTCTGCTACACTCCGAAAAGACCGCGAGACAATCGAGTTCGAGGATATTCTAGTATCGGAAACTCTTGGTGAGCGTGTTGCGAAGGCTAAGCGCTACCTGGAACGCCTCGCAATTAACGGTCCAAATGCCCCAGCAATTGTGAACGGCGTGCCGGTTGCTCAAGGCGACAATTGGCTATCCGAGCTAAGCCAACGTATCAGTATGGATCTTCGACAAATACAGAAAGCCGTGTTCGAGGGTGACCTCAAAGACGATAGCTGGGTGCCACAACAGTTCCTCCTTCAGGCTGCAGCCAAGCGTAATCCCTTTATCATCCCGGAGAACGAGAAAGAGATCAAGCTTGTCAACATGGCTGAATTTGAGGAGAAGTATGGCGAACTCTTTACGAAGTTCCCTCGTGTTGAAGCCGCAGAGTCTGCCAGCAAGAATGATTGGGCGCATCTTACAGTGTTTGGTGACTTTGACACCGTCCCTGGTCTGACTCTGCTCAGATCTGTGGCTCAGTATCGTCAAGCCAACCCGAATGTAGAGATCGTCATGGTGCAAAATTCAAATGCAGGACAGTCGGGCATATCTGAAGAAGTACTGGATACCTTCATTAAGTCCAAGCGCCAACTCGATAGCACTAAACTTTTGGAACTTTTGGATAAGGAAGTCTCTGAGGCTCCGACGCCACCGAGAACCATACGTCTGCGCAAGTCTGCCGAGCCCTTGTTCGAAGAACTGGAGCTGAAACCTGGCCAACTCGCCGTGCTTGTTAACGGACGATTCGTGGGACCTATCCCCGAGGACAAGGTCTTCTCCAGCGATGACGTCGAGACCCTTATATCCTATGAAGCGAGCAAACGTATCGAGCCTCTCAGTCACGCACTTAAGGATTTGCAGTTGACGTCGAAGATCGCAACACCATTTGACGCAGCCAAGATACAGTCTCTCGTAGCTTTGTCCGCCGTCTCTGACGTCCCTGACGGTATCTTTGAAACAGCATCGACCTTGAGGACAAGTGCGTTCCGCAACTGGACCTCCGATCACACTGCTATCATTAAGGGGACAAAGGAGACAGCAATCTTTCATATTGTCGCATCTATCGATCCTGCGACTGAGCAAGCGCAAAGATGGATCCCAATCCTCAACACGTTGAGTGAGATGGACGGCACTTACCTTCAGCTCTTCTTGAACCCAAAGCAGATGTTGCAGGAGCTGCCAGTCAAGAGATTCTATCGATACCTACTCGGTCCCAAGCCAAGGTTCAACGCAGACGGTTCAGTGGATAACTTTAAGGCTCAATTCAAGGGAATCCCGAAGAAGGCCCTCTTGAATCTGGGTATGGATGTACCACCATCGTGGCTTGTTGCCCCAGAAGAATCTATTCACGATCTCGACAACATCAAGCTCAGTTCGTTACCTATCGGAGCCGACATTGACGCAGTCTATGGACTGGAGAGTATCCTTATTGAAGGTCACTCCCGCGATACCACCAATGGCGGTCAGCCGCCACGCGGCGCCGAGGTTGTGCTATCAACGGACAAGAATCCACACTTTGCGGACACGATCATCATGGCCAACCTTGGATACTTCCAATTCAAGGCAAACCCTGGCTTCTACAGCATCCACCTAAAGAAGGGCAAGTCTCAGGAAATCTTCTCACTTGACAGCGCTGGAGCTAAAGGCTGGGCCGCTCAACCTAACGACGAGTCCAACGAGCTTGTGCTGATGAGCTTCCAAGGCACAACGCTATTCCCTCGACTGTCCCGAAAGCCAGGGCTAGAAGAAGCCGATATTCTTGCAGATGAAGAGTCAGTCGTCTCGGAGCTTGCGAGCAAGGGCTCCGAGACGGTGAACAAGCTACTAGGCAAGATCGGGCTGAACTTTAACAGCGAGAAGGTCTTCAAGAAGGGCGCTGAGCTCCTGGCTGGCGCAAAACCTGCAAAGACCCAGGCTGATATCAACATCTTCTCTGTCGCATCTGGTCACCTTTACGAACGCATGCTGAACATCATGATGCTATCTGTTATGAAGCATACCAAGCACACCGTCAAGTTCTGGTTCATTGAACAGTTCCTCTCGCCCTCATTCAAGCACTTCCTGCCCCACATGGCGGCAGAGTACGGCTTCGAGTACGAGCTTGTAACGTACAAATGGCCGCACTGGCTTCGCCAACAGTCGGAAAAGCAACGCGAGATCTGGGGCTACAAGATCCTCTTCCTCGACGTACTCTTTCCCCTCGACCTCGACAAAGTCATTTTCGTTGATGCCGACCAAATCGTGCGTACGGACATGTACGAGCTGGTCACACATGACCTACAAGGCGCGCCCTACGGCTTCACTCCGATGGGCGACTCACGCACCGAAATGGAAGGATTCCGCTTCTGGAAGACAGGCTACTGGGCCAACTTTTTGCGCGGCAAACCCTACCACATCTCCGCCCTGTACGTCGTGGACCTGAACCGCTTCCGCAAACTCGCGGCTGGCGACCGCCTGCGCCAGCAGTATCACAGTCTCTCCGCCGACCCCAACAGTCTGAGCAACCTCGACCAAGACCTGCCGAACAACATGCAGTTCAACCTGCCAATCCACTCGCTGCCGCAGGAGTGGCTGTGGTGCGAGACGTGGTGCGCGGACGCGGACTTGGCGTCAGCGAAGACGATCGACCTGTGCAATAACCCGCAAACCAAGGAGCCGAAGCTGGATCGCGCGAAGCGGCAGATTCCCGAGTGGACGGTGTATGATGACGAAATTGCGGCGCTGGCGAAGCGGATCAGAGGCGAGAAGGAGCAGGAGGATGTGGTGGATGTGCAGGCTGAGGAGCAACTGAGGGAGAAGCGGGAGAAGGATGAGGAAAGGAAGAGGGATGAATTGTAGGGCGTGTGCGTGTGTGTCAATGGGTACGCCGCGGCATTGAAGGCGTTCTTCGCAATGGGGGCTGCCTGTAGTAGATGTATAGTGAGCAGGAATATATAGACTTATGGTTTTGCTGTATCGATTCATTGCATTCAAACGCTGTACTTTTGCGCGGTGTCTATGCAGCCAATTCGTCAAAGGTCGAGAAAAGAGCGGTACAGAATCCTGCCCAAGCGCACCTCAAATTCACTCACGCGGGCTCCTCTGTCTTGCTCCTCTTCCCATTCGCAGCATCCTGTTCAACATCAAGCTTCCGCTTTCCGCTGCCTGACGCCTCAGCAGCCGGTTTCGGTGCGGCAGGCGCAGGCTTTGCCTTCTTCCTGACCACCTGACTCACATCATTTGCCTTCGCGCTCGCCTCCTTCAGTATCTCCTGCTGCTTCGCCTTGTCGGCACCGAGCAGGCTGCCAAACAGGCCCTGTACAACTGACTGGTCGATGCTGTCGTAGTCGTGCTTGGTGGGGTCGAGTTTGAGTTCTTTGAGTCGGCCTTGCAGCTCCTCCAGCATGGCCTTCTTGTCTTCGATGACAGCCCTCTTCTCCTTCTTCTGCACGTCGGTGAGTGTGTCGCCAGCGATGGCAACCTCCTCTTTCTTCAGACGAGCTTGCAGCGATTGGATTGCGAGGTCTGTATGCTTTGCTGCTTCATTCCTCAAATCCCAATTAATGCCGTCCTTGTCGTCCTCAGCTTGTTTCCCATTATCGACGTCTTGCTGTCTCTCGGCGCCTGCCTGGTCTTCCCTGATCTTGCTGACAGATGCGAACTCCAGTGCTAGAGACAAGGAATAGTGTGACTCGGTGACGTTCTCGTGCTCGAAGGGATTGAGCTCTTCTTGGAGAGCTAGGGACGAGCGAGCATCGGCAACAGCGTCGTGAAAGCGCTCGTTCTCCAATGAGATCTCCACGAGGAAGCCGTGGCAGTCTGCAATCTTTTCCTTGATGGAGCGCTCGGTCGGTGAGAGTACCGCAGGTCCTTTGCCCTTGTCTGCCGTTGTAGCGCCGGACTGGGTGTCGAGTTGCTTCTGGTAGAGGACACGGGCAAGCTCGAACGTCTCGTATGCGTTTGCGAAGTCGTCTTCTTCCTCGTCCTGCTCGGCATCGGCCTCGTCCTCATCTTCGTCGTCAGAGTCGTCCCAGTTCTCGTCGCCGGTGAGCTGGAAGTATGTGGAGGCGGGCTTGGGCGCATTTGTCTCTGCCGGGGGCTGTGTCTTTGCGCCGCCAGCGGCTGAGGCTGATGCTTCGGCCTGCACTTCCTTCTTGGCCTTCTTCTTTTTCTTCTGGTCTTCCTGCGCGACCTTGTTCCCGAGCACGTCGCTCTTAGCAACGGCTACTTTGTACAGGGCACGCCCGTAGTAGAAGAGCAGCTCGGCGTTCTCGGGGGCCATCTCGCCGTTGAGCTCGGCCTGGATCTCGACAGCGTCGGCATAGTGGTCGGCGGCGGCAGAGAAGTTCTTCAGCGAGTACTGCAGAGAGGCGGCCTGCGTGAGCTCGTCGAGCTTCTCCTTCGTCTTGGGCAGCTCCTCGGTCTCGGCGACGGTCGCGAGCGGCTCATTCGTAGGCTCGGCCATGGTGCGTGCTGCAAAAGCTTGGAGGGCGTTTCTGAACGTAATGCGACCGCGGTCTGAAAGCCTGGGGGCAGTCTGTCTCGTGATGTTGTCTTGTTGTAGTGCCTGGCAGGTGGGCGGGAAAGCTCTTTGGCAACAGCGCTAGCGCGAGACGCGTCGCGTCAGGCGCGTCCGACATCAATTAAGCCTCAAACTGGACATTTGACCGACTCGATCCAAACACAAAACAGCTCGACATGGCGACGGCACGACGGCCAGACAAGCCCTCGGCAGTGCCCACGAACCCAATTCCCTCCTCGTCGCCAGCATTTGGTACGCCGGTCCATCCCATCCACCCCCGCAGAACCGCACCGATACGCGCCCCGCCTGCACTTGCGCCCAAAGCTAAACCCACCGTCCTGCCCATATTGCTGCCTCCAGCGACACTGCGACCGCTTGCCTTCCGCACCTTCACCAAGAAGCACAATCTCACCCTCACATCGTCAGCGCTCCAGGCACTAGCCACCTTCATCGGGAAGCACTGCGGCTCGGGATGGCGCGAGGAAGGGCTCGCTGAGAAGGTGCTCGAGGAAGTTGCGAAGAGCTGGAAGAAGTGCGGGGGGCAAGTTATTGTTGAAGGCGACAAGGATGTCTTCAAGGGCATTCTACGCACCCTGGAAGGCGCCATGGAGGGAGGGAGGGTCACACAAGGCTCCAACCTCAGCAGGCAGAGCAGCT
Source organism: Stagonosporopsis vannaccii (assembly GCA_028584115.1). NCBI lineage: Eukaryota > Fungi > Ascomycota > Dothideomycetes > Pleosporales > Didymellaceae > Stagonosporopsis > Stagonosporopsis vannaccii. Next base: position 135,982 of record VWXS01000057.1, on the reverse strand, counting down.
TCAACTTTGGCTCTGAACAGAATGCCTTACCGTCTCGACCGGCGCTGGACGCCACTTCGAGCTTTGGCATATCCAGTCTCGAGGTGCAAGACAAGGACGACGACGAAGAGTTGCTCCAAGACCCGCGCGAATGGATCAAGGTCACTGGAGCGTTTGAGCAGCCGAAGCTGGTGTACAATGTATCACAGAGACATTTCGAGAAGTATGTCGATGTCTGCCTGCGTAGATATCCTGCTGACCCTTGTAGATCTACGTCAAAACCTTCACTCTTCCCAGACCCCTCGCACAAGACCGAACTCTTCCGTCAACGCTACCACATCGTGCACCAGCGCATCCTGCGCAACGAAACCTTTCAGGCACCCTCCTTCAGTACTGCTCGATCAGCGACGCTGAGCAGAACGGGCTCTATCGCCACATCGCAGACAAATACCATCACACCCATCGCAAATCTTCTAGGACGGACAGGGAGCACTCACCTGCTCTTGGGCATGCTTGTAGTCTCGCCAACAGGCGCACTGTCACTCTCCGACCTCACAGGCACCATAGCCTTGGACATTCAACATGCGCGACCTATACCAGAAAATGGCGCCTACTTCGCGCCTGGGATGATCGTCCTCGCCGACGGAAGCTACGAAGAAGACAACGGCGCCGCAACATCCAACCTTGGAGGGACAGGAGGCATTGGCGGCACAATTGGGGGCAAGTTCCTCGCCTTTTCAATCGGCCATCCTCCGTGCGAGCGACGAACAGCAACTCTTGGTGGCACTGACGAAATTGACAAGAGCAGTCTGCAAGGCCCGGCTTTCGGTTGGACAGACTTCCTCGGTCTTGGTTCACAAAGGGCCACAGGAGCACGCATGAACCGTATAGCGGCCAACCTCCTCACCTCTGCCGCACCACATAATATCATCATCGCCTCAGACCTTCATCTTGACACTCCGTCCACTCTCAGCGCCCTTCGTACTCTCCTTCGGACATACTCTCCCTCCCAAGCCGTTCCTAACCCTGTATATCCCCTTGCCATCGTTCTCATTGGCAACTTCTCGTCCAAGGCCACACTCGCCGGCGTGCCTGGCTCAGGAAGCATAGAGTACAAAGAGCACTTCGATGCTCTTGCATCCGTTCTCTCAGAATTTCAGTCCCTGATCGCACATACATCACTCGTCTTCGTGCCAGGGGACAATGATGCATGGCCCAGCGCCTTCTCCGCTGGGGCCGCATCACCACTGCCCCGAAAACCTGTCCCGGCGCTATTCACAAACCGAATGCGCCGTGTAGTGGCTGAGGCGAACCGAGAAGTCTGGGGTACTGGACGTGCGAAGGGGAAAGAAGGCGAGGTCCTCTGGACATCGAATCCCTCACGTTTATCGTGGTTCGGAGTCAAAGGCGAACTGGCAATTCTGCGCGACGACCTCGCTGGCCGACTCCACCGCACATCCATCCGCTTTCCAAAGCCGCAGCCAGAGGAGGACGACGAGCTGCCCTTTGCGCCAGAGCACGACGTCAACGAATCCATGGATATCGACCTACCCGCACCGCAGACTGTGCAGCCCCATCCCGAACCGCCCGTCGACACGGATACGCAGACGGCAAGAGCGCTCACGCGGACTATCCTCTCCCAATCACATCTGAGTCCCTTCCCGCTCTCTGCGAGGCCGCTGCACTGGGACTTTGCGCATACACTCGGCCTATATCCGCTGCCGACCAGCCTTGTGCTAGCAGATAGCGAAGCACCGGCATTCGTGGTCAAGTACTGCGGGTGCACGGTCATGAATCCTGGACCTATTGATGTGAGCCGAGGCAGTAAAGGTAGAGAAGGGCGGAGTCGATGGGTGGAGTTTGATGTCAGGACGAATGCTGGCGTGGTTAGGAATGAAGGGTGAGGGTTGTGTGCACCATTTATCGATCTTGGAATGAATTATTGAGCGTTATGATAGTCTACGTATTCGCAGCAAGAGCAGCACTACCACTTCAACAACCCATCTGTTCAGAATAAATGCTGCTGTTTGACGCAATCTAACTACACTGCCAAAGTGTTCTTATTGTGTGGGTTACGAAACTGCACCGACAATTCGGAACGGTGTTTTGGTGAGGATGCCAACCCTGACGTCCAGACTGCAACGTTTGTTGGCCTGTGAAGGCAACCAAGCAGCATTGTGATACAAGCGGTTACTCCTCAACATGGACAAGGGGAATAAGAAAACTGGTCTCTCTGGCAAAGAAGCGGTATGCGTTTCGCTACTCATCGCTTCACTACAACATTCTACTCCACACAGACTAACTTCAAGTCCAACGGTTGGCTCCCAGGCTGCTCCTTGCATCCCTACCAATCCTCTCTCCCTCGCAAGATGACCATTGCTTTCGCACCATCGAACAGACCTACGTGAGCAGCTTGAAACCCAAAGCCGGACCTTCTACGGTCACATGTGGGGGTGGGGAAATGCTCGAAGTACAGCCGCGCTCAATCATCGCTGCTCTGCTCACAGGGCAGTAGTGTCCGGTACAGACACCACGCGTACGCGATCACAAAGGCCGGTTCGCAGCCATGCATCAGCAGCCGACAAGTGCACGCCCGATCTGGAAACCCCGGATCGGCCATCGGCTGGCTTGATGTATCGACGAGTCCTGGTTGGGAAACCGCTAGGCGCGCTGCTGCTGCTGCTGCTGCTGCTGCTGGGATCTGGCCTTCTCGCACGCGTACGCACCACATCCCGCAGATGCCAGAGTATAGCAGGCGGAATATTTATTGCGCTCCTCGCAAAACCTTCTTGCACCACACCGCACTGCACCGCGGAGACGCCGGTTAAGATCACTGCGGTGAGAACCCCCATGTCGATGCGGCATTATGGGGAGGGAAAAAGCCACGGGGACATGGCATGGTGAGTTCGGATGCAAGCGGAGCATGACTCTGGGTTCGCGTTTCGCGACAATGATAGTGCGAGTGCGGGGACTAAGGCACAACATGACGGTGAAGGAAGGCTGGGGGGGGGGGGGTCGAGTAGTGCCAGCCAGCCGACGTTGACTCGCGGTCTGCTACGACTCGACTGCGCTCGAGCGTGTGTGCGTGCTGCGACATGGTGATGAAACGAGGCTGCAGGAATCATACGAAGACGGGCGGTGAACTTGCCCGCGTTGGCGATGCACCTTGTTCATTGCTGGAGGCTGCGCGTCTCGGCAAATGGTGCGCGTGCTTGGACGTGTCGTCAGCGTTGATTCGGCGCTGGGCGTTGCAGGCTGGTGATGATGGTGCATTTTGGACGTGCAAGGGTATGGGTGGATCTGGTATTGATCCAGCACTGGGACTGATCTTGCATTTGATGGTAAAGTTTTGACAGATGCAGGGTACTGTCTGCCATGAAATTGTTGCGCAATCTCTAGATGAAGCTCGTGCTTTGCACGTATGAGGATGCGGTCAAGGACGATGCCCAATATTACCTTTCTGAGTTAAGGTATGAGTGCACTGGAAGCGTCATTACTATCGACATGTGCCATTGTCTGCTGGATAGGCTGGTGTTCGCTCCTGCAACATGTGCGTGCTGCAGGATAGTGCACCAACACCATCTCAGCAACATCGGATGGACATTCCATGTGCACACATCGGTCCTTTGAGGCCATCTTCCCCCCGTGTCTCCATAGCCGCCAAGCACGTCTCAGGCCGTTCAGCGTCGCTAAGCGGAAGGCGCAAACGGTCTGGCGAAGGGCCCTCCCGTGCCTGTGATCGGTGAGGACCAGTATCCTCACACGCGGATTGGAGGCACGCCCCGGGAGCGGTCCCATGGTGGCATGTTGGGATCCTCGTCGTATTACCTGCGCATCAGTGTTTGCTTTTGTGTCTGGAATAGTGACATGGCTTTCGGAGGCGTTGGTGGTTGGGCAACACGTGTAGTCCCGGCCCGGGTGACGCTGTGCGACGACGCGCGCCGCTCAATGCGGTCGCGCGCAGCATAAGGCTGTGACGCGTGAAGGCGTCTAGAGCGCGAGTGAGGCTGCTGGTGTGCTTGTGATCGCCTTCACGATTACGGCACGTGGGCTGGGATGCAGAGGGGCGGGCGCTCCCCGCGCTCAAAAGCAATTCTGTCACATCCTCTGCTCTTGCTGCTTACAAGTCTGACGCCCGCCTCTACTCCACGACCCTGGGCGCGCCCGGAGTTGCGGAGATGTCGCATTTGCATGGTTTGGGGGTGGTTATCGTCGACGGCCACTGTTTATTGTTCCTTCGTTATCAGCGGGAGATCCAGTTCAGGAGGATCCACGTGCCTGGAGCATTCCAGCGGCTGTTCTAGCGACTTGTTTAGCGAAGTGCAGATATCGTAGCCTACTTCAACCCGGGATCGTCAACCGACGCCCAACAGCTGCTCTTCTCTTGCAATGCTTGTAATAATTCGCTGGGGGCCCTGCCGTTATTACCACCCAATATCAGCTCTGGTCAACGGGTGGTTCGTGGAAAAGAAAGCCCCGCAAGCCCTGCGATGGCCGCCATGACTGGAGGTCAAAGTGGGCTGAGGGGCTGAGGCAAGTCGCAAATTGCTAACGAGGATTGTTGTTGCGGAGAGCACACCTATGTCGATGATTTGCGCAGATGCGCGACAACAACTCGTGTTGAGAGTTTGGTACGGATAGCGATCCGCGATTAAGGTTGCGCGACGTTGGGCAGAAGCATTCCGTCCCGACTGTCAACCCAGAAATCAGTCCACATCGCCTCAGATTGTTAGGAATCTGCGCCTCGGTCTCGCTGGTGCCCATCACTGTCCAAGAGCAGTAGACCATCGGATGGTGTTCGAGATGTAAGAAGATCTCGGATAACCCCCGAGCTAGGATCCGATCACTTCGCATTCGTATGTGATGATCTACGCCCTCTTGCTTTCCGCACATGCTGCTACTTGCAGGTCACGACGGAGCCCAAGGTGATCGACGTAGTAGTCAAATCTCACCAGCTGGACTGCGGCTCCGTGTATAGTAAGCCTTGCATCACGGCAGGCTGAACATGGCAGCATCTTGCTTGTGTCGCAATCTAAGCGCCCTAAGCTCGTCTGCAAAATCCGTGAACCGCAGATATAGGCATTATCTTAGTCTCAGCCTCGCTCCTCACCATACGCCCCACAATAATCACGCTCGGCTTGGAGGCTGACGGCCAGCAGCGGTCGGAGACGGGGCGGGATGTTACCGTCAGAGTACCATGGCTCGGTCGTTTTAGCCCCCGACCGAACACGCCGTGGCTTCCACCAGGAACACGGCTTCGGGCGGAATATCAACCCGACTGATGACTGACAGGATATATGGGTCTGTAGGGGAAATTACCTTTTGTAAGTGTCCAGATTTGGGCTACAACATTACCGACTATGACCCTATGTGGTGGAAGAAATGGCAGGGCTATCATCGGTGAGGGAAGTGGAGCGATGTGCGCAGCGGCTCTCGTGTTGGTGAAGCTTTCTTGTCGGTCCAAGACATGCAGACAATAGCAACTGAGTTCAGCATGGCTAGACGAAGGTCTGGTGCGTTGCGTCACGGGTTCGCGAAGCCATATGTAGCAATCACTGCGATCAAGAGTGGCACCGAACGTTGAACGGTGCTGCTGAACCAGAGTGTAAGGCATGGTAGTAGTGCATCCCGCAGTCAACAAACTTAATACCCGCGCGGCCGGCCAATCACGCTGTCAAGACGCTGCACATTTCTCTCAATATTGAACAACATGGTTTGAATCTCGCTTTCATTAAGTTCAGCTGTGGGGTGCGTGAGCTCCTCTTCCACTGCCACATTGTTAACTAACCATCTAAATCATTTCAAACGTGTATTCAATAGGTGCGCCGAGGAACGGCCGTTAGCTAAGAGACCAAATGAGCGCTAACGCCGTATGAGGGCGCTGAGGCAGACAAGATGGAATCCGATTCCGAGCTCAAACGGCATTTCCAGTTCAAGACAGTGACGTCTCTTTAAAGTTTCTAAGCGATTCCTCCCGGTCAATTCGACCTCGTGCTCCCTACAAGCTAGGCACATGAAATGGATTGCGCAAAAGTAAATAGACCCCATCCAAGGTCTCCTCGTGTCGCTGATCGTGGTATACGCAAAAGCCTCAGCGCTATTCCGCCCATATGAGTATGTAGTGCCCGAATACGAAAAACAAAAAAGACTGATGCTCTGCGCCAAGGTAAATGCGAAATGATACAATGTATACAGAAAATGCGCGCTAAGCTGTGGCGGCTGTCGGGAGCCCTATCCGCCTAAATGGGGTATATCCAAACAAGTTGAAGTACGCTCGAAGCATATTGGCTGAATGGTGGCGATCATGGATACAGATCCAGTTGTTTCCGAACGTTGCGCAGGATTTTGAGATCCATCTCCAGGATTGGCGAGTTCGGTGCAATCTCGCAAAGAACCTTGCAAGTTCGGTCCATTAGGAGAGTTAGGTTCTGCTTGGTAAGCTGCGTGTCTCGCGGCAGATACCTGCAAAGTTGAGATTTGAAAACTGCGCAAAGGACGAGCATGTTTCCGAATTGGCTTGGGGGGTTGTTAGTTCGAAGCTTACTTGCATGGTATTTGATCCGTGACTTACGCATGCATTGTGCCAAAGATGTTGGTAACTACCAGTCGACGAGTACGGGCGTTGGCATCAAACTTGACGTACTTGCTATCGGGAGCAGCGCCAACACGGTCGAAAGCAATCGTACTCTGAATAGCGGCGTTGATGCATTTTACGGCAACTCCGATGATGCTTCTTTGATCATCTGACAGATCCACAAGCAGGTGTACGTTTCTGTTAGACGAAGAGCCGGACGTGGGCGCAGGAGAGTTGTGATGAGAAGCCCGTGCTGTGCTTGCGCCTGTAGGGGGGAAGTCGATGAAATGATTGGCGATGCGCAAGTACGGACGCAGGATCACATAAATGGATCCGTAATACTTGGCACGTAAACGTGCGACGTTGATGTCAGTAGCGGGTGGATCCTCGTCGTTCCAAGCCAACGTTGGCGGCAGAACGCGTCTCCAGTCTTCTAGGATGCGCACATGCGCTGTCGCACGGTGTGCAACCTCTTTGATGTTGTGAGTGTCGAAGCTGCGACGAGCATCTAGAGTTTGTTAGTGCTGAAATCATACCTCGCAACGTGCTACTCACTTCTGCCGTAGAGCATGTTGTGTGCCTCATTAAGGATGACACGAAGCCAAATTTGACTCGAGTACATGAGCATGGAGCCTTCCTGAGTCTGCGGGTCGGCAAACATCTTTTCCTCGACGATGGTCCCAGAATCAGGTACGGATCCGATCGGGACTGATTCGTAGACGCCGTCAGGGTACGCAATCTCGCTTTGAAAGTCAGAGATTCGGCTAGGTGGAAGGGTGCTCATCTCGGCCAAGATATCCGACTCAAGCTGGAGGCATGTCCAGTAGACACACATAACCAGATTGAGCCTATAACGCTCCTTCGGTGGCAAGGATGCCTTATTCTCCAAACACCAGTTCCTATCAAGCTTCTGGTAGTCTGCCTTGATGAGGACAAGAACAACGCGGCAAGCGTTGTTAATCCAGCCCCAGCTCTCCAGAACACGAGCAAACTGACTGAGATACAGTGCGGCTAGAATCATAGCCTGCGCGTGTGCCACCGTGTTTCCACCCTGTTGATTCCCAAGAATGTCGGTTGCGTAAGCAAAGTATCCCATGCCGGGGAGGATGTCAACATTACGGGGGCGATTATCATCAGAACTGTCGCTGTTGAAGCTGCCATTCGCGTGGACGCCCCAGCCACCGTTTGTATGCGCCATTCTGTCGCTCTGAGGCGACGGAAGTGGATCGTGATGAGCACAGACCTTGCCGAGCGCAAGGACGAGGAGAACGAGTGCATTCCGGAGGGAGCGTTCGATAGCACCCTTGGTTGAGTATGGCTCTCCGTATGCGCTGCCAGACCGCTTTCGCTTGAGGCTGAGTTGTTGATTCGTCAAGGAATTCGCGGCTGGTGAAGCGGCGTGTTTGGCGGTGACATCCGGACTGTATTGCTCGCTGAATTCCTTGATCATCCTTCTGAGCTTACTGGCGTTCATGAAAGGGTGCAGTTTGTGGATGTTTTCGATGTAAGAATCGTACAACTCCCACAGAACATGTGAGCGGAAGTCAGGCCTTCCATCCGGTCCAAGGCCGCCGTTGTTGTCTTGTCGGGGATGGCTGCTGGGTATTTCACCGGGCGCGGTTGGGCTGGAAGTGTCAGCAGGCGGACAGCCCCAGAGACCTTCCTTCCCGGGGAGCGGGGAGGAGGCATCGACATCGCCACCACTGTCAGGGCTTCCTGGACCCTGGGCTCCGTCGTTGAGGTCTTGACCTTCGCCGACGCCCCAAACACGCAGCAGTCCTCGATCCTGCTCGAGCAGCATAGGATATTCTGAAACGTCATGACCGCCGTCTATGAGTTTCTCGATGTAGTCGACGTTCCGGCAAAAGTTCGCCATGGAGTGCCATTCTTCAAAAAGCTTGTGCGCTGGTGTAGTATGGTCGCTCTGCAATCCACTCTTCTCCTTGGGCGGCAGCCCTGTCGCGCCACTATGCTCGCTTCGAACGCTGTCCGCTGGTGTAGCTGGTTGCTGAGGAGGAGCGAATATACTCTCCTGCTTGATAGGAGTCAATGCTTGTCCAGCTGTCGGAGACATTTGCGAGTGTGGGATGTTGGGAGACTCTGCCTTCATATTACTGATACGGCGCATCTGATTCCTTCCTTGAGAGGGGGTAGGAAATCTGGAGATGTTTTGTTCTCTATTGGGCATCGCGAATCCTGCTTCTGGCGAAGCTATGGTCGATATTTGGTTGGGTGTTTGAGCCAGAGGGAGTCTGGTCTCCACGCTCTGTCTCCACGAAGTGAACTCCCCAACAAGGTTTTTTAGCACTTCTCCAATGTCGTTGACGCTCTCCTGTAATTGCATCATGCTTCGATCTTGTCTACGAGGTGTTAGTGGTGGACGATTGCCCGAGGAGCGATCACATACTTTGGAGGTGGTACATCCTTGTACTGGCAATCGAAGTTGTTCTCCCTGCAAAACTGGCACGGTCGGGCTTCGTCACATTTCTGTTTGCGCGTTCGGCAGTGGTTACAAGCCTGCGTGGCGCGAACCTGTTTGCGCCGTATCGGCTGTCCAGCTGAGCTCGCATACTGGCCCATGTACGGACTCGGCGCGTAGGAGCCCTGGTCATACTGTGCAGCAGGTGGCGGAGGTGGCGGATGGAAAGGTTGCCCATTGTTGTGATGTGTAGGACTGATAGAGTGGCCGTAACCGTTCGACATGTGACCGTTAGGGCGATGTTCGGGGTTCATTCCCCATGGACTTTGGTGACCGCCATGATCCATAGGTGGCGGTTGAGGCTTGCCGTCGACACTGATGCTAGATCTGGTGCTCTGCGGCTCTGGCACAGTAGCAGATTGTGGAGTTGGGGGCGCCCGGTAGGTAGCGATATTGTCCTGGGAAACGTTCACCGGAGGAGGGCCACCGGCGCCATGAGGGCGCTGACTGGGTGAAGGAATGGTCCGTGGGTCCGAGTAGGCGCGTATATCAGAGGGTGGTAGTGACGGTGAGGGTTGCGGTCCGGGCGCGGGTCCTTGGCCGGGAGGAGGATAGGAATGAGATGGATGGGGCAGGGCGTGAGCAGGATAGTGGCGGGAAGTGGGAGAGGGAGCAGCGTGGGCCGGAGTGGGATGAGACAAGTGGCGGGTGGGTTGGGGGTGCGGCGGCGGAGGAGGGGGTGGGAAGGCGTGGCCGTTATGGTTGTACGCAGGAGGATTGACAGAGTCCAAACGGGGCCTCTTTTGGGCGGGCGCGTCAGGATCAGCCATCCTTACATATGCCAGACGCGATCCGCTCAGGCCATGCGGCTATGTATGACGAAGTACCTGACTACAACTACGGAAGCTGCCAGGTCCAAACGGCAGCAGCCCAACAAGGTCGGCGGGGGGCAGCTGGTGGAGAGGGTGGCCTCGGCAGTCGCAGGGACACGAAGAAGACCAATTCACCAGTGCGTCAGAAGATGACTGGCTGGAGGGAGAGTGCGGGCTACAAGCCAATCCGCGTCATCGGCTGAGGGGATAAGAGAAGAGTTTAGAGAGCGTCGCAGGGCAGGTGCTCGGAGGCCAAAGTGCGATGCAGGACGGGAGCTTTGGCACAAGCCGCGCGAGGAAAACCCAGCCTTGAGCGAGGGCTTCTTACCATGGACCCGGAGGCACCTATCCGAAGCAGGAAAAGAGCCAGTGATGGTGAGTCGCGGACAGTCTATGCGTCGACGTTTGTTGCTGGCTGGCAGCAGTGGCGCTAAGAGCTAAGACGGGCCGTGCGAACGAAGTGGCCGGGGCGCACTGAGCAGCGCGCAGTGGGCACCGGACGGGGGCGTCAGCTAGTCGCGGGCCTGGTGAAAAGGAAATTTTAGGCTATCCAACGGAGGAACCAAACAGGCCGGCGGGCGGGAAGCGGGCTCGAAGCGGGCTCCTGGCGCAGCCTTGGACACGAGGGGGGCACGAGAGTGAGGGCAGCGGCGGGCAGCAGCGGGCGGCGGGCGGCGCGTCGTCAACACGCCGATGGTGTTTGATAGAGAGGGGAGACGCTCGAGAGGCCAGGCCGGGTGGAGAAGCTGACTTGAGCGACACAAGGGCGAGTAGTGAAAGCCGGACACGATTCAGCGACTGCCGTGCTGCGACGTGCAGCTCGCTTGTGCCAGAGAGGCTGCGCAGCCATCAACTCAATCCAGGCCCCTGGGTTGGCTGGGTGCCCGCCTGCGCGCCGTGCAGGATGCCTTCTTCGGATGACAGAGCCATCCTCGCCGCGCACACAGGATGCCCTCGTCCGCCCTGATCCTTCACGGCGCCGTTGCAGACAGCCAACGTCGCTCCCCGCTGCCGCCGCGACCCAGCAGCCAGTCTGCCCGATTGCTGCTGTCCACATTGGGTTGACATGTCGATGCCGTGCCGCAGTACGGCCAGCTGAGCAACGTGACCTGCAACGACAGCGCGATGGGCCCTGGTGGTCGTGGCATCGCGGGCTGGCCTTGCTTTCGCTGCGGCATGCGCGCTTCTCCGCGCGACCTCCCTCACTCAGCACAGGGGCAGCAGCAAATCGCCCAGATAATTGCCCGGTCATCGTCACGGCCACCGCCAATTGCCACAAAGATGAGGCAGACGATCCGAGCTCTCTCGGCGCGCCCTGGAATTTGACTACGGTCGCTAGCAATCCCTAGCTCCTCCACTGAGCTGCGACACCGCGGTTTTCGAGAAGGTCTCGTGGAAGTGATGCGCTGCTGGTGGCTGGTCAAGCCTCCGAGCGTCGAAACCTAGTCGCTGTCCGGTGCTGCTCGTACAGGGGCACGCACTCGTAGCTGTTCATCAACGCACGACACCGCTTTTCACGGCCGTTGTGCTCGCGGTGATGAATCGGTTTGTTCCGTTGACGCATGAGTTATCAGATTGCCCATGTCCGAACGCTCTGGTCGCTCGTATCCGCTGCCCGAGATCTACAGAGTTGGGCTCCAGCGCCTGGCGGACTTATGTCCGTCCAGCCATTTGTCCATAGACGCCTGTCAAACTCGTGCAAGGAGCACTTGGCTTCCACGAGTCTGGAGAGGCAGGTCCGGAGACGCGCCGCCCACTTCGTTAGTTTCAAAGACATCTTAATATCCACTTCACAATTAGCGCGCCCCATCTGGCGACCGCCATAATGGCGTCAGGAACAGCCGCGAAGCAGAATCGCATCGCTTTTGATGGGTTGGCTTGATTGACCGGGACATCCTTCCTGAATTCGAAATTCTCTCGACGCTGTGTGTACGCCAACAATGCATCACAGAGCCGAGATGGGATTGAGATACAGTAGGTTGCTCAAGTGCCGGCCATGGAGAGGTCAGCTGCCATCGCAATCACTGAACAGGCAAGCGGCCCGAATGTTGGCACCAGCCGTCTTTTGCCGAACATCATCTCTGACCGGACGCATGACAATTGCGGTCTGCTTCGAAACGCTGCGACTCAGATTCCCTGAGCGTCTTTCCGCGCGACCGAGATTGCTGTGGAAGGATATTCTGAAAGAAAGATTCCCGTCCCTTGCCTCATGATGATGGAAAGCGTGGCGAGCCCACGTGGATCGCAACACCACGAGGCATGGAGGCGCAGAGGCGTCTCTACGACAGTTGACATTTGTCAGGACCCAGCACGTCGCTGCCCTCTTCAGGATCTTGACGCTGGCCGATTCAAGTATAGTATGTCAGTGGCCACAGTCAAGTCGGTGAGCAAGCTGTGCAAGCTTCACCCTGTAGCAGGACAATGCGCAAGAGGCAAATATCGCTTGAGTCAAACTCGTTTTCCATGACAAAGACGTCTGTGGTGGCAAGCAAGACGAAGGCGTCGATTCGACGACTTGAAATCTGTTGTCCGTGGCGAACCTCTGCTGCAAATTGCGATGGTTGAATGTTGCCCAAGCATTCGCCCTGTCATTTCCGTGAGTTGAAAGATACAAATGAGGCTGCACGCAACCCTGGAGGCCGCTTGGCGAAAACCGATACCAAAACTAGCCGCACACGCTTTGCCAGACCAAGTTTCTGAATGATTGCGTGCATATGTGCGGCGCTTTGAGTGATGCAGCGGTGAACTGGCGCAAGTACGAGGTGCCGCATCCGACTTCAAATGCCATGTGACACAGCAAGAACCGGGGCACCGCAGATCTGTGTATCGGTGTACAATAACCATCGCTTAGAAGTGGATGCTCACCGTCTGTGTTATGTGAGGTTGTGAGCACATTGAGGGATACCCTTGCCATGGGCCCGCCAAGCGGACCTAAGCCTATTTGGGCGGCTGCTTATTGCCAGAGACGAGCGAAGGATGCGAACCACAACCTCATGTCTTGATCACTAAATCACTTTTGATAACACGTTATACACTGAAGTGTCAAACTGTTGTCGAGACCATCAGAAATCAACACAATAATGCTCTTGATGGCTCTGCACAAGGTGACACGGTTTGAAACGCTAATGAGGCAGGGTCGACCGCGATTGGCGTCTAGACGTCACCAAGTTCGCAACGGATAGCTGGAACCCGTTCGCGAGACCACATCTTCATTCTCCATTGTGATGCATCCCATACTCTTCAGTCATTTTGTTTAGTTTCTATTCCCTTGAATGCTCCACATAATCGCCACGATACTATGCTCTTCACCCTGGTCGTTGGCGTTCTCGCAGCGATCGCCTTGTACAAAGGGGTCGCCCTATATCGACAGTGGCAGAGCAATATAGCGCTTGCTAAGAGCTCAGGACTGCCAGTCGTTGTAATACCATGGAACATCTTCAGTGTCTTCTGGCTTGCTACCTTCTACATCTGGATCCCAGTCCTGGAAGTGATCTTGCCTGCTTCGTGGCGAGGCGTCTGGTTTGAGTAGGTAGCGCGTGCCATAGCCTCGCGATGCGATGGATATTGACCTGCAACAGCCTCCTGGATCCAGAGTGGGGGTACCGAAAGGGGCATGCACCGTTCCAAAAAATTGGCGGAGATGTCTTTATCATAGCCTCAGCAACTCAGCTCACAGCATTCGTTGCCGATGCAGAGACTGTGACGCAAATCACCGCAAGGAGAAATGACTTTCCTAAACCTCTCGAGATGTATGGAGCTCTTGACATATATGGCAAGAACCTCGTTTCCACTGAAGGCTCAGATTGGCGTATGCATCGGAAGCTTACCGCGCCGAGTTTTGGCGAAAAGAACAACGAGCTGGTCTTTACGGAGTCCCTCCACCATGGCAGATCCCTCCTGGGACTCTGGACTGGACCAGATGGGCAAGGAAACGAAACCGTAAGTGACCCGGCTGTAGCAACGATGAGTTTCGCCCTCTTTGTGATCAGCTCCGCGGGCTTCGATGTTCGGGTCAAGTGGCCGCACGAGGAAAAGAGTAGAGCTTCGTCCGTTGAGAGCGATGAGACCAAGTCGATGCTAGTCGGATCTGAGAAGTCAGCAGGTCACAAGATGACCTACCGCGAAGCAATCAGCGAATTGCTCCATAACATCATGTGGACTCAGATTATCCCACCCAAGTATCTGCCGTTTTCGCCCGTCAAGGTCCATCGCACGGTTGGTGCCGCCGTCACTGAATGGGGACAGTACATGGATGAGCTGTACGAGATGAAGAAGCAGCAAGTTGCATCTGGCGACACCAACAATGCTGGCATGGACCTCTTTGACGCGCTGATCCGCGGAAGCGGCATCACAGAGGGAAAGACCAACGTCCAAAAGAGCGATCTTCTCGGCAACGCCTTCGTGTTGATGCTCGCTGGCCACGAAACCACGGCCAACACGCTCCACTTCTCCCTCATCTTCCTCGCCATGCACCGCGAATCTCAGCGACGACTGCAACAGGATCTCGACCGCATCTTCCAGGGCAAGCCAAGCGAGCAGTGGGTCTACGAAGAGCACTTCCCCAGGCTCTTTGGCGGCATGGCCGCCGCAGTCATGAACGAGACCCTGCGCCTCCTCCAGCCCATTGTCAACATCCCCAAATCAACCGCCCCGGGACGACCGCAGACCTTCACAATGGCCGACAAGACATACACCATGCCCGGCGGGACTCACATTTTCCTCAACTCGGCCATCCACCGGAATCCCAAGTACTGGCCTGCGCCGCCGAGTGCGATGGCGAGTGCGAGTTCGAGTTCGAGTTCGAGTGCGAGTTCGAGTTCGAGTGCGAGTTCGAGTTTGAGTTCCAGTTCGAGGTCGAGCTCCACGGGTGCAGCAGACGTCGACACCTTCCGCCCGGAGCGCTGGCTCGCTGCTTCCAAGCTCGAAGACAGCTTCGTCGAGATTGGGTATGATGACGAAGAGCTCCGCGGGCCTTCGGGCGAGGACACGTCGGCCTCGCTTTTCAAGCCGGTGAAAGGGTCCTACATCCCCTTCAGCGACGGCTTCCGGTCGTGCATTGGGCGGCGCTTCGCTCAGGTCGAGATCCTGGCCGTCCTTGCGGTTGTCTTCTCGCAGTACAGCGTCGAGCTTGCGGTGGAGGAGTGGGCGTCTGATGACGAGGTTGCGGCCATGGACGCACGCGCGAGGGAGGACGTGTATCGGAAAGCGAGTGGGAGGGCGGCTTCGCTGCTGCAGACAAAGGTCGCGAGTATCATCACGCTGCAGCTGAGAGGCACCAGTATCCCCATCCGGCTGGTGCGGCGCGGAGAGGGGAGATTTGACCTGTGAGGAGGAGGCGCCGGCTTGCACGGCAATCGACCAGCGGACGCGTCATAGTAATACCATACCACCAGCGTACATACATCTACACAGATGGGTACACAGCTGGACCCATACAAATAATCACAGCACGCACTTACTGTCCCTCCCACCACACATGCAACCAGCCCCAGCCCCAGCAGGCCCACGCCCACGTCCACGCCACACACACCGCCCTCCCTCCGCGGAGCGCTCACTCCGCCAATTTGCCCCCTCGCTCCCTCCCATCCTCCAGATCCTTCCGTCCACATGCCGCAGTACCCCCGGGTCCCGCGCCGCGGAAACTCGACACTCTCTCGGGTGCGAGGAGCGCGGTTGGATCACGCGGCAACGTGGCAACGGGGCCCGTTCTCTTTTTTTTTTTCTTCTCCCGCTGTGCCTCGATCGTGCATGTGCGTGTGCGCGGCTATGTCGGCGTGGATGGTTGCAAGGGGCGGACGGTGGGCTTGTAAGGGGTGGTGGCGAGGTGGACGGCGCGGGATGGGGTCGGTGTGTGTTGGGGGGTGAAAGTTGGCGTGGACGGCGGGTGGGTGTTTGGTGACGTTTGAGGAAGGGACTGGAATCCTGCTTCTGACGCATGCACACACGTCGGAAGAGCACTCTTTCGGTGATCGAGAGGCGGAGGAGACATTGCATGTTTTTTTGAGCCGGTGGAGTTGAATGCGTTTATTGATGGAATTAAGTATATCATTACAACGTCTGACAATAGGCTTGTCGTCTAGGTACGAGGAAGACGAGCCGCTACAGATATGACATCGTCAAGTTCGATGCTCCACACGCTGAACGTATGCCTGTGTGCACGTTACCCTAAGAATTACATAGGAAATTGCCGCTGGGCAATCGATTATCTTTGGACGCGAGCCTTCAGATCTAGTAGTAAATGGAAAGGACGACGAGATGTCGATGTGTATGTGCAGAATGTGTGCTGCAGATAAGTTCGTGACTCGTACCGGACGCCAGAAGAATCCAAGTGGGGTATTGACAAGGAAATGTTTGGACCGTAGGAAAGGTGTATGTGCTAGGAGGCTTATTCACATTGGCGGCTGCGCTTTGCGATTTCATCGTCGCTCAGCGCAGCTAACCAGAGACATTTGCTGATCAGGTCTGGATCAACTCCAAAGTTGTACTTGGAGCTTGCTTCGAGAAGACGCAGGAGATTCTTGACAATTGTGGCTGCTGTGTGGTGTCGTTCGAAGTTGACGAGTCGTTCGCCGTCAACAGGCGGAGCGTCAATAAAGGCTGGCTTTTGCGCGTTGTAGATCAGATCGCGCGTGTAGATACCAATGAATGGGATGCAGCCGTCCTCTACCGTGACCGTCTCCATCTCTAGGCGAAGGTTATGGAAGTTCCGCAAAGGCTGGACAAGCGCTTCGAGCTCCTTCATTGTCTGCCTCTCAGCTGGAGGCACCAGAGCCCACGTCTTATGAAGTCGAGAGACATCATTAGATATCAGCGCTATGGCAATCTGGTACATGGTGGCGTAATTTCTGATCTTACGAGCATGCGACGCAATGTGGATGTACTTGACAATGCAGCGAGCACGCTCCTCGACGTTCTCTGTGAGAACGCATTCGGACACCACCCACTTGACCACTAGATTGAACCGAGCGATCACGACATCGACGCCGCGTGCTTCCTGCGTGCGAAGGTAATGCACCCAATCACGGATTTGCGGTGACGACTGCTTCCAGCGAAGTTCGATGAGCTCTTTCCAGTCGATTTCGTCCAGCGCGTCTTTCTCGACAACCGTAAATTGCTGTGCAAGCAACTCTGCATCATAAGCCATGACGAAAGGAAGGTGAGCTGCGGCGGCGGGTTGCTTGATGAATGGAGAGTCCTGTAGCTTGACGTGTTGGTCCTGAGTTTGTTGACTAAACTGATCTGGTCGAGAGGCTGTGGGAGTCAGGCCTGGCGTGAGCAGTCCTCTGTTCCAATGTGTTGTCGACCCAGCCTCCTTCAAGCGGTCTGCTGTGGAAGGCGGTGTAGGAGGGTGGCGCATTGGGTGCGAAGGCAGGCTGTTTGAAGTGTTGTTCGTCACCGCTGGCTCATCGTCAAAGAAGCTGCGGACGCCATGAGACATCTCATCTGACCTGGTGCCTGTCGTTGTAGACGCCAGATCGCTCAAATCCTCATCCTCATCAAGAAGGAACGATTGGCGGACAATTGAGGAAGCTGGAACAGTGCCACCGTTTGGTATTCTCTTCATGCTGTCTGTTTCGACCACATACTCCATCGATGAGCTTGGAGAAGAAGGCTTTGTGGCGGACGTCGTTGCGGGGATCGTTATGTTATCCCCAAGCTGCAGAGGCGAGGGCTTGGCTGACGATCTCATCGTGTCGAAAGTTTGCGTGCGTCCATCAGCCAAAACATCACTGAAACCGCGGTCAAGGAGGGGAACAGAGGAGTAGGAGTCTTCCGAGTCTGCTGTTGTGCTCACGACAGGAGGTACTCGGCCGTTGAACTTTTCCCCTGACAGATGAAACATTTCCTGGCCTTCGGCGCCAGGAGTCGCGAGCGGTCGATGGAGGCTACCATCGATTTCACTATGGTCCTCTGATTGCTTTGTCACAGCTGTATCCTCTGACCGCTTTGGCACAGCTGCATCCTCTGACGGCTTTGGCACCGCTGCATCCTCTGACCGCTTTGGCACCGCTGCATCCTCTGACCGCTTCGGCTTGTACGGCGGTATGACGAGGTCTCCGGGCGCTCCAGTGGGACGGTAGACCTCTGGTTGTACATGTACGACAGAGGCCCGTACCGAAGATTCGCGTGGAGACTTCCGCTCATAACGACCTTCGAGCTTCATCAAAGCTGCCTCGACTCCACCTTCGTCATCTGTGTCGTCTGGTAGTGCAGCAAGCTTCGCAACCTCGGCTTCGAAGGACGGCCTTAGGTTGGGCTGTGATGAATGGGTATCTACCAAGGATATGGGCTTCTTCGCGACTACGGTGCCGTCAACTGCTTCTGTCACTTGGCTGGCATCGGGATCTGGGGTGGCGTAGCGGTCTGACCGCAGAACAACCGAATTTGCGATTGAGTGGGTGCGATTGGAGATGGAACCAGTAGAATGCGGACGAGGAGTCATCTCGAGATCGTGCATGTGGCCAGCAGCGCGCAGATCACCTCCCGGCTTTCGTCGAAGCATGCGGCCTGGGCCGCTGGGCTGAGGTGCCTGTCGTTCGAGGAAGAAAGGATCGTTGTCCGACGACATGGTCATGAAAGTAGCTATGCTCTCGGGACCTTGACGGCCACTGAGGACACTATTGTATGACGCGTGTCGACGCAACGAAGACCGCGCTATAGACTTGCGCATTGAGCCTCGTCGTTTGAAAGAATGCATCTGCTCCCTGCCCTCCGACATAGACCGTCGTTGCAGAGCTCGAGGCTGTTGCATCGAAGGACAAGACAGACGATGCTCTTCAATTGAGGCTTTTGGAGTAGGATCCTTATACAGGTCAGAGTGGCGTACAACGACCATATCGCCCTCGGCCAGTCGTTGTGCAATCGATGGGTTCCGTTGAAGGGCTTTGGAAGGGACACTTGGGACGCTGGTCTCTTCCAGAGGCAGGGCTCCCGACATCATGGGCAACGGAGGTGCCCCGGTGTCATCAATGATGAGAATCGACTTGCTGCCAGTCGTGATATTGCTGTACACTCTAGGATCTGAATCTTTAGCAGATTTGGCATCTTCGACAGCAGGCGAAACCTTTTGCTTTTCAAATTCGAACTCGAATCCGGTGAGGTCTGGAGGCTCGGTGCTGCTCTCTTGTTGCTGGGCTTCGTTTTTCAGCTGCTCTTCAATAGCGTCCTTGAAGCTCTCTCCGACTTTCAGGGCCAAGGCGTCAATCCGTACTTCAGATTTGGTCCGAACTGTGCGTTGTTTGCGAACGCCTGTTGACATTGTAGTCATTGTGCCTGGGTTGGAGGATCGTACAGAAGGTGCCATTCGATGATGGACATGAGCCCCTAGTTGAGGGCTTCCGTGAGGCGACTGTTTGATGCTCAAGGCGCGGCGCACACTTCCAAAGATTTTCTTCATTCCTGGGCTGTTTGCGTGACCTGGACGAAGCTGCACATCGTCTGCGTACAGGTCGTCGCCGTCTGTCTCACTGCGCGTGCGGGTGTGGCGCAGACTGGTGCCCTTCAGCTTGATATACGGCGAACTTGGCTGGAACAGTCCACCGCGCACGAGACTGCCGGGCATACTTGTCACTGCAGAGATGGTCACGTCTACCGAAGCGTTCTTGGGGATTGAGAGGGGGGCTCTGTCGTCCCGTAAGGCGTCGGAGAAGCTGCCGCTGCGCTTGTGTGTGTGAGATGGACGAGCGTTCTTGTTTGAGGCGGGCTGTTGCGGGCTTGCTGCAAGGCGGGCGGGCGCTGCAGGAGGATGTGGTACTGGATGGGGGTAGAGAGGCAAGTTCATTGCTTGCTCGCTTTTCAGGAAGCCGCGTCGTGGCAGGGAACAGGATAAGATGTGCATGCTGCCTTCGCTCCCAGGCGAAAGGGGCACCTGGACCGCTGCGCCTTCGTTTGACGATACGTATGGCGAGCTCAGAGAGTTCTGAGGAGTGTGACGGGACCGCTGCGCCCAGTCCATGTGCCGGCTGGCAAAGTGATCGCTCGGGTTTGAGCCCATGGTCTCTTTCGTGTCGCGGTCTACCTGCCGAGGGGTCACTGGGATTGTCGCCAGGACCTCTGGCTCTTCGTAGGGTGCTGGCGACTCGACAAAGCCACCGGGCAGCAGCTCCTGGTCGGCAAAGTCGTTGCCCAGGCCGTCGTCAGTCTCCCAATACATGACGCAGGTCCTCTTCCAGCACTTCTTCAGCTCGCCCACAATCTTTACGTCGCCAGCACCGCCATCTGCACGGGCCTTGAGGTCAGTGTAGAGGCCGTTGACCAGGGTGCAAAAGTAGGTGCGCAGAGCGTGGGATGGCACAAAGTCGTCGACAAAGTAGTTCAGGATCCAGTGACGAAGGGCCACAAAGGTACGCACACGAACGATGCGGCCAAAATCGTCTTGGCGGTCGACGGCCCATGTCAGGCGTGCCACGAGGTACGCAACCAGGTCCCTGGTGCTCAGGAAGGCGCGAAAGGTGAGGAAGAAGTCGGAGAGGAGCTCGTAGTCGAGGAAGCTTGGCGATGTGATGTGCGCGACGAGGCGCGAGGGGGTGGCTGCCAGGATCTCTCCGGACGGCGAGAAGCGCACAACAGCCCTGTCGTCGGGGTTGGCAGTCAGGGCATCGAACAGGCGCGGGCCAATGGGCGAGTGCGAGACGCGCGAGGAAGACGGGGCCGAGGCCGAGAGGGGCGGGCGGTCCATGGTGGCGCGGTACTTGGCGGGCACGGGCGAGAAGGCGTCGGACTGGGGGCGCGAGGACAGGAACGAGTGCGAGCCGGCGCGCTGGGGGGTCAGCAGCGAGTTCCTGAAGTCGTCGGCGGCCGAGGTGCGGGTGTAGACGGAGCTGCGCAGGTCGGCGGTGCCTCTGGTGCTGAAGCGCGGGGTGCCCAGGCGGTAGTGGGGGATGGGGACCTGCAGCAGGGGCAGCGACGACGTGTCGGCCGTCTTGGGGCGGCCGCCAAAGGGGGGGCGCTCGATGACGACCTTGAAGGTGCCGGGCTCGGTGGTGGCCGAGGTGACGGTGTGGTCGTCGACGGTGGAGAACGAGTGCGAGCGGGCGTGGGCGGGCGGGCCTGCGCGGTGGTGGTGGTGGTACTGCTGGTCGTGCTGGTCGTGGTATTGCTGCTGCTGCTGCTGCTGCTGAGCCGGCGCCTGGTGGCCGGCGACCAGGTCCAGCGGCAGCGGCGGGGTGGGTTCGGAGCGCGGGGTCCTGGAGCCGTAGAGGCTTTGCTCCCACTCATTGCTCGCCGGGCGCAGCGTCGAGTGCTCCGGGTCGAGGGTTGCGCTGTCGGGGGGCGTGGCCGGGAAGACGAAGGGGTCGGGCTGGGGGCGGCTGCGCTGGTGGGCGGCGCGCACGACGGGCCTGGCGTGGGTCAGCGGCGGCCTCAGCAGCAGCAGCAGCAGCAGCAGCAGCAGCAGCAGCAGCGCAGGCTGGCCGCACTCACCGGAGGTAGATGACGCCGTTGTGGACGTTGGCGACCGTGTAGGAGCGGCCGGCGGCGGTGGAGCTGCTCGCAGTGGTGTCGATGGTGCCGCTGCTGGTGCCGCGCGCCCGAGTGCGCCTCTTGAGCTGCTCTCTCGAGTCCTTGACGCGGCGCAGGCGGCGCTGGTCGTCAGCGCGGCGAGGTGCGGTGGGAGTCGTGAGCGCGCCGGCAGCCATGTCGCGCTGCCCAGCGCCGGCGGCAGGGGAGCCTGGGTGGGCGTGTGGGTGCAGCGCCATCTCTCCCCATGCCCGGGGAGCGCGAGCAGAAGGTCAACGGGAGCCGGAGCGTGGGCGGCGCATCACCAGGCGACGCGTGCGCAGTGCGACATGCTCGACGCTGGGTGCGGAGCGGCAGGGCGAGAGGGCGACGGTTGAGCTGGCGGACCTGTCACCCAAGGCCCGGCGAACGCCATCAGAGGCACCTCGCCAGTCAGCGGCTCGCCCGTCACACTTGGACAGGGCCCCTGCGCGCCCGTCGCAGCGCGCAGCGCGCAGCCGCTGGGGCCACTCCAGCGCTGGCCCTGTGGCACAGCGCCGCCTGCTGCAACAGGGCCTCTGCCCGCCTGCCCGCTGCAGCCCTCCCAGCTCCTCGTCGCGCCGCCGCCCGCCTCGATGCCGCGACGACGCCCTTCGCCGCGCAAAACCAAACATTAGGCGCAGCGACAAGCATGGGCCGCCTGCGTTTGACTTTCGCGCCGTCTCGCCGGAGCGCTCAACGCACTTCCGCAGCCCGCCCGTTGGCCACGGCGCCCGCACGCTGCACAGGACTGCCCTCCAGCAGCGGCCCAGGCACACCCCGCTGCGTCAACTGCGAGCTCGGCCATGGACAGCCACCACCCTCGCCCGGCCACGCCTGGTCGCAATAGCAACAAGCAAGAGAAACTCGTTCATGCATGCTGCTTGTAAGTAAAAGATTGCCAATCTCAGACGAGATGAGGCTCATTTGCCCCCATCGCCCACCGTCCACGTCGATCATGCTCCACCAATTGGCCGCCCCGCTGCTGCTGCTGCTGCTGCTGCTGCTGCTGCTCCACGCAACGCCTCTTGTCACATTGCAGCTGCCCAAACGAGACATTGACACATGACGACGGCCTACCAAGCACCAAACCAACGCGACTTTGCGCCGGCACACCAAACCAACGCGACCTTGCGCCGGCAGAACAAATCAACGTGACCTTGCGCCGGCAGAACAAGTGTGCGGCGTCGACTGCCTCTCCTGACCTTCTGCTGCCCAGCACCGACTCGACTCGAGCACAACACCTCTTCTGCGCGCGCAACCAAGTCCCGACTGCCACAATCGACGGAACCCCGGCGCACTTGCAGACCAACGCAGACTACTGCACGACATCTGCCTACCCCTTCGCCTTCGTCTTGATCAAGCCTTGATCATCCCCGTCGCCATGTTGATGCCCGACCCGTCGTTCCTGGCGCGAACATAGACAGTAACGCGACTCCGCGCAGTAGGACCGATACCATCGGAACATACCGCGCTGGAAATGTGCACACGGCGACGACTACCGTTGCGCAGCACACCGCTCTGTGCTTGTGACTGTCCGACCGCCATGCCACGGCGGTGGCTCTTGGCCATTGACTAATCATTCAACACCACGCCCTGCGCGCTTGCCTGAAGAAGCCCACAACAACAGCAGGCACCTCAGACTCACTCTTCCACCATTCATGTTGCTCCATCGTGGACCTTGCTATCACGCAACCAACCACATATTCTGCAGGGTGTCACCTTACAGATACGACTTTACTTGCTTGTGACTCCACAGTATCGCCTCTAAACATTTACAGATACGCCTTCATCTGCTTGTTACTCCACGGCCTGAACTTCTCTCTACTTTATCTCGATAGTGTCACCTTTACCGTTACAACTTTACTTGCTTGTTATACCTAGAGCTTCTCACACTTTGTCTTAACATGTTGCCTTTCTAGCTATAACTTTACTTGCTCGTCGCACCCACAACTTCTCACACTTTGTCTCAACATGTCGCCTTTATAGGTATAACTTTACTTGCTTATTACACCTATAACTTCTTATACTTTGTCTTAACATGTTGCCTTTATAGGTATAACTTTACTTGCTCGTCGCACCCACACCTTCTCACACTTCATCTCGACAGCATCGCCTTCAAGCCTTCACAGATACCCCTTCACCTGCTCGTCGCTCCACGCCCAGAACTTCTCGGCCGTTCCACCCTCACGTCCTGCCTCGGCCAAATCGGACCGCAGCGACGAAACACGTCCAAACGGAATCACTGCTCACACATTAGTACTTCGCCCCAGTCCATTCAAGCCAAGCACACTCACCCCACTCATTCGGCTTCAACGCCTTCACCTCCGGCGCAAACCCAGCGAAGAACTCGGTATACGCCCCGTTCACCGCCGGATATGTCAGCAGCGCCTTGACAACTATCCCAAGCCACCCCGCGTGGCGCGTGAGGTCCGACGTCAGGTTCCCCGGATTCAGACTCACGCTCACCACGCCCTCGTCCTCGTACAACCTGCGGAACTGCAGCGCGTGCAGCACGTTCCCCGCCTTACTGACCGCATACTTCTGGAACGCGTACTTGTCGCTCGTGTAGCTGAGGTTGGCCATGTCGACGCCGCCCGCGGGCGCGTTGAGCACCGCGCTGGACGACACCCACACGACGCGCACGCTGCCCGGCGCGCTGGCCCGCGCCGTCTGCACCAGCAGCGGCGAGAGCACCTTGGTCAGGGCATAGTGGCCCAGGCAGTTGGTGCCGAGCTGGAGCTCGTAGCCTTGCTTTGTGGTGGAGCCCTGCGGCGGCACCATGACGCCTGCGTTGTTGAAGAGCACGTCGAGCCGCGTCTCCTTGGACAGAAACTCCGCCGCTGCTGGCGCGATGGTCTCGAGGTCTGCAAGCTCGAGGTAGAGGAACGACAGCCGCCCTTGCGACGAGGGATGGCTTTCGCGCATCCATGACATCGCCGCGTTGACGCGTTCTGCGGACCGGGCAGCGAGGTACACGGTCCCGTCGAGCGAGTACAGAAGGCGTGCGAGCTCCTTGCCGACGCCTGCTGAGGCGCCGGTTACAATAAAGACTTTGCCCTTGAGTGAGCCCGCGGGGAGGTTCGCTTCAGTGAACACCGGCTTTGGCGGGAACATCTGCGAGAGTTGGTTGCCCATGTTGGCGGCCAGGTGATGAACGTGTCGCTTCAGTCGGGCTAGTCAATGCTGTGTGAGCGTGAGAGTTGCTTGTGGAATCAGATGAGGAGTCGACGAGAGACAGGCTCGGACGCAATATGTATGCTGGGTGAAGCGTGCTGGGACAGGCAATGGCGCAATGCTTTCAATGAACAAGTCCAAGCCACAACTATCTCTTCCTTTGATGTATTCGTCCGCAAGATGGCTCGGACTTGACAAAGTCTCTCGAACTGGTGGTGCGTTCACGACCTTGACCCGACGGACGAGCTGCATACGGCAGACGCGGCGGTTGCGGTGCGGAGATAACGGACCAAACTAGCGCCGGCGCATCTCGAACAGTATCCCGTTCCATACAAGCTCCATGTGGAACGCTTTCTGCTGAACGTACCAAGGTCCAACAAAGGCATGTCGAACTTGCAACGCGGTTGTACTGTGCTTGTGTCCACGCTCATGCCTGTAGATGTAAGATTTGGTACGTGACGCTAGTCTCTTTGTGTCGCCATGCGCAGCCTGTAACCATGGTCTACCGCAACCTTGGAAATCGCTGTTGTGGTTTTGCTATGTGGTCTCTATGGTTTTGCTATGTGATCTCTATAGAAGGAGTGACAGAGACACGTACAAACGGCAAAGACACGTACAAACGGCAAAGACACGTACAAACGGCAAATGCGTGCGTGTCGCTACCGTCAGTCTACCAGCTTGAACAGCTTCCCTCCCACACGATCCCACTCCTCGTCCCACCTGTGCTTGCTCTCTTCCAGCGCACCCTCCTTGAGAGTCCCCAACAGACCAGACTTGTCGCCAAACAAGCCCAGCAGCTGCTCGGTCAGCTGCTGCGAGCTCTCGAACCCCTTCCCGTTGATATCTTCCTTGACCAGTTCGGGCCACGCTTCGAACTCCCCCCAGCCCACGACCGGTAGCCCGGCGCCAAACATGTCGACGACCTTCATGGGTAGGTCGACGCCAGACGACGACATGTGCAACGATACCCCAAGGTCGGCGGCAGCAAGCAGCGTCGCGTAGTCTTCGGATGTGAGCCATGCGGTTTGTATGACGACGTTCAGCAGCTTCTTCTCTTGGTTCAGAGCACGGATCTTGGCGAGGTACTCTTCCTTCTGCGGGCCCTTGCCGGTAATGATGGCCAGGACATTGGGCAGACTGGGTTTTGCAGTAACCTGCGCCGAGTAGGCACATAGCGCGTCCAGGAGGATGGAGAAGTCTTCGTCTGCAGTCCATGATGTCGAGCTGACGATGAGCCTCCACCGTGCTTTGGGGGATGCAGTGACATCAAGCGCGTATTGTGCTGTCTCTGGCAATCGAGACAGAAAAGACCGCCGCTCTTGCGAGTCGATGGGTCTGAACATTGGGCCCGGTCGGTCGTGCAGAGCTTGGGCAGTGACACCGTACGAGTCTTTAAGCACGCGGGCCATTGCATGCGTGACGGTGAAATGGTGCCTCGCAGCCTTGGCCAAGACTCTCTCGTACAGCGCAGAGATCTTGACGAGGGGGTGCTTGTTGCCCAGCTTGAGTGCGAGGATTGAATAGCCAAAGTTGTGCCAGTCGATGACCAGCTGGGTGTTGCGTATGAAGCACACTAAACTCGCCACCGCGAGTGTAGGGATCGAGGGAGGGTTCTGCACGAGCATCCATCTTCCAGGTTGCGTGCGATAACACAGGGCGCGGTACAGGCTCCTGACCTGCCAGAGCACCTTGAGTGGCGCCAGGATAGGGAACAACGCTTTGCTGCTCGAGCGGAGAAAAGACGGCGCCGGCACCAACGGCACCACCTCAATCAATGGGTTGGAAACAATGTCCGGATGTATCTCTGACTCTGTAATAATGTTAGAACTCGATCCCATATTCTGCTGCGAACGTCACACCCTGGTAGCCGATCAGAAACACCCTCCCACCATGTTTGGCAACGCTCAAAGCATGGTACTGCATGCGAGGAGAACGACCAATATCTCCCAAGACAACGATCTGCACCGTTCTCCCTTGTTTGAAGTCGACCGGATCGCTCCCATCCTTTCTCTTCACTTTGACCTCATTGCCCTCTTCGTCCACTACCTTCAACGCCTTGTCCGTATATGGGTCAT
Source organism: Stagonosporopsis vannaccii (assembly GCA_028584115.1). Taxonomy (NCBI): domain Eukaryota; kingdom Fungi; phylum Ascomycota; class Dothideomycetes; order Pleosporales; family Didymellaceae; genus Stagonosporopsis; species Stagonosporopsis vannaccii. The sequence continues at coordinate 109,411 of VWXS01000057.1, read as the reverse complement.
ACTGTGATGGCAGCGTCACCAAAATGAGGGTAAAAACACATGACAACAGCAATACAGCGCCCAACACAATATCGAAGCCATTGCTGAACTTCTCAGTGAGCAGCGACTCAAACATGGCCGGGTTTGGTGTAGTGACGTCTGGCCTGTAACGGTGAAGCAAACGGTCACGTTGCAGCCGCGTTTCGCTTAACGATCTCCGCCCTGCATCCCGGCTCGTGGCGCTTTGCCGGGGCAGCACCAATAGGGAAGGCGCGTAGGATGCACGTCAAAGGTTGTGAACTGGGCCCCTGAATAAAGTAATGGATGCGGCGCCGCTATCGAAACAGATAGAGGCGCCTCCAAACCACATTACGTTGCCCTTGACGGCCCCACCTGTTCGAGCGCACCTTCTACCTGTACATATCTCGATCGCATCGCCGTTTGCTGGAGTAGGAGCGATAGGACCCCCGGACGGCCCCTTTGCCTCTTGCGTGCAGCACCGAGACCGAGTCAAGACACAGCGAGAGCGGACCTCCGCACGCGGTGCTAGCAGATGGCGTCTACGTACGCCCTGCCTATGGCGCCCACCACGCATGCTCACGGTCATGGGCGCTCGCAATCGCAGCCACATTACTTCACCGCACCTTCCCCGAATCGCAGTGGACGCTCCAAGGCTTTATCGCCTGTGAACGAAGGAACCAACCCTACGTCAGGGCACCAGCACCGCAGATCAGACATGAGCGGGCAACTGTACGGCGCGGTGCGCTCACCGTACGCCGAATACAACAACAATGCGCATACCCACAACCACGGACATGGCCATTCGCACTCGCACGCCCACACCAACTCGAACGGCTCTACCCACAGTCTGACCACCTTCGCGAATGGCCGAGCAAACGGCAGAATGGGCTTGGACTCGCCTCAGACACCGAGGAAGAACGCAGCAGCCGCCAAGTACGGCATGTTCTCGCCGGTACAGGAGTCTGCGCCTGCGCCGCCGCCGCCTTCGTAAGACCTATTCAGCGCTGATAAAGACTACATGTTGACTTGTTAGTAGATCAATGCTCGACCTCTCCGAAGCACTCACTGCGCTGCTCATCCCTCTTCCGTACCTTCTTGCTTCGATAGCCTACCCAAGCGCCGCAAGAAAACTGCCTTCGACCCTCTCAGAAGCTGCCGTCGAGAACGAGCCGGCGCTTACCGCCGAAACAGCCGTGAACAGCGCACACGTCCTGAACACCCTCTTCCTCACCTCGACGACCTTGCTTGTAGTAGGATTGATAGCGAGGATTCGAGCGAGTCTAGATCAACCGCTTGATCGGCGAAAGGCAGTGGCTTCGGGAGGTGTAGCTGCCATGATGCGAGATCCGTCTCGTCTCAAGCAGACTGTCAGTAATATTGCCGGTGTCTTGCTACCTTTCTATGCCACTATGCAGATAGGCGGCGCGAAGACGGCTTTGGTGCTGCTTACAGCGATTGCAGCTGGCCTCGGCGCTACAGACCACAAGCCGGGCAAGCACACGCGCGGAGATGACCTCAAGAGGACTTTGCGGACTCGAAGAACGACCTTCGCAGTCTTGCTCCTTGGTGTCATTGTGGACACTGTTATCTGGGGTCACCCAGCGTGCGCTATGCTCGGTTACGGCGCCCTCTTTGTAGCGATATTTGCGGCCCCTCCACCTTTACCTACAGCTGGCTGGTCTTTGATTACAGGTAACCAGACCCAGCACGCCTCTGCGCGGGCCTCCTTGCCCAAGCCGTCTTCACCTCTGATCAGCACACCGGAGGACACACTACTCACTTGCGTTTCCGGCGTTGGTCTTATGATTGTTACTCTTGTGTATTCAGCTTTTGCTTCCTCGACGTCCTCGTTCTCGCAACATACCATCATCTTCACAGCATTATCGGTTGCATCAGCGACGGCGCTCATCTTCTTCTCGCTTCCCGCAGCCATACGAAGCCACCAATACGTCGGACTGCACCTGGGTGGCATCATGGTCATTACGTTCGCCGGATGGCAAACATGGCCCGAGCTGTACCATATAGCCTTTACTGGACTGTCTTACATACTTTACGCTTGCGGTGTCGCTTGGGACACCCGTGCGTCTCACGCGCACTCGCACTCGCATGCTCATACTCATGATCATACGCATGCCGGCCATTCGCACGATCACAAACATGAACACCACCTCCACGCAAACCCTTCAAAGATTTCCGAATTCCTTATTGCGCGAACGACACCAGGCTCCATTCTTCACAGCATTATGATCGAGAGGGACTCACGACGCATTGCGTATTTCGGAGTTCTCAACCTCAGCTTCATGGTCGTTCAGTTCTTCTATGGCTTCGTCAGTGGTTCCCTTGGTCTGCTCACTGACAGTATACACATGCTCTTCGATTGTGCTGGTCTCGCTGTCGGTTTAGCAGCGGCAGTCATGAGCAAGTGGCGCCCCAACGCCCGCTTCCCGTACGGCTATGGCAAGATTGATACCTTGTCTGGGTTTGCCAACGGTGTCTTCCTTTTGTAAGTTAATAGAACAGCTCCTGCTTTAGACCCCTTCTGACATGACCTAGACTTGTCAGTGTAGAGATCATCTTCGATGCTTTCGAACGCCTATGGGAAGGCCACGAGCTCCAGCGACTGAACGAACTCCTGGTTGTCAGTATTCTCGGCTTCCTTGTCAACATTGTAGGCCTCACCGCCTTTGGCCATGCACACCATGGACATGGACATTCGCATGATCATGGAGATCACGACCATGGTCACGGCCACTCTCACGACAATGAGAACATGCAGGGCATCTTCCTGCATATTCTCGCCGATGCTCTTGGCTCCGTGGCTGTCATCATCTCCACCCTGCTCACCAAGTACTACGGCTGGTCCGGCTGGGATCCTATTGCATCGTGCATCATTGCCATTCTCATCTTCTTGTCTGCGATTCCGCTTGTCAAGAGCTCAGGCATGCGGTTGATGCTGTCCCTTCCCACCGACGCAGAGTACGGTGTGCGCAACACTCTGCAGGAGCTCAGCTCGCTACGAGGTGTCGTTGGCTACACAGTACCCAAATTTTGGCTGGAGGATGAGGGCGCCGCGCATGCTGAAGTACATGCGCACGAACACAAGCATGAAGACTGTGATGGCAGCCATGACCATCACCACGACCACGATCACGACCATGGCCATGCAAATGGACACAAGCACGAGCATTCTGGGCACGACCACGCACATTCCCACTCCCACTCCCACTCCCACTCCCACTCCCACTCGCACGATCACCATGACCACGACCACAGTCACGCTTCCGGAAAGCAAAGGATCCTCGGCGTCATCCACGTCATCGCCGCTCAAGCCGCAGACCTCGAGGACGTGCGCGAACGCACGATCCAGTTTCTCAAGGGTAGGAACATGGATGTTGTTGTCCACGTCGAGAAGGAGGGCGATGGACGCTGCTGGTGCGGCGGCGGAAACAAAGTGAGCTGAGCTCATGCATATATACTTGCAAACATACTTTTTTGCGTTCTTGTACAGCGTTTAGCCGGAGTTGCAGGGTCAGGGTAGAAGTGTACATCATGTAGAATATACATATTTGGACTGCAAGTTTGTACGTGAGACCCCTGTTCTATCATCGCCCACGTCAACGCTCCTCTCCCTTCATCGACATTCGTCCGTTTGTGCTGCACTGACTCGGAAGACTACCTCTCAATTATATTGTTCCAGATCCAGCCAAATCCAACTACATCGCACTGACTAGCCGCACTGAATTCATGCCTACTGGCTGTTAGTTCCGAATATTGAGAACAGCTGACAACCAACGGAGGTCGTCCTTGCCCTTTTCCAAAGACTGTTCACTCTACCAGGGTCGTTGGTCTTTGCTCTTGAGAAGGGTATTCGGGCACTATTGCCTCCATGCGTCATGATCCCAGGGGCCCCCTTCCAGATCGAAAAAGATGCAGAACATGTTCGATCGGCTCCCAGTTGCTGTTTGAAGCAGTGCGCATCGTCCCGCATGAGCGACTTGGTTCATGTCTTCGTTGGCCTACATCATATCGATCATGTCCATTCCATACCTTGCATACTTGCACTTGTTGCTCTGACATGGTAACATCGGCTCGAGAGCCTCGCAACATGTCTCAGTTCTGTAGGTTGATCCGGCTGTTCAGCCTACTCGCTGGCGATGACTCGATCCATTCACGAGGGCTGTATGTTCCTTACTGCGCATCAGAACCGTTCGTGCGCATCACATAGGCTTCTTGCCTCTTTGCATTCTACTGTACCTGCCTTTTTTGATGTGTTTGAAGAAGACAAAGCAAGCGACAGTGTTCTTTGCTTCGTGTAGGGGTAGAACTTGGTACACCGTCAGAGAGGGAGCGCGAATAAAGGTCAATTGCTCTCTGAGCAGTCCACAGGCGCGTTTCGAACGCCTTCTGCTATGCTACACCCAAATACACAGTCCACAAGTATGCCATATCCTACACGATCCGACTTCTACATAAACCTGGTCGGCGAGCTCTTCTTCAGAACCAACGGGTGCCTGTGCACACTGGGCATCAGACCCAGCCCAATGGCTCTCCGTATCGCCTTTGCGATCTTCCTCTGGTTCTTTGGCCGCAGACCGGTGTCCTTGGAGTGCTTTATCCGGCCCGTTTCGGTCATGTACTCGGACATGATTGTGAAGTTCTACCCCAAGTTAGAATCTCATCCTCCTGTACCTCGCCAATGCGCAAGACACACCTTGTACTCATTGATTGGGTTGATGCCCAGCACGTCAAATGCATCGCTCTGAGGCTTCTTGCGGCCAAACTTCCATTTCTTCTGCTCGGTGCCGGTCAAGTCGTGAGGCGAGTAGACATCTCCTGGCTGCCACTTGCGGTAGATCTGGCGCTGGAACTGCTCCCTCCGCTCCGACTGCTCCATCTCGAGGCTCTGTAAAGGGCGGTTGAGGCCGGCGTTGATGGCAAATCGGGTCGCCAGAGAGCTGGGCTGTTGCTGCTGGCCGGCGGGAGTGTTTGCGCCCGCGAGGATTTCAAGGAGTGCGCTATCTGCAGGGCTTCAGTATGGAATTCGGAGGAGCGGCGGAGAAGATTGGGGCGCACCCTGCCTCTGCGATCCTGATGAGAAGCATCGCAGGCCGCTCCTGGTGAAGGCTGCCGGCGCCCGGACTGCGGCTCGTGTCAATGACATGTTGGCGTGTGTTGGCGTGCTTGCTGTTGCGCGTGTCGGTTCCTCCACATTTTCGAGATGCTTGGCAACACGCCGCTAGCGCGATTCATAGCTAAAGTTTAGATACTGACGTGAACGTGCAGGGAAGCTTCCCCTCTCGTCTTCGCCGCCGCTCTCTGCAACGCGCTTTCGTCTGGTCTTTTCGTGTACCATAGTATTTCATTGTTCCTTGGCCAATGACTGCCTTGTGTATTTGAGTATCGACAGACACCACGTGTCAATCGCCTCTTCAAAACCCGCTTCGAGTCCGCAGTTCCGAGCAGCCGCCGCCATGCCCTCACATTTGACCCGCGTCGTCTTTAGGAGCATCCTCGCCAATGAGCCTCTCCTATACCGAGGCTGCCGGCAGCGAGCTTTACGACCGTCCGTCATCACCCAACATGGCGCCCGACCGCTCGCGCAATCGCAGCGGAGGACTTTTTTCGGCGGATTGTTCAAGTCGCAGCGCAAAATAAAAAAGATGGATATTCCCGTGGGTCTGGAGACGATGAGCAATCTCACGCATGCCCAGCGGACGTCAGCCAGGCCGCCGAAAGAGAAGGATCTTGCCGACGCCTTCAAGAGCTTCTTCGGGACCAAGAAGGGGGCGCTCGAGGACTTCCACGTTGAGTTGGCGCACAACACTTTCCGATATCTCCTGGCAAATCCCAAAGAGGACGGGGAGCAATGGTTCACAAGAGAGGAGCTCCTCGGGCTTGTCGACGAACTCGTCAGTCTTCGAAGGCGTCCTGAGACTGGCGGGAAAGCACATGTCGACTTCGGCACAGCTTTGTTTGATCAGATCGCGAAAATGGATCACACCGAGGCCGAGGCCAACTCGCAAGAGTCCCAGGTCAATCCTAAGGAAGAGTACGATTTGGTTATCAGGCCAAAGTTTGTGGAACTGCTATCCTTGTTCGGTGCAAGTTCGAGGGCGAGAGACATTGCCACAGAGCACTACAACGACTATAAAAATGCGCCGCAGCCGAGGAAAAAGGTTATACGCCTAGTATGGAATAAGGTCCTGGTTGGAGCTGCAAGCCAGAACAACGCTGAAGAAATGGCAAAAACCACAGAGCTATTCAACAACAGTTCCGTGCCTCTCACAAATCACAAACAGGCGGAACTCGTCTCGATATTCTCTAAGCGGCGACAGCTAGAAATTGCTAAATACTGGTACTCGCAACCTGTCGTTTCGCAAAATGCGCAAGACGAGAAGCCGATAGGAAGGAAGAGGCAAACATACACGGCCTTACTCAAGGCCTGCGCGCTTGAGGGCGATCTGACCTTCGGACAACAAGTAGTCGCTGGCCTAACCTCAAACAAGGTGCCTGACAAGGAGGGTTGGGACGCGATTTTCCTTTGGTCAGCGGCTTTAGGAAAAGGTGTAGATGAAGTCGAACGAATGATGAACGTAATGGTCCGCCGTACCGAGGAAGCACAGACACCGCTCCACCCAGACGTCGACACAATCAATCTCCTGGTTGAGTTTGCGATGTCGAAAGAGGATCCGTACTCTGCTGAACGCTACATCGCTATGGGAGAGAAACGAGGGATCATGCCTGATGAGCAGACTTATACTATGCAGATGCAGTACCGTCTATCAGTGAAGGATATTGATGGCGCAAGAGCAGCATACTACAACCTGCAAGGCGACTTCAGAGGCTCAGAGGCCAGCATCGCAGCTGTCAACGAGCTGATTCAAGTCTTGTGCGAGTCAAAACAGCATCATTACGATGATATCATGGCAATTGTGGATGACTTGCATGAGCGAAAGGCTCGCTTTGCCCCGGAGACCGTCGCGAAGCTGTGCATTCTGCACCTTCGCCGTGTTGAGATCCACGATGCCATGGACTTACTCCAAATGCATGCATACCAGTACTCGCCAGCTCAGCGTGCAGTCATTGGCAAAGCACTCTGCGAATTTATTCTGGATGGAGAAAATAGCACAGCAGATGCATGGGACGCGTACCAGATACTGCGAAACACTTTTCCTGAGACATCTCGCGAAGATCGGATACTGTTGCTGAACGAATTCTTCGCACGCAACCGCTCAGATATGGCTTGTCACGTCTTCTTCCACATGCGCAATCACACCGCGGAATCCCACCAGGCTAACCGCGATGTTTATATTGCTGCCTTCACAGGTTTCGCTCGATGCATGGATGCCGAGTCCCTGGAACTAGTCAACAACCAACTCAAGCTCGACTTCAAGGTCGATATGAACACAAAGCTCCGCAATGCTCTGATGCTTGCTCATGCATCATGTGGGAATAACAAGAAGGCCCTCGAGTTTTGGAAGGAAATTTGCGAGTCCAGGGAAGGCCCTTCATACAATAGCATCGCTATTGCGTTCCGCTCATGCGAGGGAATGCACTGGGGAGACCAGCATGCCAAGTCGATCTGGGCGCGTTTGAAGCAGCAAGATGTCGAGATCGATAAGAAGATCTTTGTTGCCTACCTGTCGGCTATTGCACGCAACTTTTTGCACGACGAGGCGCTAGCGCTGGTAGAAACCGTTGAAGAGGAGTATGGTTTCAAGCCCGATTTTGAGATGTAAGTATTCATATGCCGAACCTAGATATGCCCTCTGCTAATATCATCTGCAGCCTCAGTAACTGGTACAACACGACGGCCAACATCGAGAAGCAAGGGAGGGTTGAGGCGTGGATCAAGGAGCGATACCCCGAGGTATGGGAGAAGATGGAGGCCGTAGGTCATTGGGTCACGATGGACGGTTTCGGCTACAAACAGTACAACATCAACCGCGATCTGGACCCGTAAGAACTCTACAAAACGAAAGAAGTGTTCGATGGACTAGTGGAGGAAGATATACCATTTGAGTGCAGGTGGGGCTATCACATTCTGCTCAAACGCGCACCCACTGCCTCGCAATATAATGTGGCGACCTCTCATTCCATTTCACTGCGTTCGCTCATATCATACTCCATCGCGGCTCTGCTACCTTCCTCTTCTACGGAATCACCTCTAGCCTCACCAACAAGCGGATCAGCCATACCTACTCTGTTGCTTCACATTAGCAAGGTGAGATACACATCTGATTGCACTTTTGCTTGACCTTGTTTCCGACCGCGACAAGCAGAATGCGTTTCCTCCATCTTTTTGCCAGCCTTGCTGGCCTCTTCGCCCTGACCCTCGCAGCCCCAACTCCCGGAGACTTTTTGCCTTCTGCGACCGCTACCGACATCACCACCGCTGCCTCGCTCAACCGTGGCAAGGTGCGCATCTGCAACGGCCGTGATGGCGAAGGCCACTGCATACATTTCATTATTAGCTGGAGCTGCGTGCAGCTGTCAGATCCCAGTCGCTCCAATGTTCAATACATCGCCCAGGACCCGTATACCTTTTGCTTTTACACACTGGGCAATGACTGCAGGAGCGCTGCCTTTGTGGCCGTCTCGAGCAATACCGTACAGGCGACCGATGTTACCCACACATGGTCCCATCTCATCACAGGCGTGCATTGCATCTCTATAAAGCCAAACCTGGTGCCCATAGAGCTCTCCACTGCTCCAGACATTTCTTCTCCTCTTGCCAGCGCCTATGACGACAAGACCGCCTCCACGGCACCCGACACACTCCCTTCCACCCCACCTGCCGATCATTCAACTTTCCCTCTTGCCTCACGCAACACCACCCATCATCTCTTCCCCACCGGCGACGCCCTGCTCTGCGCCAGCGATCTCTCCGCTGGCCCCTGCTTTACCGTCCCTGCGAACGGCCAGTGCGCCGACCTTACGGGCCCCGTGGACCGCAATGTGCACACGGTGTACCAGAATCGCGGGTCTTTATGCGAGTACTTTGGCTCCGATAGTTGTGGGGGTAGACTGGGAAGCAGCGACTCGAGGCGTGGAGACGTTAGGGTCGCCGTTCCACTGGAGATCGTGACGAGGATTGCGTCGGTCCGGTGTACTTTGATGGAGGAATTTGGGGACGCGTGATGGCGCGGAGGAGCGAGAGAAGATCGCCGGGGCGTTTCTGGTGGAGGAAGGGGTGTCTAGATCTGGGGAGTAGTAGGTATGGGTTGTGCTTGTCTACGGGTCTGAGAGTGATGGTATCAGACCTGAACGACGATCTTCTTATTATGAATCGAGATGCTTTGTGGGCTGAGCAGTGGCATGTGCTCTTGCCGTTTGATGGGTACCAATCGATCACATCACGATCTCAGCGACAGCTGTCGCCTAATCAGCTCTTGGTCTACCTGAATTCGGAGCAATGTACGGCAGAAGTCCGTCTTTGTCTCCAGGCCAAGACCATGGTTTTCAAATCAGGTCTGAATCAAACCATCACGTTTCAGAGACCCAGGCAAATGACGAACTGATGTGCTCTGAACGTGCGAGCATATTATTTGACAGAGGGGGCTTGCCTTAAAACAGCAGACTATGACACTGCTAGATAGAGGTTGAGTAGTCGAACGTCAGTCACACTCAGATCGCCTTACCTCGGGCCATGGATGGTAAATGTACTTCTAATCATTATCATTACTAAGTCGTCTGAGTGTATGTGATGTTATAAAGCCAATCATATGCGTGTCCACCCCTATGTGCCAATATCAATGCCATACTTGCTTTGCTTCGGCTGAATGACGGGGATCTTACAAGTGGGTATAGAATACAAACACACCTCAGTCTCTGTTTATGACACGTAAACTCCTCCTTGGGTTCAGCAGCACACCTCTTGTGCCCCAGAAACTCGGTTCCTGCCCATCTAGCAGGTCTTCTGTCACGCTTCCAACACTGCTCCTTCTTTCCCAATTTGCGGCGCCCGCACCACCGTAGCTGGTATTCTCTCCGCTTCCGCGTTGAATGTCGAAACTGCCTGCTGCGGCGCCTCCAGCTGTGCTACCGGCCATGGTGCCTGGGGCACGCTCGCTGGAGATCTTGCTACTGGTGAAGGTAGTGTCACGCTTCTCTGCGGCTGCGGTGACCATTGCGGCGTGCTTCTTCCAGATTGCAACCTGCTTGCGGTAGATCCAGGCGCAGAAGGCGAAATAGGCGGCAATCACCGCGAATACACCAGCAACGACTCCAGCGACAATGGCAGCAATATTGGGTCCAGAATCGCCACTTGATGCTCCAGTCGAAGAAACGATCTCAGTATAGGACGCACCGTCGGGGCCGGTGACAGTGTAGGTCATTGGCTTTCCCGTCGCCAGTGGTCCAGCTGTCGGTGTCTGAACGGGTGCGGTGAGCGTTGCGCCGCCAACAGCGTTGCCACCAATAACCTTTTGGACGGCTTCGGGAACCCGGTAGCCGTAGGATCCTTCGACACCAGCACTCGCATTAAAACCACGTTGGTTGGCTTGCTGGGCAAGTGGGTTTCCGATACTGCCTTCGCCAGTGAAATCCTGCGTTGCCTTGCCTCCTGTGAGCGAGGTGAACTGATCACTCCATGAAAGACTGGACATGTTAAAGACGTATATGCCAGGACTGTCGCAGGACAGCTCTTGTCCAACGTAGCCACCGAGCACAATCATCTGACCATCCCAGACATGACAGGAGTGGCCGGCACGAGCGGGTGGAACAGCTTGGGAATCTTGATTCACTTCAATCCAAGTGAAGGACGGAACAGACAAGATCCACATGTCGTCCTTTTGAGTCTGGTTGCCGTATGGTTGAAGGTTCTGACCGCCGAACATGTAGATATTGTAGGAAGAACCACTGGAGAACATCAGTACAGCGCTCTGCAAATGTGAAGATACAAAACTTACTCTGCTGCAGCTCCTACTACGGCACACGGGTTGACACGATACGGGGGCATTCTTCCGGAAGTACTTTGCTTGTACCACTTCGATTCGGCTATATCGTAAACATCGATGACGTTCATTTGTGCCTGCACGTTATTAGCTAGTGGAACAGTACCTCATTCGCGACCACTACTTACGAAGGTATCGTTGTCACCTCCAGTGAAGCCGATCAAGAGACCCTCGTCACCAAATCCAGGCACATAGGTCAAGAGACCATCTGCTCGTTCAGGGAAGGAGCCGCTATCCTGAATGCCACCAGTGGTGATATTCCTGAACACGGGCACCTCCTCAGCCTTCTTACCATCCTTGAGGCTGTCCACGGCATCGTTGCTGTGTCCGGGGAAGGTGATCTCAAGCAAACTTTTTAGGTACACGCGAGCAATCTGGTTGCTCCAGCCTTCAGTCGTAAAGTCGTCCAAATGCCCGCCGAAGTACCATCCCCTGCCTAGTGCGGTGACGCCAAATCCGGAACCCTCCGCTGCTCGCTGTATGCTCTGACCATCGCCTTCGGCGTTGACACCAGCCGAACTCTTCGGATCCGCATGTTCAGTCCATGACTTGCTGCTAATATCGTATTCCCAGATAGAGTTTGGCCCCGGCTGCACTTTGGGAGTATCCGAAAACTGTCCACCGTAGAGCCACAGAGAGTTGTGCGATGAGTAGAGGTAGCCGAGCGAGACGGCGGGCGGGCCGCTAGGTTGAGGCAGGCCGGTCAAGGAAGGGTTTGAGATTTGCCAGGACTTGGTCAGGTCCAGAGTGAGGAAGTCGTTCGCTGTGGACAATCAGTAGAGTACACCGGCACAAAAGGTATAAACTCACTCCAAGTGTCTGAGTTCTGCTGTGCATCGGTCGTCGTGCGGAAACCATACATGTACAACGTGCCGTTGACGATGGCGCTCTGACCGCTCCAACGCTTGCACACGTCGGTCTGCGAGTCTGCCCTCCCTACAAGAGTTGATCGCTCTGCCATGGATGCGATGCCAGCTCGTGGAATAAAGCTTCCATACACACTCAGTGGCGCAATCGAGATCATCTGTACGATGGGAAGCATTAGAGCCAACACAATGGCAAAGAGTCCTGCACGATACAGCCTCGAGCTCGAAATGGAATGCGCGGATGAAGTTGTCGAGGACGATTGGTTGCTATCCTCATCCTCCTCATCCACTGACTCCCAGTCGCTTTCGTCATCGATTCCTTCAAGATCGTCTTGCCCACCAAAAACACTGTTCCTGCTGCGGAACCTGACTGTTCTGGAAGGTCGTTGCTGCCTTAATGCGTGCTCGGTGATGAGGATTGGTGCCGGACTGCGCTTTGTGTTGATTGTGTGCTCGTCGATCAAGCCGACTTCTGTAAATATGGAACGGCGGCGGTCACCTGCAGCGGCAGGCTGAGGTAGTACTTGCTCCATTGCCGTATGGTGGAGGCAAGAACAATCCCAGGGTAAGACGTGTGATATGGAAGACCCCAGCCGCTAATTGACGTAGTCTAGTGAAAGGGGACAGCGGCTCATGGGACAGGGCTCACGGGACGGTGCTCACGACGATAGCAGGCGTCTGGAGAATGGGTGGCGAGGTGGGAGATGGTGATTTGCGCAGCACCAGGGAGTTCAAACAGTGTCTCCACAGAATGGCACGGCTCTCTGGCTGCTCACAAGGAAGAACCCTTAGGCAGGCAAGACAACACAAACAAAGCTGGAAGGCGCGGCCTGGGGATACGAGGGTGGATATGCTCCTGCGCCCTCGTACCCGCAGGCCGGTTGCACGCCATGCCGTGCCGTTCGCTCACGGGCGACGGCGAGCGCACGTCATGAGGCTGCTCGTAATGGCAGTGATCAGTCCACTGCGATTCGTTGGCGAAAGCTCTCGAGGGCAAGGCAGGGAATGGATTCGCTGGACGCACAGTGCCCCCTGCGAGCAGTAACAAGCGGGCAGGTGGGACCACATCAGCATGTCAACCTTGGCAACGCTGTCGCTCCAAATCTCAGTCCCGGCTGTCCTGCAGCTTCGATTTGCGCTCGCTCTCCGCCGACGTAGACATGATGGCATCGCGGGCAGATGTCCCGATCTGTGCTTTGCATTCAATTCCTGCTGCTGTTCCTCTTCGACAGCTTTCAAGGGTCGCTGCATGCCCACGAGTCGATACTTGCAATGCTGCACACAAGCATTGCCCATGCCCAACGCAGTACACACTCATCGTACTCGGCACGTCTAGCGCTTCACCTGATCGCGAGCAGTCCGCTTACAGACCCGCTACCAACGGAGATTTCGATAGCGCACCTGTCTGCTCTGCGACCCTTTTCTATTTCGAGCTGCTAGCGTCGCACTTGCCGTTGCGTGGCTGTGTTTCGTGTTGATTCTGCGCTACAACCTCACCTTTTGCATCGTTTCCATGCACAACATATCGCAGCTATATTAGTGGTGGTGAGCCTCATGATTTGATGGCTTGTTGCGCAGGTGCAGCTACTTGCCGTGGTTCTGGTGATACAGCACGAGCTTCGCCACCCACCTGTACAACCTCGAGTCTCGAAAAAGCCTTGGGACACGCGTTCAACACCCAACAGTGATTTGTTCCGGAATGATGAGGCGATCAGATGCTGGTGAGCGGAGCAGTGGTGATCGGGAGCAAGCATAGGGATTGAGGTGCTCCATGCATTGTGCTGTAGGCTTCTAGAACAAACCAAATTTGTCAAAGCGGCCCTCCTGTGCCCTTCTAGAAGAATATCACATGAAGGGCGTACGCCGAATTTATCCCCAAAATGAAGTTCTAAGAACGTGCAGCTTCATATCGCTGACCCTGGTCAGTCATCATCGAGCCTGCGCACCTCCTGACTTTCCAATAGTTGCTTGCAACAGTTGCTTATAGCCACCGCCTACCAACTCAGGGAATGAATTGGGTGTTGGAGGCTTCATCTTCGCATACGATACTTCGATTTGGAAACCTGGCGTATCCTCAGGTGCGATGATACGGTGGTCAGCCTGTGTGCTCATCAGCCCAGATTCAAGCGCGAACCACTGGTCATAGACTTACCGTGGTAATTCTCCAGCTCATGTGCTCGTGCAGGTATTCTCCCACGGTGAGCTCGTCGAGACTTGTCACGTTGCCTGTCCTCAGCCGATCTTCCAGCGCTACCGTCATAGCAACAACACCGTTCGCATCGCCTGTCAGCCTCGAGTCGCCAGCATACCCGTCCCCATGACCGTTTGTGGTTTGGAACCCAGTGAAACCTACGAAGCTGGGGTCTCGCATCCAGGCTGTTGCATCATAGGTCGCTCCAGCAGTTGCGGCACTTGTCGGCCCCATGAATACAAAGATTTTATAGCCACCCTCTGAGCCGGACTTCTGTACCTTGATGTTGGCGAAATACTGGTAGTGGTACTTGCCTGTCTGAGGGTTGCTCATACTGATTGAGCTGCGCTTATTTAACGTGTAACTATTGCCCGGAGTAGGCAGAAGCACGGGATCGCCCAATTTCCATGAGAATTGCGACGTCGCATCTTCGCCGTACAGCTGATTTATTCTCCGGACAAGTGTATCTTCCTCGGAGAGACCGATGAGCTCTGGATACGTGTATCCAAATACGGTGTGATCACGAACGCTGGCAGAAGTCCAGAAATCGCCAGCCTTATTGCAGTGGAAAGGATGCAAAGGAGTGTGCTCGTCTGCGTAGGCTCCGGCATTTGAAGTAAACGTGGCTGTTGGGTTGGAGTGATTCGTCACCCAACTGTCAGGATGCAGAGTCTGCCACATAGCGGTCATACGGTCGATGTTCGTATGCAGTAGCCAGAACACTGGATCAAAAGCCGAGTACGCAGCATTTGTCATGTGTCCCGGTCCTGCACTGCCTACTGTATTGTGTATAGTATCGTGTATAGACTCAAGACTATCAAGCACACCACCGTTGGCGACCATGTTGTTACTGATCTGGTGGTAGTCTTTCTGCATAGCTAGCATCTGATATGTTCGTTGCCGGAGGTTAACCAGGTTGAGATCGAGCTGCGAAGCAATCTTTGTATCCTGACTTTGCGCTTGGGCGTATCGATCAGTGGGGTAGCGCAATGTTGTTTGCCAGTGTGTCCATGGGAGTTTCCCCTTTTTGAGTTCAGCAAGTGATTAGCTCTGTGGATCATGCAACTCACAAAAAGATCTTTGCCGGGGAGTGGGTGAAAAGTGTACGAAAAGAGAGGGTTGGGTATTGTGGTTACGACCGAGCTATTTCCATCTGGAAGTTCGACCTCGATGGTCTTCCGCTGCACGCTCCCTGTTCTGTTCAGTCTTCACGCAATGTTGGTAGGAAGCATGCACGCTTACATGGATATGACCCAGTGCCAACTGGAGGTACAGCAGCTGCATCCCAAAACGGTATCCTGAGCGCTGGTAACGCAGCAATCATGCGCGATTTTAAATCTCCTTCCGGGAAGTCGGCAACGACTGCCCGAGCATGGTAATAAATACGTTCCTACGATGTTGAGCCAACTGCCGGCCAAAGATTCGCCCTGGGGACTCACCTCGACCAGGGCAAGAAAAGGTCGATGCCAGGTCGGAAAGAGGTTGCTACTGTGGTGACAATATCCCTCTTTGTAGCCTTCAGGAGGCTGGGGGCGTCCGGGCACGTCGTCCCAAGGTATGAAAGGTCGGCCATGGATACCTGGTCATGATCAGTCCACATTGAGGCCAGCCGGTTACTCATAGAACTAGCGACATACCAGCGACCTGGAAGTATGAGAATTTGTCGTCCTGACTGGTGCTCTGCCAACGCTGAAGGCCAAGTAGGTAGATGTTGAACAAGTCTGGGTTCCGCTGTAATTCGCGGATCTCTAACCGAGGTGCTGTGGTATTGACGCCGAGTCCAGGGAGGCCTAGCACTGGATATACACCAGTGTTTGGATCTTGACGTCGAATGTGAGGATGAACATGGTGAAGATTTATTACCGCATGCCGCCGTCGATGTGTGCGGATGATCTTCGAACAAGTGGGTGAGCAAAGCAGTCCAACCAGGAGCAGCAATTGAAGTGCTCGAGTGAATGCGGTGGCGGCCATACTGATCTATCTCAAGGCCGTAGAGTTCAGTTTGGAATGCAGCCCATTTGACGCCAGTATTCGAAAAGGCTTTGCTTGAAGCGATGTGGTGTCAAGATGTGCTGCAGGGTTAGTAGAAGGGGATCTGCGCTATGCACTACCCTTCGAAAGAGGAGATCACACACTACCTAAACGTGCCATATGTGCCACATGGGGCTTTGAAATTCTGAAGTAACGGACTATCGAGCCCTGAAAGCGATAGCTTTGCCGTCTATAGCGCACATTGTCTCAATCTGTGTCACCGTAGGCGTCGTAGCGATCCACTACGCGAGATTATCGCAATTAAGTCGATCTCGAATGGGCTTTTTGTCTTTTGACGCGACGCGGTCGCGACATCTTACGACCATTTTGATCGATTCGATCGATTCGCTGTAGTTGGCTGGGGTGGAATGACTGGACCCTTCTTTGATACGGAGGCATTGGAGGTCAGAAGACAGTTCCAGCTGTCGATGCAAAACTATAGTGATTGGATGTTTACAGACTCAAGGATCGAGGGTGCACCGTGCAAGAGACGTTTTGCATGCGCAGGATCCTGATACGGAAAGCATTTGAGCGAACGTGACTATCTGGGCGAAGCCACGATGTTTCGCCTTGCTGGGAGTCGAAACCGTGTGACAGCGTGTTCCCTTTGACGACATTAATCTTATCTAGGGTTATCGATGAATCTAGGGCTGGCTGCATGTATCGCTGCCGTCAAAATCGTGGCTGGTAATGAGCAGGAACGAGGTGGTGCAATGAACGAAGCTTTAGCCACCGAGTGAACATAGATACCTGATTGGTCGTGGGCGTTACACCAAAACGGCACTTTCAGCCTCTGTGATTGTACAACATCGATCTAAATCAGAACCTAATTTCACTATAAGACAAATATGGGTCTAAATGCCGCGTTGAGAGCCGACGACATGATTTGGGAACGTTATGGTGTGCACTTCAGTTCACATCTAGTGGTAATTGTCGTAGACAGTCTGACAGCAGAAAGACTGCGCCCTCCTAAAACCTCACGGTCTTCAGCTTCGTACTTGTACAAACATCAAAAGAAAACAGGAGGCCCATCGGAGCCGTCGTACTTCCGTAATGATACTCCGTTTCTCCGTTCGCCAAATCGTGCAAACCCAAAGCAACCCTCACTAGGATCACGTAACACATGCGCCCTTCCAAGATATGGGACAAAACTCATGCATTGCTCCCATCGCCGCCCATCTCTTCGTGAAATGCATCACCGAAAGCCGAGTCATCAACCAGATCCCCAAGGCCCATGTTATCGTCCTGTCCGAAATCTGCCAGTGCATCACCCGCAGAGTCAATTCCTTCGAAGTTTGTGAAGTCGGGGACACTGTCGAACATGCTGCCTGCATCAGCATCGACTGTGGACTGGCCTAGTGTGTTTTGGTCATTCGATGTTGTGTTATTGTTCGTGGCTGGCTGTGGGTTGTCACCCGGTTGCTGTGCGGTACCTGCTTGCTGATCCACTACAACCCAATCGTCTGTTGCCTTATCGTCCGCGTTTGTCATACCAGACATTTCTACGTCAAGGTCGAGAAGATCGTTGCCAGCCTCTGTGTCCAGCTGTGGTGTCTGTTGGTCAAATGGCTGCGGCTGGGCAGCATTCCCACTCAGTAGACTAGGCGTACCAACCGCCGATTGCGATTGACTGGGTGGCTGTGACATGTGAGGCATCGAAATGTTACCAGGAGTGCCCTCCAACGATCCAGTCCCGTACTGATCGAGTAGGGATGCCGCAGTGTTGTCGAAATCAGATGCACCATCGTTGATAGACCCGTTCGAAGCACCATTAGAATTCGACTGTGCGCCGTTGCCGTTGACTTGCGCCTTTTGAGGTGGAGATGGTTGCCTCTCAATATAGCCTCCCTTGTCCACACAGACCACGGATTTTTTCGCATCGAAAGTAACACCTAGTGACTTCTCAAGATCTTGCACAACGCCCTCGGAGGGATCCGGGCCTTCGTCCTCGTTGACTATTGAGCGCGAGAGGTCTCGCAGCCTCCTCTCAGCCTTAATGTAAGTTCGCGTCCGCTTCAGCTGGGCCATTTTACGCGCGTGGTCGGCCTTCATCTTGTCGATCTCAGCCTGTTCAGTTTTTGTGTACTCGGCTACTCGCTTCTCAAAGTCCTTCAAGTGCTCTGGGTTCATCTTGTAATAGTCTTTGATTTTGTACTTGTCCTTGGCAGTGTCCGGGTTTTCAGCACCTGGAGCATCCAGAATGTCAGCGGTCAGAGGAGCAAGCTCGCCCATCAAGCCTAGGCCAAGATCAATGGGCGCGATACTCCCCACAGCGTAAGGCGAAGAGAAGATCTCCTCCATCCACTCGTGGTGCTGCTTATACCTGGACAGGCTAATTTCGCGAGGCGTCAGGAAATCGAAGGCATCTTGTGTGGCATTCTCCTCATCTTCGAGAGAAGTGTCTGGAAGGGCGGCTCCAGCGACTGGGGCTCGGGCTTGCGCGGGAGCAGCGCCGCGCAAACGCTTTGCGGGGGGAGGCTGCGCCACATAGGGCCGTCCCGGCTGCATGGGGTTGTAGTACGGCTGCTGTTGCTGTCGCATTGCCGCTTGTTGTCCGAACTCGACCTTTGGCCAGTTGGAGGCATCGTGAAGCATGAATTCCTTGCGCATAAGAGGTCCGGCAGCCTGAAGCTGAGCACGCATCTGCAACGTTGCCTGGACCTCTCTTGACACAGGAATCTGTCCTGCGGCAAGTCGGTGTTGCTGGTCGGCAGGTTTGTAGTGAACTAGCCACAGATTTGGATCAATGGTGCCTGGCCCCGCGGTGAGCCTGTATCGATATCGAGAATGCATGGCAAACGGCTCGTGGGGATAGTGATAACCCGTGTTATGCACAAGCACTTGCAGTGTCTACAGAGAGTTAGCCAGTCTTCCCGTAGTCGTGGATGCTATGAGCGCGTACGTAGCCACGGACGGGCATGTCGAAGGCTTGTTCCACGTCGGCCCAAACCATGCCGTCAGTCGCAAAGTGAGTTCCCATTCTAGGAGGTTGCCATGTGAGAATGACGGTGCCATCTTGCGGTGGTGATGCAAAGTACGTCCAGGCGACTGGTGATGTATCGCGCACGATCTGCGGTCCTTTAATGAGGTACTCGACAGCTTGCTCCGGTCGAAGCTGTGGCAGAACGGGGAATCGGTATGAAGACACTAAATGTACGTGCGCGAGCTGTGTTGTTAGCCATTGTCGAGCTGCCCTGGAAAGCTGCTCGCGCACTCACCAGGTGGTTCGGCACCTGGGCGCTGGGGTCGGCGCCACCGGCATTGTACGCTTGATTCATACCGTACATCTCGAGCTATATGACGCGACAGCGATACCGCGCGATTCAAAGTATGCGGATACGTGGTCGGCGGACGCGAATGCTCGAAACACTGAGGACGGATCTCTGGCGCGTTCAGCGAGCGCATCGCGAGTTCACGCCAAGCAACGCACGGGCCAGGGACTAGTGACTTGCGGTGCATCAACAGCTACAATATTACATTCGACCAGACTATCGTAGAACCTTAAATTGAACCGTTGGTATGATATTAGATTTTACCTACTTTACCAGAGCACCTTTACGGCAATAACTATATTGTGATCATCTGCATTCACTCCCGGAAGACGTCTTCTTTTGATGGTGCCTCCTTCCGCCGCAGTGCCACAAAGTATGCTTCTTTCGATGCCTGCCAACCGTTAGTGAAATACCTGATATCCCTTCAGGAGACGAACATTGCGCGAAGACTCGGGCTTCTCTCGCGACACCTTGGCAAACAAGCGCTTCAGCTTCGTTTCGAACGCTTTCTCTTCAGGTCCTTGATAGAACTTGCACAAGAAGTGACCGCCAGTCTTCACTGTGTCGAACGCGAACGTTAAAGCTGCCATGCAGAGGTCCTTAGGAGTCAGCCACGCCGTCCAAATGCATCATGTGAAGTCTCACCATGCTGCCAGCGTGATCTCTGAAGGGATTACCGCTGGTGTTCATCAACCTAATGTACGGGTCACTAAGGCTCTTCTTGTAGAAGCCGGCGACTTGGTCCCAGGGTTCTGACATGTCACTAAGCACCACGTCGACAACTCGTCCGTCGCGTAGGTCACGATCGTTCTGTGACAATTGAGTGCTCTCTGGTGCATTCGCCGGTTGGACCGATGGTTTTATCTCGAGCCCTTCCATATGAGCTTGCCTCTCAATGTCGATGTACCCACGCTCCATGTCATCCACCTCCTCCTCGGTGAGGCCATCCGGCTCCTCTGATATTGTTTGCTTGCGTAGTCGGCCCAGGTGGGGGTCTCGCACATATGCTCGAACATCATCTTGGATCTCGGGAGACAAGAAGTTGCCTTGTATCGTAGACACACCTCGAGGGGGCTGCGCGGGTATCAAGTCGATGCCTATTACGCGCCCGTCAGGTGTTGTGCGGTTAACAGCAACCTGAGACCATGAGCCTGGCGCAAACCCCTTGATTGAGTTAGCAAAAGTCTCTGCATCAATGAACGAGCGTACAAGATCAACGACTGTCTGCCCAGGTTTGAAGAGTTTATGCTTTTCATTCAGCTACATCGCATCAGCATTGAAGCTACATGATGGTGCTGTCCGACTACCTCGAGTAGCTTGAAAGCAGCGCGACTCTTTAACCCCTGCACGCGAGCTTCACGAGCAAAGTGATCGTTTCCTTGACGCGTTTTCCATCTTGTGGACGAAGAGGATGCATAGCGAGCGCGTGGAGCGTTGGCTTGACTACAAGGCGAACGTGAGGTGCATCTGGCGGTAAGGCAAAACGTCCTCGTAACACATTCTGGCTCTAGCAGAATGCTGTCAGTGAGCTGGCGAAAAATTCGTCGTGAAAGCATGGAGATGGTGTGGTCCTAAGTATGCATCATAGCTCCCAGACTTTTGGGATAGCCGCGGCTGCACTTGCCTCCGGGATCTCCGTGACCCAGGCTCGACTTCTCCACAACCTCCGACCACATTTTCGATGCAGCAAATAGGTTCAAGCGCGCATACTCAGCCCTGAATCGGTCTTGCCGTTAGGAAGTATCCTTGAAGTGCATCAGTGACATGACCGGCCGCCTTCTAACACGAGCTCATTTCAGCTCATGCACCGCCCAGACCGAATAGAGAAGGGACATCCGCATCTTTTCCGAGGCTGAACAAGCTTCTCGGCAGTCATTGTATCGCACATCTTCATTGACTGGTGTGTTCCATAAAGATTCTCGTTTGGTTGTGAGTTTGCGTCTAACCAATGGTACGTTATGAGTAATGGCACTCTCATCGTCCCCGCTTCGAAAGACTTCTTGTTATTAACCATCGTTCTGCATTCAAGCCTCCTCTTGGCTACCTGTCGTATTTTTGGCCAAGGTGGCGTCTTTCCGCAAACTCTACACCGGCGCAAGGCTCACTGTCCCTGTTGCTCGCCTATGTTCATCCATTTTGGTCAAGTACGTACGCCGCAAAAGACATGGCTTCCTATCAGATCTCCTGCCAAGTTACTCATATCCATACTCGACCCTGGCGCAAGCCTTCCATACTCTAACAAGTAGGATTATGCAGACATGTGGGTTTCCAAAGTGCTCTTTGTGGATTCAGCTCTCAGCCTTTAGTGAGACCATTTTGAAAATGACTGCTCAATTTCTTGTAGACCGAGACATCTATAAGTTTGTGTTCCCATCAAAGCATCGGGGAATCCCAAAGTCTGGAGCCTAAACAAGCTACTCCTGCTCAGAAATAATTGCATTCATCATCCCCCATGTTTGTCCTGTCGACTATAGCCTTGCTGGCTCTTAGCCCAACTGCCTTCGGCATTGCGTTCCCTGGACCTGCTCCGACTGCGGTACGTGAGCTCAATCTGAACGGTAGATCACCTAGACCTACTGGAGGACCTCCTTCTTTGCCTGAGCTCTTCCGTCGACAGCAAAGAGACGAAGGAATGTGTGGCTATATTGAAGGAGACGGCGGTTTGTACTACCCAGCAGAGGCATCCAATCGTACACTGACGTGCCCACAGAGGCTCCTGTGTCCTGCTCAGTTGGTACCTGTCTCTACGACGACACCATCTCCTGGTTTGGGTGCTGCACCGGCACTCAGCGTTCGGATTGTGAACTTTTCACAACTTGTGTGGGCTCGGCATCCATCAGCTCCTGTCTCTCCAACTCGGCTTGCGCGAACGACGCATATGCGCTTGCTTGTACCGCGTCTACAGCAGGCGTATGCATGACCATGTGGGGCGAGGTGGATGAAGGCTCAGTGAGCCACTATGTGTGCGGTCCCACAAGCGCAAAGGTACAGGTGGTTGCAACACCGACAGCTGGAGCAGGCAGTGTGTCTGGCACAGCAAGTTCTACCAGCGTCGGTGGCCTGCCTCGTTCTTCGTCTTCAGTGGATGACGATGATGATAACACAAGTGCTGCACAGCCTTCGAGAGCTAGTACGAGCTCGATCGATGATCGCCCCAGAATCAACACGGCAGTGACAGCGGCAACACGAGCAGCCACCACGACACAATCTTCCGCTGGAGCTATGAAGACGGCGCAGGCAGCTCTCGGGGCTGCTGGTGGACTTGCAGGCATCGTTGCTCTGCTGGTTTGAGATTGCTTTCGTCGTTGTATTTAGAGACTGCAGCAAAACACACTGTCCACAATTGATACGTACACGGAAGACTCTACACAACGAGCCTCTCTACCGACACTTGGCTCGGGCTGTCAGACCAATCACAATTAATGCCAGTCTACACACGGTGTGCTCCCCACTGACGAACAGTGGCAATACATGCGGCATCGGCTGCGCCCTTCCGCCGAGCCTCACTCCTGTAACGGACGGCTCCTCCGGTGAGGGAGAGTGGAACCTCTCCAATCCCCTTCCACACTCACTCATGACACCATCATCACCTTTCCAAATTACCCGCTTCACCGGAGGATCTGCTAGCTAAGGATGTTGAAATGTGAGTTGAGCAGGCAGTAGCTACACATTTGTGTTGCCCCGGATGCCCGATGTCAGCCAGTAACAATTCCTTCTCCCCCAGAACCAGACGCAAGCCCAAGCAGCCCAAACATGCACAGTGCCGTAAGTGAAGTTTGAATTCGTGGGAACTCCTGCCGAAACGGAAGACTGGCTTGATGCCCTGAATGCCTCCAGCCCAACGCCGCTTCCACGGCAGCGCTCTTTCGACTGAAACCATATGACCCACGCGCTAAGTCGTCATGGCTCTGGGAGACGTGAGCACAGAAGGCACAACGCCTCCAAGGCAGATGTTTGTTCAAGTGTTGCGAGCATGTACATGATCACAGGACATTAGGCAGCAAAGGTGCACATGATGGGGCGTCTGTCAGCCGCATGTAGGCGGCCACGATGCCCAACGATGTTGAGTTCCTGCTCACCGTGTGGAGGGCTGTGCGAGCAGATTCGCGCTGCTGGCGAGTGAGGTCCGGTGAGCTGGTGCTTTACCATGTTTGCATGCATGTGATCCGTGTTAAGCGGACAGTTCGCATCAAGGCCGACAGGGCGCCTGCAGACGCCCCCGCACGATGGCCGCATCAGCGCGGTGAGGGCTCGCTTTCCATTCTAGAAGAGTCAGGGTGCGCCACGTCGTGAGCGGACGGGATGGCTGGGCTGCAGCTGTCGCGATGGATATAGAAGCAGGCAGGCCGTAGCGTAGTCCCTCTGAGCATCGAGGGTTGGCAGTCGCGACTAGCAAGTTCAGGTCAGAAGCTACGTACGTCATCGAATCAACAAGACCCTGGACGACTCCAGCTGCTTCCAAGGTGCGCCTGATCCCGCCCTGCTGTGGGCTCGTCGTGCGCCCAGCCCGTCCTTTCCGTCATCCTATTTCTCACTATCGCACTGCCCTTCTATCCGCACACTGTGCATCCTCGTACCCGTGAGCTGTTGATCAACGCGTTCGCCAATCCTGTGGACTGCGATCGGCACCACCACTGCGCACTCCCGCTTCACTCGGCCCGCTGCCACTGCGCGCCTGCGGATTTGTCTGGCCAGCTAGCCAGGACACGACGCGGACCGCAACCTCACAGCGGCCTCGCTGCCAGCACAGCGCCCATTCCAACCCCAGGCGACACCACACGCAAAGTACGGCTCTCTCTGCAACCCCGCGCCGCGACACACGCCCCACGTCCTGGCCCCCACGCTGCGCTGCCCACCATGTCGGTCATCTACAAGCGCACTGAGCGCGACCGTGAGTGGGAGACGCAGTCCCAGGGCGCTCCCCGCAGCTACACCACTGTCCGCCGCTACAAGGTGCCCGACTACGACCTTGGCGAAGATGCGTACGAGCAAGAGATGCGCCTCGTCCATCGTCCGCGCGACGATTATGAAGAGCGCCGAGAGGTCCGAAAAGAGTACATCGTGGAGCGCAACGACCCCGCACCGGCCCGCAGCGAGGTCCGCGAATATCGCTACGTCGACCGCTCGCCCTCACCGCCGCGCCGCGAAGTCCGCGAGTACCGTATCGAGCGCGAGATAGACCGCTCACCGTCGCCTGCCCGTTCCAGCGCCCGCGAGATCCGCATATCTCGCGAGTACGAACGTGACCTTCAGGAGCAGCAGCGGGACTACCAGCCATATGAGCTCGAGAGGTACTCCCGCTCCACGGAGTTCTTCCGCCCTGAACCTCCTCCAGCACCAGTGCCCCAGCCCATCATCATCCGCAACGAAGCTCAGCCTGCACAACAGCCCATCATTATCCGGGAGGAGGTACCACAGCCCATCATCATCCGCGAGCGGATCCAGGAGCCTGCCTACGAGCTTGTTGAGCGTTCAGAGGTTTACGAAGACAGACAGGTTGCCCGCCCCCGCGTTGACGAGGACTATTACTACGAGCGTAGAATCAAGGAAGTAGACCGCGGCGGCCGAAGGGACGAGCGATACTTCGACGAGCGCGAGTACCGAAATCGTCACGGGGATCGGCAATACTATAGTGATGACGACGCTGTCTACGTTCACAAGGAGAAAGATACCTGGGAACGCGACGGCAGTCCACACGGCAAACGCAGCGCCGCCGCAGGAGCGCTTGCAGGAGTCGCCGCAGGCCAGATTATTAGACATCACCGCAAAAGAAAGGGCGAAGAAGCTGGAGGCAACATCGGCAATGCTCTGGGTTATGGAACGCTTGGTGCTGTAAGCGCTGTTGCCCTTGACCGCTACAACAACCGCGACCGATCTCGCTCGCTCTCTTCGGACCGAGGGAGGCACAGAAGGCACAGAAGCAAGAGCCGCAACCGCAGCAAGTCCCGTGTGAGGGAGGTTGGCACGCTTGCTGCTCTTGCCGGTGTTGGCCTGGCTGCTTACGCCGTAGGGAAGCGAAACAAGGAGAAGAACGTCCCTGTCACCACTGTCGTTGAAGAACATCGGAGTAGGTCCCGCAGACGGAGGGGAAGCTCCAGGCACGGCAGAAGCAGGTCACGGTCTGTGACAGTTATTGAAGAGGATGGCCGTGGCAGGTCTCGCAGCGCAAGTAAGCACTTGGATCCCGAGCATCGCAACAAGCGGGCAGCATCCGTTGGTCTCGCCAGCGCTGCCGTCGCAGGCTTGGTCCAACGCAACCGGAGCAAGTCTCGAAAGCGCAAGGGCAAACGCTCGCCTAGCCGTGTCCGCCAGGGCGTGCCTATCGCTGCCGCTGGTGTTGCCGGCGCAGCAGTGACTGGGCTGTATGAGAGACACAAGGCTAAGAAAGAAGCCAGGGAGCTCTCGCGTTCCAAGTCAAGGTCGCGCTCAAGATCAAGGTCGGTGCTCTCCCGCCTCACTGGGCGCAGCTCCAGTAGACCCAGAAGCGCAAAGAGTGACCCTGTGCTAGTAGAGTACGGTGGTGATCCGATATATACCGATCGCGAACGGAGTCGCTCTCGAGGCGCACGCAGACGGCGACGCGGTTCTTCATCCTCTTCGGACAACCGACGCGGCAGTCGAAGTCGAAGCAAGAGTCGCACGCGAAAGGTTGCAGAGACGGCCGCAGTCGCAGGTGTCGCCGGGCTGGCCGCTCATGAAGCAGCGAAGCGGCGTGATCGCAAGAAGGCTGAGAAGGAGCGAGATCGACGACGTAAGTATTTACCCTCTTCACGTATGTCTGCATGCTCACAGCTCCTCAGATGATGATGAATCTGCCTATAGTCAAGGTAGCTACAGCCCAGGCAGGCCATACAGTCCAAGTCGGTACAGTCCAGGCCAGTCGACCGCACATCCCAACGACTCCCGCTATTTCCCTGAGACGAACTATTTCCCTCCACCGCCAACAGCTGCTGTAGATGGCAACGTTCCTAATGTACCGTATCCACCCTACAACCCTGCTGACTATCCACCACACAACGATTATGGCCCGCCTCCACCTGCTGGAGGCTACGTTCACGAAGATATGAACCCAGGAAACCCTTACGTACGTCCAGAGCAGAACAATTACTACCAAGCACGTCGCGGAGACGAGAATGTGAGTGCTCCAGTCCCCAAGAACTCTGGCACCGAGCACGTTACTCCTCTTTCTACGCGTGGTGGGTCACAGCCTACCCACGCTTCTGATGACTGTGCTGATGGTGCCTCAGGTCTAAGCAAAACACGTGACAAGTCGCCACCGATTGCACCCAGTCCGGTCAGCACCCGCGAGAAAGAAGTTAAATTCGACCTCAATCCACAAGAACAAGAAATATCGCCAAATCTTTCACCTGAGCGCAACAATGAGCCTAGAGAACGGCATCGCGAGCGTAGAAATGACAGTGATTCTGATGATGAAAGACGCGGCGGTTCCGACAGGGACAGAGATCGTGATAGGGACGATCATAGGCGAAGGCACGCTGACGAACGATCTAATGGCTCCCAAGGCTCGGGCCGTGACCGCAAACGTCACCGACGTGCTGAATCACCAGGATCAGACACGGATTCTACAATCGAACTTCCTCCACGCTTTGATGACAAAGGGCGTCGAAAAGATGACGATCCAGCAGCAGACAAGTTAGAGAAGGTCCTGCAGTCTTTATTCAGGTAGCGTGTCTTTGCACATTTTTTCAGCTTCGATTCGGTTATACTTCATAACGACCCAACGCACGAGAGCACGAATGAGCTTACGATACCCATGACATGCCCAGCATACGATAGAACACACATATTCCAGCGCTTGCAATGTAATGGTTGTTATGCATCCACATAAAGTGCCATCTCTTTTGCCATATTCCAAGAGAACCCATTCTCTTGTCGAAACTCTGTAGAGTGACTGCCACAGCACACGAGCGCCGCGCATCAATTTCCGCAACGGCCTTCTTGTACGAGGTGGTGGCATCGATGCTGATGCAACAGAGCCATTCTTAAGGGCTGCACAGCAGATAGTTGAGGGTTCTCGACAGGGCGCTGGAGCGTGAAAACTGTGCACAAGAAGTAAAGTGGGTACTTTGACGCTCAGAAGTAGCGAGTGAGTAGTGCAAGAGAAGGGGGAGTTAACAGGTCAAATGATGAAGTTTCCCTCAGAATCACCGCATGATTGCTCTTGCGTCCCAAACCATGACCCTCTCATCCCACCCGGTGCTGGCACACCACCCCTCCGCGCCAAAGAGACACCAATCCACGCCCGTGACAAACTCGGTATGCCGCCCCATCCTCCCCATCTCTCTCCCTCCCCCATGCACCATGGGATCTTCCAGCATATTCTCCTGCTTCATGGTGCCTGCGCCCATGGCACTGCCGTCCGTCCACACACGACACGTCATGTCGTAGCTTGCACTCAGCAGTATGTCCGACAGGTGCGGGCTCCACGTCAGCCGCCTGACGGCGTACTCGTGCCCGGGCAGCACCGCAATCGGCCCCGCGCCCGCCATCCTGATGTCAAATGTCCGTATCAGCCGGTCCACGCCCGCGGTCGCCACAATGCTGTCTCGGTATTTGTTCCAGTCGTGCGTCAGGGCCTCGCTCGGCGGTACCCCTACAGACGCTGCGGCACCCATGCGCGGCTTGGGCGGGGTGTGGATCGGCACGCTCATGGTGAGGTGGTTGCTCGCGCTAGCCGGGGTTCTCAGGTCAAACACCCTCAAATGGCTGTCGCTGCTCACGCTGCTGACGATGTTGGGTGCATGCGGGCTGAACTGCGCCGAGTACGTGCAGCTGTGTGTCGGCAGCGTGGTGATGCTGGCGTTGTGGTTGGGGTTCCAGATCTTGACTGTGCCGTCCCACGACGAGGAGAGGAACGTGTCTTTGGAAACGAGGTTCCAGTGCACGCTGAAGACTTCGCGGGCGTGCTCGGTCCAGGATTGGATGGGGAACTGCGCGACGTTGATGTCGAAGAGCTTGACTGAGCCGTCGCCGCCTGCGGTGAGGATCTGCGATTCGTGCGCTTCGGACCAGGTCGAGTCGAAGAGCGAGTCTTGCGTGTCAAACCTGGACAGCCGTTAGTTCAGGACTTGCTTGAAGCTGGAGCACCTGAATGGGGACAAACCATTTTTCTGCTACAATGCCGTTCGGTGTCAGGCCGAGAATGTACAGCCTGCCATTGCCCACAAGTCCGAAGTTTGCTGAGCTGGCCACGGCTATGCGCGAATCGAAGAACGGCGAGTACTTGACGCTGTAGCCGTTATAACCCTGTGTGCGAAATTCCAACATGATGCTGTTAATTTATACAAAATTGCCAACTGGCAGACTGCTGCTTGTTATGTTGTGTGTGCTAGGAAGACTCTGTATAGCATCGTCGCTCGCATGAATCTTGAGCTGGTGGTGTAGGGCAACATGGTTGGGGATGATCAGTGACGAGCGGCCGAGGCTGGGTTCTAGCGGGGTTGCATGCGCCGACTTAATCATGCACGTGACAACGCGTGTGAAGCGGCGCGTCTGCTAAGACGGTTCAGCTGCTTCTGCCTGGTCATCGCAAACATGCGCGAGACTGACTTGATTACGACGAAGTATGGACGCCTTTGTGTCGCGGAAGAGGAAGCGGGTTGAACCACCGCAAAAGCCTGCGCCGCCACTGCCAACGGCTCTTCAACGCCCTTCGGAGCCAGAACAGGAAGAGGAGTCTACAGACTTCAAGTTGGCTCTGCTGGCTTCGATGTATCCAGCTGCTGATAATACGACATTGCTTGAGGCACTGCTAGCTTCGGACGGATCTGTAGAGCAAGCATCGACTTGCCTTGAGCAGGACACATTCGCATCTCCAAGAAAACGAGGCACGAACACCGTAATTGGCCATCAAACCTCGCTCTCATTATATCGCCTGAACTCCGACGGTAGTGGATCTTCGAGGAAATCTCTGGTTAAGAAAGGCAAAACTCTGTATCTGTACAGTCCGGACGACATTGAGCAGCACACGCCATGCTCCATTATTCACAATTTTCTTCCGCCTCAGCAAGCAAATGCGTTGTTGCTGCAACTGCTGGATGAGGTGCCAACGTACCAGAGTCTTGAGTTCAAGCTGTTCGATCGTGTAGTAAAAAGCCCTCATACGTTCTGCTTCTATGTCAATTCCCTTGCCGAAGCCGAGGAGCAGCAGACTCATTACACCTATGATGGTCGTAAAGCGGAGGTCAGACAGCTGTTTGCTTGTAACGTTGTTAAAGACTTACAATTTTGCAGAACGTTCAACAAAGTCTTCCAGAAATGCTCGTCGCAGTCCCCCAAGTCGAAGAAGCCGTCAACCGTGAGATACAACGCAGGATTCGAGACTTCCATCCCAACGGCAAGAAGCTTAGATATCAGTCGCCGCACCCGTGGAAAGCCAACACAGCATTTGTGAACTGCTACGACGGCCCACAGGAGCACGTTGGCTACCACTCCGATCAACTGACATACATCGGCCCACGCGCCATCATCGGCAGCCTGAGTCTGGGAGTCGCGCGCGAATTTCGCGTTCGCAAGATCCACGCCGAAGATGACAAGTACCGCAAAGACGACGGCTCTCTAGCAGACGCCCAAGGCCAGATCTCAATTCATCTCCCACACAACTCGCTCCTCATCATGCACGCCGAGATGCAGGAGGAGTGGAAACACTCCATCGCGCCCGTGCAAGCAATCGACCCCCATCCCCTGGCCAAGAATAAACGGCTAAACATCACCTACCGCTTCTACAAAGACAGCTTGCATCCGCGCTACACACCAAAGTGCAAGTGCGGTGTCCCCACTGTGCTGCGTTGTGCGACGAGGAAGAAAGAATCGCGCGGACGGTACATGTGGATGTGCCACACGAACTACATCCCGGGGCAAGACGGCTGCTCGTTCTTCCAGTGGGCCGAGTTTGACGACGACGGCGAGCCACCGTGGGCCGCGCAGGCGCGGGCTGATCGCGAGAGGCTGGCCAGAGTAAAGCAGGTAGCAGCGGAGGACGAACACGTCGCGGCCGTCACCTGAGAGTACAGTGCCTCTGACTGTCCGTATTGAGCTTGATACGCCGTCCGCCGTCCACTCCGCCTTCGGGTACGGCACACCACGCGACCTGCCACGCGCCCCGGTATAAGCATCTCACGACCGCCCACCACACGCCACCCTTTCTTAGTCAATATCTCACTGCGCCTCGGCGATACGCTCGGCACATTGCACGCGCTTTCTGCGCTTCGCTGTGGCACTTGTGTCCCGGGCTAGGATCGGCTCTGCACCCCGACATGTGGATCCGGGTAAATCGAAGTCGATAATATGGGGTGCATACACGACACCCCTGAACCATGCTGGTATTGCTCGGCGATGCGGTCAAGCTTTGCTGTAATATCTGGATATTGACATGGCCTGAGTTTTGCGCTGAGGCGAATAGCTGTGTGGAGTGAGTGATGGGCTGTCGCTGTGGAAGGGATACGAAGGGAGTGCGGCAAAAGATACCTCACAAAAAGCGTCAAATTGAAGAGTGATTTGGTATTTCGACAAATTCATGATGTTGAAACTGTCATTGAGTGGCTAATAGACATGCCGTACCATTACACTGTGTCGCAAAGCATTGCTGATCCTTTACTGCTCCTGACATCAGACTGACTTCTTGCCCCACCGGTTGCTACTCCTTGTGGGCAAATCCTCATGCTTACATGCATTTGCTTCTCACACGCTGCTATATCGACCATCATGGATCGCAGCCTCCGCTTCCCATCACCGTTGTACGACTGGTAAATGTCCTGTAAGACTGTGACCGAGGTACGACATCTATTACCCGGTGGAGATTTCAACGACACCGACAGCGTGGGAAATTGCCCGCCAGAGGCCTCGCCGGCGCTCCCTGTGAGGTGGAATGTTCCATGCATCGTCACCCGCATTAACGCGACTATGATGAGACTGCAATTTGCAGGAGCGGTGTGACGTCGTCTCTAGATACCAGCAGGGTATCGAGTCGGCTATGTGGAGGGATTCCCCGACGATGTCCTTCATACACTTGATTGATCGAGCGGTCAGTGCCAACTGAAGCTCCTTGCATATCGATGAAAGATTCATCTTGTTCTGAACGCTGTCTATCAAGCATCGAACTTGAGTCCAGCTGTGCGAAGCCACATCTGCCGTTTGCCTTCCGCTTCGCGAACAAGCTCAGCGGAGAGTCGGATGCTGGGTGCGAGGTGGGCATAGCGGTCTATCTCTAATACAACGTTGTTGATAATGTCATCCATGGTCGCCGGTGGAGGGAGGAGTTGCGACAGTGACTGAGTCATTGTTGCACCCATGATGAGAAGCGTTTGTGAGACGATACTTGATCTGCATTAGCATCACAGCTACCAAAATCGAGGCAAGAAGAACGTACGAGAGTGCACCTTGGAAGAGGTAAGGCAGATGGCCGGCGTGGTGCGCGGTGATGTACTCCAGCTGACGTACACATGCCTCTAAGCACTTATGACAGTTGTCTTGTACGCTGGAATCTAATGCCAGACTCTCATCCTGCAATACAAGTAGTACGTAAGGTCGGAAGATGATCGTTCGGCAGGCGAAGTAACGTAGCCTCAATACTGTCTGGACCGGATTCTGCAGGGGCACTCGGTCAAGCGGAAATTGCATCGCAGGAGGTAAGCCTGCATACCACTGGTTTAGCTGGAAGTCTAGCTCCACCACAAGGGGA
Organism: Stagonosporopsis vannaccii; assembly: GCA_028584115.1. Lineage (NCBI taxonomy): Eukaryota > Fungi > Ascomycota > Dothideomycetes > Pleosporales > Didymellaceae > Stagonosporopsis > Stagonosporopsis vannaccii. The sequence goes on along the minus strand of VWXS01000057.1, from coordinate 77,396 downwards.
TCCAGCTGAGCAATCGATGTGGCAGCAGGACCCTTCGAGTATGGTGTGGTGCGGATGTAGAGCATCGAGCTCACACGATTGAGCAGTCTTCGGAGGGCAATTTCGGCGAGGAAATACCACAACTCATCACGACCAACTGCCTCAGTACCCATGTCTTCAAAGCCAGTAGGTAACGAAAAACCCTCCTCGAATTGCGAGATGCCAGAGTGCGGCAAGTCGAGCTCGGCAAGGAGATCGCTGCATGATTGTCAGTACGTATAAGTGCAAAGGCTGGCTTCCTCACCTCTCAATCATCACCGCGTTCCAGTACACTCTCCTGCCTAGCTCTTCTTCAGCTGGTGATACTCTACCTGGCGCGCTGAGAAGCAGCTGCAGCTTCATGCTGGCGCCTGATAGAACATTCCAAGCTTCGACAGGTCGGACCAGATAAACTAGGTAGGCAGCAGCCAGTATTTGACATTGCGCAGCCACCATGTTGTTCCTCGTCATCACGCTAGGGAGCAAATCCCATGCTGCAGCAAAGTACGGCAGACCAGGAGGCTCCTTTTCAGGATTCTGTAACGTTATACTTCCAGTGCTACCAGCGTGACCAAGGGCAAGCACTAGAAGCACTATGCAACTTTCTGGTCCTCCTCGGAACCCATGTGCAAGCGCGGTCTGATAGTAACTGCTCCAATTGTATGGATTCACGCATGCGTAGAAGACATTCACACGCTCGAAGTATGCCTGAACGTATGGGCCTGTATTGGAAAGGTCCAATCCGCGAGAAGTACCAAGGCTGACCGGCTCCCGGCTCATCTCCAGCTGAAGCAGAATCTTCGGATCATACGGGCGAGAGACCAGCTCACGAATCATAGGAGAAGAGAGAAGATTCAAGGCGGCAGTATTGTGCGTCTTCGGCATGGTCGAGATGTTGGACGGGTGGTTGGTCCACGTACCAATACCGTTGATTGGCTGGACCATTCCCAGGTTGGGCATATGGCCGTTGCTGCGTCCGAGATAGTCCTCACTCGTGGCGTTGCTCGTAGTTGGTGATTGGGTTGCTAATGAGAAAGTACTCGTGAGGCTCGTCTGCAGAAGGCCTTCGATACGATTGAGATGCTCCAAGATCAGCTTGTCGCCGGCGTCAAGTTTAATTCCTGGTTCTCTGTAGATGCATTCTGCGTTGAGCTCTGTACAAAGCCTGCACTTTGGTCTTGTGCCGTCGCATCGTGATTTCCTGGACCGACATATTTCGCACTAGGATTGTTAGCCGGGAGTGGTACAAAGAGATGAGCTGTAGTACCGCGATAGTAGCTCGACGTCGTGGATAGTCGATGGTGTCAGTACTGGGACGCTTCTTGTTCGGAGGTCGCTGTTCGCTGCTTGTGGAGTTGATACTGGTGGGCGCGGTGGTTCCAGCCTGATTTGTTGCGGGCGGCGTGCTGTTCGTGGACATCTCACGATCGGTACCAGAGGATTGAGACATGTTGCGGGGTCGCTTCCGATATGAGTTCAGACCACTACCACCAAAGAAAAGGCCATTCGGAGACTCGAGAAGATGAGGAGATCGCAATGCAGATTTGAGCATGAAGCCGCTCGCGTCCGGCAAAGTGGAAAGATTAAGACAGAAGGAGTCTCGCGGAAAGAGGCCATTGGTGGTTGCTGCTGACACGGGACTAATGTCTGGAGAAGGCGTGAGTCCGGCCATGATTGGTGGACCCACAGCACAACGGCCGGAGGAAGATGCAATGGAGTGTTTTGGCGTAGGCAAGCGCGCAGCCACGATATCGAAATAAACGTACAAGATGCAAAGTTGGACCTGGTATGGAGGTTGATTTTTTGTTCAAAGAGCAGTCAGATGTTGAACTTGCACGGCAGGCAATAGTAAGCGCAGGCAGACGCCCTCCCGCAAATTTATTGCTTTGATATTTCGCCTCCCTTAGCCTCAAGGCGACTGAACCGTCATCTCGAGAAGAGGGTTGCTCGAATGCGGGGACGGCACGACTCCACAACTCGGCACAGACAATCAAACTGGTGCCAGATTGTCGTGCAGGGGTGCCAGTGGCTGCGACCTCAGGACTCCAACATGCCAAGGTGGCAATCGATGGCCTCCAGCTCTTTCACGGACACAAAGGACAATCAGGCTACCAATGGTTGTCAGCCATGCGCTGATGGCTTGGGGCCTTTCTTGCTTACCGAACAGTTTGCAGAAAGCACAGGGCACAAGGGTGCCCGATCCTGCTTGTCCATGCGACATGTCCAAACAAGGTACACAAGCGAGCATTCCTGCATCAATTTCTATATTGGCTGCAGGCCGCTTAGACGGCTAAAGAGCAGGATGCCGCCGTCTTAGCACAGAGAATTGTTGGTGTAGCGTATAAAGTCAGGTACGACCAATCTGACTTCTGGACGATCAGCGTTGGACCTGCATCAGAGTTATCTGCTGATCAAAGGAATGCCGAAGTGCTCGGGATGCTAGCAGCCGCTCTCCGTCACTACGAATCACCGTGGCCGGCCAGTCGAGGATGCGTTGACCGTGCTATAGGCTGTGGTGCCTCCCATGTCGCATCTAATATCAAAGGGACCTCCCAAAACCAGAGAGGAGTGTATTCCCGAGCTAAAGAAACCGTGGAAACCGCAGATTGGCGCAACAAATATTCGACGAAACGCTGGAAAGACTAAGCCATTTGACAGCCCTTGTATACGATTTAATGTTTGCTTTTACGCATGCCTCCGTATCGTGACCTTCTGCAGGCGTCATTTGAGCGGTGGTTGGTCCATATCGTCGATTACCGCTTTCGAGACGGACCTGAGAAGTGCTCTCGTGGTCTGACATGCGGGCTACACATCCACGTGGCATGCAGATTCAGTGGCTGAGGGGTACAGGCCAACTTCGCCACGGCTCTCACAAAGTATACAAGGTCACTTACTCGAAGCCAGGCTGCGTGTAATATTGCCTGAGAAGGTCGAAAGTAGTGCCGCCTGTAGCATTGAAGCTTTCGAGTCATGTTGCGCCCAGAGGGTCCCTAACTAGTTACAGACTGTGTTCCATAAGTAGAAAAATACACAGTAGTCTTTCCCTTACCATGGTTCTATGTCAAGCTTCTCCGTGAGAATCGTAGGGAAATTCGTTGGAGCTGAAACCAAGGCTTGCACGCCACTTCTGTTATATGATATCATAAAGGCGATCTCACAATGACAAGTTTTTCGAACTGCGGTTGCAACTGCATTACGCGCCACTGGGATCCATGTTGCTTTACTGCAGTAAACAATTGCGCAGTAGTGACTATTGACAGTTGTCTACGTACAAGAATGTTGCTGTTGATATGGAAATATCTCGAAACAATTGGCAGTAATCGAGGCCTTCACCCTCGTTCAGCGCCTCCGCGAAGCAACAAGCAATCAGAGTACTATGCTGCCTTCTATTTTCTGAGAGATATAGCCTGGCCTTAACTAGATACCTGCTGGCTACGTATGCAGAGAACATGTTAACAGTGTCTACATCCCGCCTTTGCGGTAACATAGGAGCCGGGAAGTAACGTGTCCGGTTGGCATAGGGCTTATTTACGTCCCTCCGTGGGAGTGCCAAATTACCAGAGACACGGCGCCGCAATGATAGCAAACAGAGGAGAACCAGCACCCACAGAAGGACTCTTGTGCTATAAGCGCAATACCCGAGCTAGTAAGCTTGAATCATCGGCTGTCCAAAGCACATGGCTTCCTGCCTGTGATCAACGGCCTCCTGGTGGATTTTCAATGACACCCTATGGAGCAGCTCCACTGTCACTGCGGACCCGACTCTTGAGATTCTGGCTGCTGGGCGATTGCATGAAGCTTGTTAACAGGTCGCTGATCTGGAACATCAGACGTGTATGTTGCAGCTGGATCTAGATGAGCTAGCGGAAGAGACCTAGCGGAGCAGGGGCATGTCAAGATATGCCTCGTCCTAGGAAAGGTTCGCTGGTCGCGTGCCATTAGTACGCTAGCAAGACTTCCTGTCTCGAACCAAAAACTTGACGACAAGACACTATGAGTCTTTTAGGTTCATCCTGGAGACCGCAGCAATATACCTGTTGACCAGTTAGACTACTGGAAAGGGACAGAGGGCGATGGCACGCACCATTCACAATTTCGAGCTGTGCTAGCTGGAAGACCCATATCCGAAGGCGGAGACCTCCCCGCAGCGTTATAAACGACTAATCAGTACCGGGTGGACACGTGGTAGAGCGTAGATCTGGAGTGTATCATTGAGGGCGGAAGAAAGGCTCATCTGAGACCCTTATTGATAAAAAAACATAAAAGAGGTTTATATATTTCTTTGATTCGCGAATCTTCATCAAGTCACTAGCACTAACCAGCAAGTGATCATCGGCGTTGTGGCGGAGTGGTTATCGCGCAAGACTAGAAATCTTGTTCCTTCGGGAGCGTAGGTTCGAATCCTGCCAACGTCGTCTTTTTTTTGTCGTTTTTTTTTTTGCATCTACGCTATCTCCACGACATGGTCAGCTTTTCCACGCCTGCAAGACGTCGTTTGCACAATGATCGTAGCTCTAACGCTTGGACAAGCATTGGAAACTCATAGGCACATTGCAGGTTACACCTTTTTTGACACACCAGAAAGAATTTCTAGACTAGCTGAATACATCATCGATAACATGTCCCGCTGTCCACTTTTCTCTCAGCGGCAGGCTACGAGATCGTGCAAATAATCTTCCCTTTCGTCTTGTTCTCCTCCATCAGCCTGTGCGCGTCCTGGATCTGCTCCCATGGCAGCACCTTCTCAATAAACAGCTTGAATGACCCGTCCTTGAACTTCGGCAGGGCGTGCTCGACCAGCTGATCCCTCAACTTGCCCTGGTAGTCCTCGTCCCTGCTCCTCAAGCTGCTGCCAACGAACGTGACGCGCTTCAGGATGAATGCACTGATGTCTGTGCCCGCGGGGACCTGCGTGCCGCCCATAAAACCCAGGTTGACGATCACACCGTCCTTGGCCACGGCCTTGAGGTTGTTCTGGAAGTAGCTCGCGCCGACGAAGTCGACGATGATATCTACTCCCTTGCCATTTGTGGCTTTTAGCACTTCATCGGCCCAGTCCTGGGTTGAAGTGTTGAATGCGCCTGTGGCACCGAGCTCCTTAACTGCAAAATCGCACTTTGCGTCCTGGCGGGCGGTTGCGTAGACTGCAGAAGCGCCGTCGGCCTTGGAAAGCTGGATACCGGCGATTGAGACGGAGGAGGCGGCCGCGTGCCAGAGAATGGACTTGCCAGCTGCGTATTTTCCGACAAGGTACATGGCTTGGGTTGCTGTTATCCAAGTCTGTGATCGTCAGCAGTCGAGCTTCGTTGTTGGCTTTGATAGAAAAATACCTCAGGGATTCCGGCGCACTGCTCCCAGGTCAACTCTTTCGGCTTCCTAACCAGCATGTGCGTCGACACGGCAATGTACTCTGCGTATGCGCCGCCGTATGCGAGTCCGAAAACCTCATCTCCCTCCTTGAAGTTCTCCTTGCCGCCGCCTTCTGCACTCAGTTCTGCAATTGTTCCGGAGAATTCCACACCGAGGATCTTGGAAGCACCTGGTGGCACCGGGTATTTGCCCTCGCGTTGCAACAAATCCATGCGGTTCAGGCCAAATGCCTTGACCTTGACGAGTGCTTGAGACTTGCCGAGCTTAGGTTTAGGTACGTCTGCGATGTGCAAGGCATCGATTGGGCCCTTGCCATTCTTGATATCTGGCAGTGTCAAAAGTGTGTCTGCCTACAGATTCGAATTTCACTCGACTTACCTACTGCCTTCATTGTTTCACTCATTTTCAATTTTCGGTTATATGTCAACGTGGATAAGCAGGTCGGATTCGCAGATATGTGAAGGGATAGAGGGATGTGTAGTTGTCAAGCTTATTCATAGCTCTCTAAGCCCGAGGCTTGACGTATGATGCTTTTCCGAAGCCATTCCGGCGTCATCGGAACGATTGGTAATGACGTTGGGTGGGGCAGCGCTGTGTGCACTTATGAGTGGGGCTGGTTATCAAGTGAAAGCTTGGATTGACGTGCAATCGTCTTTATTAGGACAGGGCAGGGAGATTCGTGGGAAAGTCGCTCTGATATTTGTAGGATATGTGAAAATGAGATATATTCATTCATATTTTATACGCCTGCTTACGACTTGAGTACCCATTGATCACAATTCATCCATTAAACGGGCGATACAGATACACACGATTACCGCTTAATTAACAAACAGGCTGTTACTGTCGTCGTTTATGTCGTACTGCTTGATGAGTTGTGCAAGCTTGTTAGCCTCCTGGGCGTAGTTGAGGGGGTGAATGTTCAACACCTGATAGCGAGGCCTTTTAAGAGGTTAACAAGCATTTTAATATATATAACGGAGAGGTACTTACTTAGGCTGGTCCTGATATGTCTCCATCTTGGCCCGGACTCTGAAGTTGAAAGTTTTGCAGGTGGCGTCCTGCATGATGTTCAAAAAATTCCCTGTGGTGTTGTTCTCTTCATCTGCCTCCTTAATCTTCATCACTTCATTAGCGGACATGCCGACAATCGTCTGTCCAGCTTCGTCGAAACAGCTCAGCCACAAGGTGCCAGTGTGATCTGCGACGTTGACACTTAGCACATAGCGGTACTGCGGCTCAGGGAAGGGAGCCTGGCACTTCTCGCACCACCACGAGCCAGGGTTCTCTTCGATGACCTTCTTGTTGCAGCCCGGCGTCGAGCATGCCGGGTATGCGACAGTTGTATTCTTAACATAAACCACGGAGGCCCGTAGGCTGAAGTAGGTTGGCTGATCTTGAAGATAGCTTTCCTCCTCGACAATCTGGGAGATGAGCTTGTTGTCGTTCTTTGAGCCACCCGATGCTGGTGCCATATTCTGGTGAGTGGAAAAGGTCGCGTTCTGACCAACGGCGTTGAACCAGCCACGTAGCTTGTGTGCCTCGTCGATATCAGGGTCGAGCATCATCGAACCAGAGCTCAAAAGACTCAGACTTCGGCCGCCAAAGTCGGAGACCTTCACACCTTTGAAGGCAACGATTGACTCGAGCGGTGCATCAAAGCTCTCTGCTGTCTTTCCCCAGACGGTGAGTCGCACTGATGTCTGGCTATCGTCGGCGAGTGTAAGTTCACGCTTGGAGAAGTCCTTGTTGGTGTTCTTGGACGTGATCGTGGACACCTCGCCAACTTCCTTCAGCACACCGATGGTGTCAATGGTGGTGTCCTTCTCCACAGAGTTGAGATCGCCAATCTTCGTGAAGTTGAACCGAATCTGGGGTTTGTTGTCCTGGTCTTCTGCCTTCTCGACTTCGGTGTCGCGCTCGAATTGCAGCTCGTAGTCGTTCGGCAAATTCGAAAACTGCTTCTTCGCAAGTGTGACTCGGCAAGGTGCAGAGATATAGTACACGACACCTTCTTCAAAGACTGGATAGAGCCTCTCAGCAACCTCGGTGAAGGCCGTCGCACGGATCTCGCCAGTATCGTCCAGCAGGTTCACACTGAAAAGCTTGCCAGTGCCCTTCGCGTTGTGCCACTCTTTCATTTCGCCCTTGTGTGTGCATCGTGCGCGAATGGTCCACTTGTGCGCGTATGGCGAAAGGGAATCGATCGGGTAGAGATGTGGATGAGTGGATGTGCTTGGGTTACTCTGGTGTACAGGCAAGGGCCTCTGCTGTTGCTGGGGCGCGGGAGCAGGCTTGTTGCCGTAGAAGTTGTTGCCCGAGATGGCAGCAGGCTGCTGCTTGGGTTTCGAGTCAAGGGCTTCGGGCTGGCCAATCTTCTCGAGCTCGCCGTACTCTGGAAGGACATCGAGCTCCATGATGATCAGGATGCTGTATGCACGTTAGCCGTGTCGCATAAACCATGGCATGTCTGTGTATACTTTTTGTCTTTGACCTGCTGAGGGTTGTACTTAAGTAGTCGGACTATCGACCCTTTCTTGAGCCTGCCTGATGTAACGATCTCGTTTGCAGCTGCACGCAATTAGCTCGGCCTTGCTGGATTGCTGCAGCACATACTGGTGGCAATCATCGTCTGGATGAAGTTGCGGACGTCACTCAGCACAACACGAAAGCGCTGCACTGCGTTCGCCTCACCCGCCTTTGGCTCCATGGTCTTGATTTGCACGCATTGCAGGACGGGGTGTTCGACGAAGCAGCCGCTGGGCTCGAAGATACTCCTATTGAATGTGAACATCTCGCAAGTCATGATACTCCAGATGCACGTACCTAATGGCACCTTGTGTGATCGCCTGCTCTGCCATGTTGGATGTTGCACGGTTCCGACGATTGTGGTGATGTTGTGTCAAGGTGGCGGCGCAACGAAGTTCAGAAGACGCGTCGAAGCGCGTTCCGCGTTGAGTGGTCGAAGCTAACTGCAGGCAGCCAACCCCGCCAACTGCGCTGAGGCCCTCCGCACGCATACGTAACTGGCTGCTTGGACCCTCGCTGAGCTGCACAGCCATCCACCCAACACCCTATACACTACAAAATCATGGCTGATAACGAAGTTGCGACGCGAGCGCCCGAGAGCGATGCACAGGAGAAGCCCTCTGAGCAGACTGCAGGCCAGACTGAAGCGGCTGAGCAGAGCGTGTTCCCGGGCGACACTCCTGCGCAGACCGGGCCAACTATGGGTGTATGTACGTACCACAACCTCCAGGCAGCATTGACTGAACGATCAGGAACACTGCACAACAGACCGACCGACACCAGTCGGCGAAGCACCTACAGGCGAGCTCACGAGACTTGGCGGCATTGAATGCTATATCACGAAACCGTCCGATTACCCACACGCTCCCTCGAAACTCCTCCTGCTGCTCACTGGCGGCACTGGCGTCAAGTCTACGAACAACCAACTCCAAGCCGACAAGTATGCTTCAGAAGGCTATCTGGTAGTCATGCCCGACCAGTTCGACGGTGAGCCAGCCACCAGCACGGTCACTATGGACGAGGTCACGGAGAAGACATCTTGGCTCGATACCATCAAGCTAAGGGCGGCAGAGGGGATCAAGGCATTCACAATTGACATGTGGCTTGCACGACACACACCAGAAAAGGTCCTGCCGATCCTGCACAAGGTAGTGGAGGGCGCGAAGGAGGAGTTCGCAGACGCTGTTGCGAACGGCGGAGGTATATATGGTGTGGGATATTGTTTCGGTGCCAAGTACATCCTCATGTTGGCTGGAGAACTCCCAGATACAGTTGCGTGGGGGCAGGCAGCTCCAGGAGACGAAGAGCAAGGGGCAGTCAAGAAGGCACCAGTGCTAAAGGCAGGCGCAGTCGCACACGGCACAATGGTCTCGAAAGAGGACCTCGAGGCTGTACGGTCACCTGTCTATATCGCAGCAGTCAAGGACGATCCATTGTTCCCAGAAGACGAGGTTTTGACACCTGGCCGGAGGGCAATGGAAACTAACAAGGTCGAGCACGAAGTCAAGGTCTACGACGGGGTGCCACATGGCTTTGCGGTGTACGGAGATTACGAAGATCCCAAGATCAAGCACGAGCAATCACAGGCCTTTGGGGAGATGCTGTCATGGATTCAGAGCCACTGAGCATTCGGATGATCTGCACACCTGACAAGCAGGGATCCCCATAGTTTCTTGCAAGGCGTTGAAGGGCTGGATTCTTATTTTCTCGATTCGCAGTGAAATGATACCACCTCTCATGATCGTCGGCATCTAATAGTCTGCGGCATTTTGACGTTGTTGCCCACGGGCCTCCGCATCGGCGCGCTCGTCAGCCTCACTGTTTGGGCGCGCGCTCTCGTTTTCGTATCGTCGTGACCGCTTTTTCCCATCTCGGCAATTGCTACGTTCACAACACAACACACCTCTGACTCCTGTTCAGATGAGCTCTACGTCACCGGTTCCACTGCCAATTGCCCACTGTCGGACCGCGCTCCACCGCACTACCCAGACGTCGCCTCTCTTTACTTCCAGGCGGCGGTCTGTGCCCTCTATGAACACAGTGCCGATGTCTCTGAGCGCTCGTACGAAGACAGCCTTGTCTTCGTCCGGCTTGTCTACCATACTGATGCCACCTGTTGTGTCGTCTAGACGTTGCAACGATGCTGGAAATTGTGATAGAAATGACGACGAATAATGTTGCGACAGCAGCGCTTGATGCGATGTGAGGTACTGTAGTTCGGATGGCGAGAGGAGCGGTCTCATGGTATCAAGGGAAGCTGTGTGCTGCGCGCGAATATGTAGAGGATGTTGGTCGATCTGCCAATGGCTGGTCAGCGCATGCAACTGACCCCAAAACAATCGCCACGCACCTTCTTCAGTCTCGCCCTCAAGAAGCTCCTGACCAGAAACTTGAATCGCTCAAGTTCAGTCTGTATTATAATAAGTTTGAAATTCGTCTTTGGATCCATATTCCCCGTTTGGTCTTCCACAAGCTCAATCTGCCTACGCCATTAGCCCTCTTCACGCCAACTGTTCGCCGTCACATGCAGCACTCCAGTAGCAGCAACGTACCTGCCGTCTAATTCTATCCAGCACCCTGTCCATCAGCACCTCCGGCCAATTGAGAATCTCTGGCGCCGTGCGCTCCGCAACCCACGCCCTTGTCAAATCCTGTAGGTCTCTCGACTCCTGAGGCGTCGAATCGACGGCGACTTCGGCGAGGAGGTCGTCGATATCCATGTTGGTGCGACGCGGAAGCTGCGCGTGCCCGGCAACGGGCAGGTGTTGGGCACAGCGGAGCGAGACGCTGCGAGACGGGGTGAGGGGTGAGAATGTTCGTTGAAAGTACGAGGCGTGCAAGAGACAATGGGAGGTTTGCCAGAGGCTGTTGACAAGGTCCCGCGAGCTGCAGTAGCAAGGCTGAATAGAGTTCGCGGGCATGTCTCACATGCTGCAGCAGCTGCAGTGTTCATGGTGGGGCAACTAGCGCGTCTTCGACGCGTCGTGCCCGATTGGCTTGCAGTTTCAATGCAGCTGTCACGTCTCACAACACTATTGACAGCATAAGCTTGGGCACAGGGTATATGTAAGGTAATGTTTCATTTCCCTAGTTTCTACATGCAGTTCTTTCAAGCCACTTCCGCCTCCCTGCCGCATTATGACGAAGGACCTATCAATTACCCCCTCAAGTCTCGATCGCAGGCCTTCCACCACGGCTACCGCCTGGAGAGAACAAAAGACGTATAGACAAGTACACAGTCGAGTGGAACAAGAGCCCAAATGGGCTGAAGCGAAGTAAGACCGTTCAAGTTGCGCCAATGTGCAACAAATGCCAGGATGCTTTCAGTCTGATGTAGTGGTGCCAATCTGGTGTGGAGAAGGTGTCGAAGAATGTAAGAAGACCAGTTGGGGATAGGAGAGGATGTCGGATTGACGATGTGTGAAGGTACGTAGACCTGAGTTTATTTGATTTCGTAATGTTTCTGAGATTGTGTCGTTGGAGCGATGCGTTGATCTTCTCCACGGGCCATAAGAGATCCATATGAGGGTGGTAGTGAGACAAAGGAAACGAATGAGACTGCAAGGCAGTGGTCTAATGCTGCCACAAAGAAGAATTATGTCCGAGCCGGCGGCACCGCGACATTGGGTATAAAATGCAGAAGCAACGGGAGTGGCGCAAGCCCAAAGTGTAGGTGCAGACTGCTCGCAGTCGATGTTGTTCCCGCCGTTCGAAAGTCCAAGTTGATGCAGAGAATGGGCCAAATGGCAAATCGCTAGAACGCCTCGAGATGAAAATGAGTAAATGATCAAAACGCCGATGCTGTGGAATACCGAAGCAGCAAGTAATAAAACGCCATAGGTCCAGTTCGCCGTAATTAAGGGATGTCGTGTACAAATCGTTGGCATCGCGTACGCTCAGTAAGAAGCCATGCGACGCGAAGCACCTATTCGTCCAACGTTCAATGAGTCGTCGCCAAGCGTAAAGATGTTGCCTCCACTCTTTGACCTGCCGAGAGCCGTCGGGCTGTCTTCCATCTGGCAAGAGTGTTGGCCAATTGCGAATGTGTGAGCACGGTTAAGCTTCGAGCGCTGTCGGAGCTTGTTCAAGCCGCGTTCACAGGATTGCTCGTGTTCCTTAGCATCCATTCGCAGATAGTTCTGGGGGAAGCATCGAGTCGAGTTCGAGTGGTAGAAAGAGCTGTAACCACCGTCAAGGATATAGACCTCGGGATAATGCAACGCAGGATAACGATGCGCATTCTCCTTGCGGTCTTGGGAGCGAACGAACTTCGCCCTGATATTGTTAGAAGAAGGAATGATAATGATGAAGGTTTGGCTTACATGAGAGGCGCGCGATGCGCAGAGTATTCACAGTGGAGGATGAGAAGGGTGTTGTTGTTAGTGGGAGCAGAGAATAGACGCTCAGCCAATTGCTCTTTATCACAGAAGTTCAATGCACCTTCAATGTGTCCGCCATTGTACTCGTACTCAAAACGGCAGTCAATGATGGCCCTCTCGTCATACAGGTGGTCGTAGGCACCGTCAAGCACTTGGATGAGGGTTTCATGAGTGATGCGGGGAAGGCTCTCAGGCTCAGTAGGTGTGAAGTGAGGCAGCTTGAGTGATGGGGAGTCTTCTGTGTCCATCACTGACGACAGGCCACTAGGTGAGTCTGATTCATCACCATCTTGCTTTGCGTTCATCACGTCGCCAGGATGCTCGAACATGCTTAGCGATCTCCTCATTTTACTAGGCCGAGGACGAGAGTGGGCGGCGGCATTTTGTTTCCTGATGACAGCAAGGGGTGAGCCATTGTTACGAGACTGGATGTTCGAGCCAAAAGGGAAAGGCTTAGACTTGGATGACGCGAAGAGGGATCCATTAGAGCACGGGCGGCGTTCGCGAGGTGGTGAAGGGGCGAAACACTCGTCAAGGCTGGGTGAAGATGTGTTATCAAAGGTGTCACGGTCGCAGCCAGCGCCAAACCTGAACGGTTGCTGCTCCTGCTGCTTGAAGGAGACTGTGTTAGTCGAGAAGTTCTTCGTGCGGGACAGCGAAGGTCGAAGGAGGATGGACTTCCTGCGGCTGTGACGCGTCAGTAGCAGCTCGAGTTGCTCAATGGAATATATACGCACTCAGCAGCGGAGCTCGGTCGAGGAATGTCTAGCTCATTGGGAGGCAGCTGTGGCTGCTCGCAGGGGGAGAGCATGTCGTCGTCGTCGGTGGGCATCACCTCCGGCGAGGGTGACGGCAGAGTGAGGTAGCTGCTGAAGGGGGCTTTGTGCGGCAGGGGCGAGATGTCCATCGAGTCGGGCACAAAGCTAGGCGAGGAATCTGGAATTGGCGGCGTGGTCACGCCTTCCCACCTGACGGGAGGGGTTGTTACGCCTTCTGATGCTGCGGCGGAGGTCAGCATATATCCGCGTGTCGAACAAAGCACAGCGCGGAGCTTACCCTGAGCATCGACCTGCTGAAACAGAGCCGACGTAAATAGCGAGCGACGGGGCGTGGCAAGCTGAGGGCTGACAAAGACTGTTAGCAGGGTGGACAATGGCAGGGCGGACAATGAAAGGATTCGCTGTGATGCAAGGGCGGGCCGTACCTCTGGTCGACATGCAGGTTAGACGACATATCTGCGGCCAGGCTCGCGGTGGGCGACGACCCCCTCATTGGCTGGATGCCGAAGTAGGAATTGTCCATGCCTCCTTTCCTCATGCTCATGTCGCGGAAGTTGAAGTTCTTCTGCCCCAGTGTGTGAGCTCCAAACAGCGGCTTGGATGGCGGCAGGTCGCGGCGGTAGCCCCACGGGCCGGGAATGGCGGCGGGCGGGTGCATGGCAGCCAGTGGCGACGACATCTCCATGGCGGCGGCGATGTGCGGCGGTGTGGTGTGGGCGCGGCGGGCGGCAGGCGGTGCGGCGGGCGTGGTGCAGCGAGCGAGGGCGGCGGGCGGAGGTGCTGCGGGCGGTCTCGCTGCTCACTGGCGGCGAGGGACGGGGATAGGATGGACGGCGGTGGTGAGCCGATAAGCATATAAGACTGGAAAGCCAATTCCAATCTGGAGATGCTCGCGGTAAACAGCCTCGCAGCTCGACGCTAGAATGCTGGAAGATGCTGGGCGTGGTGGGCTAGGCGGGCATGGAGGCACGCAGTAGGCGGTTCGGTAGCGGCGAATGGGCGTGGTACTGGCAGCGGCTTCCCAACAAGATGTCCCCGGGGTAGTGACCGTCGTGCTGCGTCTGTGGATGGTGACTGGGGCCGGTGCCAGCTGTCGAGGAGAGAGAATGGCCTTCTTGGGTGCGAGAAGGGTGAAGAAAAGAGAGGCAGGGCAGAGGTCACCCAGCTGGATTTGAGGTTGCCGAGCCTACGCTTCCACAGCAACGACCAAGCTGCAGTGGAGGTGGTCCAGCGCCGGCGGCCGTGCGCGCGTTGGCGAGGCATAAGCGCTGCACGGAGGGCCTCACCACTAGCAGGCCTGTCTGCACACGGCCCTGGCAGCAGCGGGACGAGATGGGGCAGCTTGCTCTTTCGGTAATGCAGCGTGCTGCGAGCGCTGCTGATCCGCTGCGTTTCATTGACGCTGCCCGGGACCGCAATCACGATCACGCTGCACGACCAGCCCGCCGCTGCAGCTAGAGCGCCTTGCGTCTGCGGCAGCCGGCGAACGTGTGTTGACGGCCATGGCTGCCACGGAATACGGCCAGCGGCCAGCGGCCAGCGGCCAGCACCCAGCCCAGCACTTGATGCCATGGCAATGGCAGTTGCTCGCCGCAGCTGCGCTGCCTGCTGGGCGGTGCACCCATGCAGCCCGCCGGAGCTGGCTGAGGCACCTGCGCACCACCTCCCCTTCGTCTCGTTACCTTGACAGCGCGCTGGCACGGATCCCGCCCCGACCAGCATCATGCCGGCAAGCCCTGAAAATTGCGTGAAACCATGAGTTCCCTCTCCGCTAAACTGCTGCGCCGGCTTCTGTCCAAGCAGTATGTGCTCCGGCCGCCCTCGTGTGAGGCGTCGCGAGGAGCCACAGTGCCTTCTAGCCGCGACCTGCGTCACGTAGAGACCGTTTCCCATGGAGACGCGCCCGGCGTCGACCCAACATTGCACCGACAGCATTATTACCACCGCGAAGCCTAGCCGCGGATCGGCCCCCAGTCGAGCACTAGAGAGCCTCGTCAGGGCTCCTCTGCCTGCGTCTTGACACGGTAGCCCGGCGTCAGCGTGGTCAGCTCTCGCCAGTCTTTCGTCATCGCAGCATGGACGGTCACTTGGCGCTGCTCTGCCAGGGAAACAGCCTCGACGCAACAGCCCAGCTGCTCGACCTGAGTGGCCAGAGCACCAGCGCCTGAAGCAGTTTTAGGCTATGGCCCAGGTCTGATAGGGCAGGCGGCTCAATTTCGCTGGCCCATTGACCAGGGTACCGACGTCGCAGCGCCTCTGTTTTGTGAAGGGTGCTGCGCGGCCCGTGAAGTCCTCGATAGTACAAGCTTTTTACCCTATGTGGATGCATAAAACTGGATTTGCCCAAGCTCCGCTGCTGGCAGAACTGTCTCCTAGTGCGTGCTCGAGATCGAGCTGCGCGGAGACATCGCGATTGCGACACCGCTTCAACGTCATATTCTATAAGGCTGAGCTCGATGATCCGATTTCCCAGTTTGCTATTCCTGCACTCCTTGTTTGCCGCCGACTTCCCCTGAGACAACACACAACTAATGACGACTGTTGTTTTCCACTACGGAAAAGATTGTTTTTCGGGCATGGGTTCGGGCAGGCCGGTGGAGGCTGTCGCCATAGCAGCTGAACTTAAGAAGGGTCGTTCGAGAACACGGGCGTTCCCAATCCACCGAGCAAAAGGCGTGCACAAAGCCTTCACAACGGGTACCATCATCATTTCCAGTTTGGACCCCACCAACCGGTGACCCCTCTTCTGTGGACCAGAGAGGCTGCGAGGCCAATTGCGGCGCTTACGAAAAGCGCTATCAAACAGTCGCGTGTCGTCTCCCGGTGGACGCGACAGGCTATGGACACAAATAACCTAAACCGGCACACAAATGGGCATCGCGCGCGCTGTCTCGTGACAAAGAGCATGGGTTTTTCCTCAACCCCAGACCTGCGGGAAGGCCTCTGCGTCTCAGGACCCTGAATTTTCTGCACTGTGACAGACGGTTTGATCTCACTCTTTGTCAGACGTCAGCAGCAGGCCGACTGCATCCGAGGTTCGTGCATGAAAGACTCGTCACGGTCGTGGAGTCGGCAAAGCCTTAAGACACAGATTTGCACGCAAGTGTTACGCCCGTTGCTGGAGATCCCTATCGATAGACGCATGGCCGGAAAAGAAAACTTAATGAAGGGTGGACTTGAGTCGATCTCGGCTGAGGCGCCCTCACCTAACCGTTGTCCCATGCAACTATCGTCAGCTTCGCAGGGGCGGACTGGCCCCCTTGGCAGCGCCTCAAAACGTGCGATTGTCGGCCCCAGCTAATCTATCTCGAGCACCTCCAGGGTCTATGAGGATTATGGCGCAGCTGAGCGGGAAACCGAGCGGCCTCACCGGACTGCGCCATGGTGATTGTGGGGTGAAGAGGGGTGTTGCTGCTTCAAATAACGAGGCTTCGCTCTTTCGAGTATGACGCTGATGTGGGCGTATAGAACCCTCGGTGTCATCATGTAGTACACGATTGTGCTCAGAGTTGTGCTCGAAAGATGTGCGAAGGATGATCAGAGAAGGATTTCCATCTCCAGACCATGTATGAGCTATATTTGGCGGGGCAGCTATCGACAAGCATATCAATCTCATACAGCGAGGAATTGTTTGTTGCATCCAGTGTCTTCAAAGATACCTTGGCCAACCCGGGCATTTCAGTGCTCCAGTGCCTCTCGACTTTTGTCGTGCCGACCCATAGAAAATCTTTGATTTCTTTTTAGAAGCTAATTCACGCAAAGCAACGTGTCCCATCGTGCCCACACTGACCCGCCATAGCAATTAGTCTGCTGGGTTGTGAAAGCTACAGGTACGTCTGACGAGCTTCTCGAGGGACACGATAGCTCCCATCGCTGAGGCTTGACCGGCGGGCAGGGGACATCCACCTGAACCGCAGCCGTGGTACGCTTGAGCCAACGTGGTTGTCAGGCGTTGCGGGGTGCCAAGCTACGGATTCAAGTTCCGCCGCGATGCGAGCTAGGACCTTTTAGCGAGCGGTGAGACCTTCAATTCCTGGCAGAATCTTTTCGTGAACTTTTCGTGTTAAGCGTGAGCGCCGGCGAAGTCGTCCCATCAGTTTGAAGGAAAAGAAAAATGGGTAGTAAGAACCGCAAGAGAGAGCGCGAGCCTGTACAGGCCGAAGCTGTTGAAGAAGCTCCCGCTAAACGGCGCAAACAACTCAACGAAGAGCACCTGAAGCTTTCGAAGCTCTACGAGGATCTAGCTGCAGAGTCCGATGAAGTTCGATTTGAGGCTGCCAAACATCTGATTGTCAAGTTCTCGCCGGAGAGCAAACCAGCTGCGAAAGAGGTGGAAACGGCTTTGATACGCCTGATCAAGGGTCTTTGCAGCCAGAGAAAAGCAGCCAGAGTTGGTTTCTCACTGACACTAACTGAATTGTTGCGACAATTGTTTGGCGGCGTTAAAATCGAAGGTCTGGATCATAATGTCGCGTCGATCATTAAGATGGTCGATGAAAAGACCGAGATTGAGGGCAATGTTCCCGGAAGGGTACGAGTCACATCCTTTGGGCTGATATCAGAAAGCTGACTGTCACAGGCTCGACGAGACCATCTGATCGGGAAGCTTTTCGGATACAAGGCCATCATGCAGTCTACGATAGTCATTGAACCGGAACTTTCCATGGAATGCTGGAATCAGCTTCTGGACCACATCTATGGAATGGCACGCGACATACCATGGCTACGCGAAGAATGCGGGTTGGTCCTTGTGGAAGCCGTGAAGAGCCTGAAAGCCCAGCCACATTTCGAGCAATGTGCCGAGGAGGCAATCAAACGCCTAACCCCATTCAAGCTTGTCAGCACGCCCCAAGGAGTTGCAGTATGGCTTACAGTCCGGGCAAGCTACGAGAAGGTTTTGCCAGAAGGAGTTTGGCACCAGAAAGACCCTCTGTTAAGGAAGGAACGATCGCGCTTAGCGAAGCTTATGAAGGAGGACTTCCATGTCGAATCTGAGAGTGCCAAAGACGAGACCATCAAATCTGCTGCCGCGAATCCTAATCCAACCTTTGCTTGGAATCTTGTCTTCAGCGAAATACTACGCCGAGATGAGGAAGGCAAGGGAAGCGCCAAAGAGCCGTCAAAACCTGAGTTCCCTCAGCTGTGGATCGATATTGTAGATAGTAGGTTCATCACCCACTGAGCATGATGACAAGACTAATGCAAACAGACAACCTGTTCTCGACGACATCCTCTCACGAGCGCAAGTCATGGGGCTTCAAGCTCTTCAGCAACATGATCACCCAAGTCCCTGCATGGGCTGTTCCCAGTTTGTTCAGTCCAAACCTCATGAGGACTATCATCAACCAGAGCAAGAAAGATGACAGATTTCTCCACTCAGCTGCAATCGCAGCTCTCAAGTCGGTACAGTCAAGGGTTGAGAGCGATAGTAGTTCTGCCGTTTCGATTGTTGTCGCGCTTACTACGAAGCATGGAAGCGTCGACTTTGATAGGGCCACGAAGACAAAAACGCTTGAGCAAATTCTCCTCTCCGCTGATGAGAGTGCGCTGAAGAAGATTGTCCGTCATCTGAAGTCTATCATTCTTCGGCCTGAGACCGAGGAACAGAATGTTGCAGACAGCCGTCGACAGGTCGTCGCCGATCTCCTCATCAGTACAGTGAAGCAATTCAGACGCTACGACAAGCTGTCTGAGGCGGTTTTTGAGGATGACAACTGGCTTCGCGGCATTATTGAGCTGCTAGTAGAGCAAGCATATTTCACCCCTTCGAAAGACGTGAAAACCAGCAAAGTACCCCTTCCGCCGATTAGCGAAGCCAGCAGAACCATGTTCCAGGAGCGCTTATCTTC
This sequence comes from Stagonosporopsis vannaccii, assembly GCA_028584115.1. NCBI lineage: Eukaryota > Fungi > Ascomycota > Dothideomycetes > Pleosporales > Didymellaceae > Stagonosporopsis > Stagonosporopsis vannaccii. Next base: position 58,472 of record VWXS01000057.1, on the reverse strand, counting down.
CTGTCTTACTAGGTTGCTTGGCGTCGAGGTTGGGTCTAAATCATCTTTCGCGTCAATGGTCATGGACGTTATTCGGTCAAAGAATGCATCTACCAAGGCGTTAGAATCTGTTTTCAAGGCGGAGCCAAAGGTCATGGACACGGTGGGGAAAGCATTCGAGACGCTTGACAAGATCTCGAAAAAGGCAAGCTCTCTAAAAAGGACGACTGAACACAGCTAACGCAGGCTTTGCAGGGCTCAATTGCGGGCAACAAGATGGCAGCCGAAGGATTTATACTCCTCTATTCATTGACGCTGCTGCAAGTCTATAATGGCGACGGCGATGCTATCATGATGCTGGATGATCTGGATGCTTCCCGCAAGGCAATGGCGAAGAACAAAGAATCCGGCGAAGGTTCTGATGCATTTGTCGAGATTGTCCTGTCGTTCATTGGCAATCAACGCACCTTGTTCCGTAAGATTGGTGAAGAAGCCTTCTCCATCTTCGCATCTGAGATTGGCTCGGAAGGCCTGCAGTCGCTTGCTGAGATCCTGGATACTGAGGAGAACCTTGAAGGGCAGAAGGAGCTATTCAACCAAGGAGACGACGACAACGAGCAGGCCGAGTCTGATGACGACTCTGATGAGGCCTCGGAGGTGGACTCAGATGTCGAGATGATCGAGTCAGATGTTGAGATGATCAACGGCGATGCAAACGACTCGGAGGATGACTCGGGGTCTGACTCCGACACAGACAACTCCGATAGCGATGATGACGAAGAAGAAGAAGACGAGGACGATGCAGAGCTGACGCAATTCAACAACCTTCTCCAAATGACCCTGGGAACGGCAAAAGCTGATATGGACGGCGACGATTCCGACGAGTCCGACATGGACGACGAGCAGATGATGGCCTTGGATCCTCAACTCAGCAAGATCTTCAAGCAGCGAAGTCAGGTCACAAGCAAGAAGAAGGACCGAGAAGATGCGAAGCAGAACGTGGTCCAGTTCAAGTCAAGGGTTCTTGACCTCCTGGCAATATACCTGGATAAGCAGTACTCAAACGCACTTACACTGGAAGTCCTCCTGCCTGTGCTTCGCCGTACGCGCGCCAGTGCAAACAAGCAGCTTGCGGAGAAGAGCAGTAAGATGCTCAAGACATACTTCGACACTCGGTCGAAGCACAAAGCTCCCCTACCGAAGCCAGAGGCCGTCGACACGGTATGGGCGATCCTGAAGGGTATCCACGAAGAAGCGAAGAACGGCGGTGGCGCCAAGGGTCACGCAGATGTGTGCAGTAGCGCTAGCTTGCACGTTGTTAAGGTGCTTGTGGGTCTTGATAGGGCTAATTACGCTGGTGTCGTGGATGTCTATGCCGAAACACAAAAGCAGTGGTTTGCGGATAAGAAATCGCCCCTACAGCCGACGCTGTTCACCCAGTTCCAGAACTGGTCGATGAACGCTCAGAAGCAGGGCAAGTAGGATGATCAAGTGGCCGTCATCCAGTTATATACCATTGTCCCATAACTGCAATCACGTCCGGTTGCTGAAAAGCCAGCAATCTTTTCGGCATCGTTGGCTATGCGTCATGAATTCAGACTACACTGAAGTGTGAGTCTGTGATAAGTTGTGAAACTAAGGTCGTTTGCAGGATTGTGGCGAGATATTCAATGGTTCAATGCTCGCTCCTGCCTTACATATTGGTCACCTCCACACCACGCACTGTCATAATCCTGCCTGATCGCGTCCGTCCAGAAGGCATTCTACAGATTGTGCTAAACCGTTGTCTGCCTCATCAGCTCGCCGTGCCTTATTTAGACTGTGATTGGTGGCTCGTATGGGATGGTCACCGTGTCACGAAATCGGTCTGGAAGCCTTATCATGTTTGATGGAGCCGCGTGACGCCGCGCATGTCTATTCATATAACTTGAGAGATATTGACAACGTGTGAGTATAATACAACCGAGTCACGCAACGGGCGACGGCTGAAGATCTCGAAGCAGCCAAGGGCAGCGGCTTTAGCAAGCATCAAGGTACCCTCTACACTACAGCTCAAATCATTTTATATTCCCCCCTGCGCAGCTGTGCGGCCCTTTCCTACGGTTTCGAGTGTCATGGAGCCGTGTACAACAGTGATTCTGGGCTTTATATCAAAATGCCAAGACTCCAGAGAGCAATGTGAGCAAGACTCCAGAGAGCAATGTGAACACGAAATAATCTCCGGCGATGGGGTTCATCATCTTGCTGTAAGACCATGTCGTCGCTGGCAACCGCGCTATTTAGTCGACCTTGATCGACCTGTAAATCTTCAGCGTGAAGAGCCAACTGGCAAAGAAGCCGATTGTGCCTGCATGTAAATTAAAACAAGATTCTCTAAAACGGTCCTTGTACTTACCAGTCAGAACAAACACCAACAAGCTCAGCAACGCTGAATAACCCAGATACACAACCCCACTCGTCCAGCTGATGAAGCTGACATCCTTGATCCAGTATAGTAAGCAGCTGGCGAAGACATAGAACGCGCTCGCTCCGGCTGTGAAAAAACTACGCCACTGCCAGTGGTAGTTCTCAGCGCACAGCAAGAAGTAGATCATCAGTACCGTAACCGCCGCAGAGGTGATGATCATCAATCCAAAACAGATGAACAAGAAACCGAACATATAGTACACTTTGCTGAACCAAATAGAGTTCATGATGAAATACAGTTCGACGAAGATAGCACCAAAAGGCAAAACGCCAGCAAGCGCCATGGATGGGAGCGGGCGGAGGTAGCCACCTGAAGGAGGAATCTGACGAGGAATCTGGTTTGTGCGGACGGGCGGCTCAATAGCAGCCTGTTTGAACCCAATCCAAGATCCTGCGAAGCTGAGAGGGACGGAGATGACGAACCAGATGACGACGATGACGAGCATGGTGGTGAACGGAACGGCACCTGATGCACCGCGGCCCCAGACGAAGAGGTTGAGGAGGAAGAATGTCGAGAAGACCACAACTGGAAGGGCGAATGGCGTGTAGAAGAAGCACAGCTTCCATTTCTCGCCGTGGAAGAATTTGTAGGTTCGCGACGCGACATAGCCGCCAATAAAGCCGAACAGAGTGTAGAAGATGATGATGACGGTTCCGAGAGCGCCGCGGTTACTGGGAGACAGAAAACCGAGTAGGGCAAACGCAATCGTCAGCGCTGTCATGGCAAAGAGCTGCGCTCCGTTACCTAGCAGGACCGAGAGGAACAGAGGATTCTTGGGTGGCCTAAATACATCGCCATGCACCAGCTTCCAACCTGAGTCTTCTGCGACGCCATCTTCAACATCGTTGTCGGCGCTGAAGTCGTCAAGCGCAAATTGGTCCAGGCGGTTGTATCTTGCAATGTCTTTCCTCAGTGTGCGTACCAGAATTGTGCTGACCATACCAACAAGGAAGACGACAATGACCGCGGAGTTGATTAAGGAGAACCAGTGAATCTTGGGGTCGTACACGTGGAGGTATTTGTCCCATCGTGTCGCGAAGGGTGTAGGACTGAGTCGCCAGTAGACACTATAGGTGAAATCCACCTTGTCGCCTTTGTCCTCATTCAAGATGATTGGGGTCTGCGCGCTCTGACATTCTGACTGTTTCGGATCCTTCATCGAGTACGGATCTACCAAGACACCGACAACTCGGTAGTTGTTCGGCCCGGCCTCGTGGTAGTCAATAACGATATCGTAATGATTGTTAAAGATAGGGTTCTCTCCGTCCAGCAATCCAAGCGCAAAACCAGGGCTGTAGAAGGGCAGGTCCGAATTGGGATCCTTGAGTAACTGCGCTGCCGGCAACCCATCTATCAGCCAATTCAGATCGTACCCCTGCTTGATTTTGTTGTTGACGAATACAGCATCTTTAGAATCGTACTCTTGTGGTCCACACAGCGCCTTGCAAGTCTCATTTATCCCCATTTTCAGCTCGAACGGGCTGTCTTGTATGCGATCGCCAAAGAGTATACTCCCCAAGCTCTCCCTGACGTAGTGCGGTCCATCTTTTGGTCGACAAAAGTGGAAAGGCTCGTGGTAGTAATCGAAAGAGAATACGGATCGTAGTTTGGGGTCGTTTTGCGAGTCTGCAGGTGTCAGGTGATTGACGAACAGTGGTACATTGTCTCCTTCTTTGTAGGATGTTGGGGCAGTTCCTGGGAAATAGAACGCGGCCGCTGGTGATGGCGCAAGCGCTAGCAACGATGCTAGAACTGCGCCAGATACTGATAAATCGAGTCGCCGCATCGAGTGTGGCTGTTTGCGGTCGCGGACAGGTGGAGATAGGCACAGAGTGTTGCTGAGCTACGTTGCCTTCAAGGCAGCCTGGAGGTGGGCCGCCGAGGAAATGGACGTGCGTAAGATGTAGCCAAATGACGATATGCAATTTGTTGCTGTTATGCAATCGCTACAAAAATGTTATGTTCTCTCACAGCATTGACTGCAAGTTGGTGGAGTGCCGGGTAAAGCAATGATGTTACCTGTCACAAGCTCGCCGTAACACAAGCTTGCTGTTACGCGTCAGGATGCCAAGCCAAAGGCCACCCGCCACGATATCCCTGAACAACGGTTCAGGGTCAAGACTCTCCCTCATGAGCGGGTTCTCGTGCTAAAATTGTTCCGGATACGAGTAGGCAACAATGTAAACCGAAGTATATTCAACGCAGACTGCTGTAGCAAGCAATACTGCGACTACAAATAACCCTATTTGATACTATCATACAGTGCGTCTCCTACAAGGAGTCCTGAGCTGGAAAGTATTGGTCGCGTATACACCAGGTTTCTTGCAATGCAGTGTTCAATCGCAGCGAGCCTGAAAGTTGACGTTATGTATTGTACCTTTAGATGCATAAAATCAATGCAAGAAGCCGTCTCTACATCAGTCGTGATGGAACCTGCGCCCAAGCGAGACAAGACATCCACCTGCTGCGGCATGCTAAATATCATGCCAGAAAACCCACGACGCAATGTGGTATCGAAAGAGTTAAGAACAAGAAACAACAAGCCGCTGCCGCCTACACCAGCCCATCGTAAAGAGACAGTGCTGATACGATTGTCTCGTCACGCTTGGAGCCTTCCTTGAACTCGGCCATGTCTAAGCTGCCGTTTTCATCCTTGTCCATCATTCGGAAGATCTTTCGCACACGTTTTTCGGGAGTATCTTCGTCTTCGGGGAGCTTGACCATTGAGCCGACCTGTATCTGTTAGTTCACGTGACGTCAGGAGAACATGTTTGACGTACCATCTTATAGATGGCCTCTACAATTGCCAGCATCTCCTCGTAGCTGATTTTGCCATCCCCATCGATGTCGTACAGCTGGAAGGCCCAGTCAAGCTTGTCTTCCATCTTTCCTCGACTTGTAACGCTGAGAGCGCAGATGAATTCCTTGAAGTCGATAGTGCCGGATTTGTCCGCGTCGAAAACATTAAACACATAATCTGCAAACGATGATGGGTCCCCAAAGGGGAAGAACTGCTTGTATATCTTCTGGAACTCCTCCTTAGTGAGCATGCCAGAGGGGCAATCCTTCAGGAAACCTGCATTGCTTCAGCAAACATGTCAAAGTGATTGTGGTGCCTAACACACCCTTGTACCATTGCTGCAGCTCCTTCTTATCGAAATGAGTTGCCTTCTGGAGGTCGGCCAACTCCTGTTGTGAGAGCTTACTCTGGCTGTAATAACACACGATCAGCTTCTTATTCACTATTTTCACAAGCTCCACATCGCTGCGCGAGGACAGCTCGTTCCACAGCTTGTTGACAGCATTCGCTAAGGCAACGTGGTGTACAGCTTTGTAATGTCCATATCCCGGATCGGTGGGAGCCGGGGTATCAACACGGCGTTGGCGCGCGAATTTGAGCGGCGGATGCTGGCGTTCAAGCAGAGGTATGTTGGGCGAGCCTTTCGGCGTTGGGTGCGGCGACATGTTGTAGGCTCGAGGCAGTCGCAAGGCTCGTACTAGGCGTTGCGGCGGCTGGCTTTGCGCAGCCTGCAGCCGTGGTGTGATCGACCGCTGTTCGTAGGTGTGAAGTCCATGACAATCACGGATAAAGTAGTCGCATACTGTCTCTCTAGGGTACTGGCCAGATCGGGGCGAAGGGAAGGCGTAGCAGGGAGCTGAAGTGGTCGTCCCGGTGGCCCCGGTGGCCCCGCGCCGTGCAAGAAGAAGGAGACAGTACTTACGATTTGCCCATGTTGAGGGAGACGTCTAGGGGGGCGTAGTGGAGACGACGAGGCACTGGGAGAGCAAAATGGAGAGTTCGCAGGCAGAAGTCAGGCGCTGTAGCAGAAGTGTGGATGCGGGTCAAGCTGTTGTGGCGGGGCTGGACCGCGGTGCGTTTGGTGGGGTGCAGTTGAGCAGCAGGCGAGCAGCAGGCGAGGCGCAGCAGCAAACACGTAGGGATAGGTCTGGCTGGTAATGCGAATGTTGGGTCACAGGAACGTGGAGATCTGAGGATGCTATCGAGGGTCGCTGGTAAACGATATATGTGGTATGACGAATGAGCGCCGGAAGATCGCGCGGCTGGGTCTCGACGTCTCGACAAAAATAGGCTCGCCCACCACGGAGACCCCGACTTGAGTTCGGCGTCGTCATTCTTCGAGCTGTCGACCAGTCGACCGTGCCCGAGCACAAACACCCCACGGGACAGCCAACGGCCTGTCCAATGACTTGTGCCAGCGGGCCCCGAAAGAGCTCGATACACGTTGGAAGCGCAGCAGTGTGCTTCTGTGCTGTGACACCCCGAGGCACGATCGACCACCCAGCTGGCAGCGTCTGGCACTCACGGCGTTTTACCTGTAGCCCTACGCTGCAGGCTGCACGCTACTCATGCGACCATTAGCTGCGCACAATCCACCGCGCCGCAGCTGTGCATTCGTACATAATCACCCAGCCTGTCACGTGCTCACATCTTGACTCGGACGATCCATTCTTAGCTTCCGGACCCTGGTATGAGCTTCTTCGTACCGGACGACGCGCTCTACAACCATGGACGACATCCTACAGGCACAGTTCGACCGAGTGGAACAAGCCCTAGGCACACTGGTCGACTCTATCGCGTCATACAATCCCAACCCTCAGGCAGCTATTGACCTTGTTGCTGCCGACAACGAGCTCAGCCATGGTCTTGACCAACGTACGATCGCACACTGTCGATTGTGGACTCATGACTGATGCGTGACAGTTGCTAGACACCAAGCAAATCATGCCCGTCTGCAGACCCTTCGTGCTGAGGCTGATGCACTGGAGGAGCAGCTCAAATCTTCTGTAGCAGCTTTGGCCGGCCTGCGCAAAGAGCTATCTGGGACTCCAGCGACTGTCTTCCCCGAAAACTCACGGCCCGTGCCCTTCGATAAGTTGCTCCAATACGCAAAGAGCATCTCCAAATATACCGTCCCTCCCACCTTCCGCGAGCGCGTACCGGACCCAGACGGCGCCGCGGACAAGCACAAGGAAGCGCCTGAAGGCTCGGCCAGCGCGCCGGCTACAAATGGGCTCAACACACCCACGACTGCGACAGCGCCGATCGAGCAGTCAAAAGCTAGCAACGAAACACCCAAGGACGACGAAGAGACGGAGGTTGTAGTGCCTGAGATAACTGCAGAGGAAGAGGAGTGGTTGAAGAAGCTCAAAGACAACAACTTTACATGGTTTCCCTGGCCAGACAATGACAAAATCCGGCGAGGGAATCTCTGGAAACTATACCACTATCGTGAGCAAGGCCGCAATCTAGAAGATTTCGATATTGAGGCATACGAGGAAGAGGAGCGGAAGAAATTCTCGGACGATGCGCAGCCTGAACAGGCGCCCGAGCAAGTACAGAGCGAAGTACAGTTACAGGAGCAGAGACCTCAGCAGGCACCGCCGGCTCAAGCTGTATCCGCTGCTCCAGCAAGGGCTGGGTTCACAGGCTTCGATGACATGGAATCAGATGAGGAATAATTCTGCGTCTTCGGATGCCATATATTCAGGCCATATATTCGCATATATTCGGGCCAATATCGTATTTACACTCCTATTGATCTGCTACATATCTATCCCCCTCCGGTTGAGGAAGTCCGTTCTCGAGACTTGGTTCCTGGTCCTGCCAGAGGTTCTGTAATGTTCATAGCATCTCTTATCATATCCAACTCCATAATCAGCGACTGCGGGAATTGTAACATGAAAAGAGAGATGAGGTGCGACATGGCAAGGTTCAAATAATACTTAGAGTCGAAACAACTTTCCAATTCGGGTATCTACTCGGAACAATCTAAACATCGTACGCAAAGAAGCAAGATAAAGTGACCGCAAGAGCTCATCAACATCGTAAGCGTATCATACCGTGACTTCATGCATGTTGGCCCATGCCACCGTACACAGGAGCTTCCTGCTGGTAACTGTATACATGCTGTTGCTGAGGCCCGCCAATGGTCGACATCCACGCTGAATCCTTAGCGATGATAATGATGACGATGAACGCTACAGCGCGAAGGAAGGCTCCAAAGTAGGCCAAGAATATGGAAGCACCGGTAGTAAGATAGAAATCACCGGCGACTGAAGTTGACACTTGTATGATGGAAATGATGCTGTAGCCGACCAAAGCAAGAATGAGGACGGAGATCCAGACTGTGAGCGACTATTGTTGCGTCAGTCACTAGGGCATGCTGGAGTTGGCTGAAGTACTTACGTTGCTCGTACCGTGTTTCTTCTTGAGGGCGCGCGCTGCTGCAATGGACAAGGCGCCAGAGCTCAGGATGCTGACTAGGAATGTGCCATCGAAGGCTAGGCTTATGTAGCTAGGGCTCATGACATCGATGGTAATGTTGTTATAGCCGTAGTCCATGCGGCCGAAGTTCCATAGAAAATATGATTGAATGGCGAGGTAGGACAGGAGGAGACCCCCAAGAACAAAGAGAATAGATCCGAATACCATCCTGAGTCCGGAAGGATTGTGACCGAGTTGCTTGCGGAGCATGGTGTTCAGAGTGTATATGACAACGAAAGCGAGCATGAACGCGTTGATAACGTAGAACACGCTGCTGGCAATGAGAAAGTTGTAGAAGGTGGTCATATCGCGAGTAACTCGACATGCTCGGAGCGTATTTGACAGGAACGCGGTCGCTTGATCGCTTGTAATGGTTAGCTCCATGTATCATTACAATGGTTCGTAAGTGAGTAGGGGGGGGGGGCAGCTATGAAGGTTACGCCACATCCGAACCTCAACTGGGACGGGAAGTGTGGTCGCAAGTGCGTCTGAAAGGACACAGTCAAGATACATAAGTCCTGCAGTTGACCAAAGTCGGTCTACGATTCGAGGAGACTTGACTTGTCATAGCTGGCTGTTGTTCAGTGAAGGGAGATAAGTTCTACTTACATGAACATGAATGCCAGAGCAAACATGTAGGGCAAGCCAATGAGGTGTTTCCCGGGCCCAGTTGTCCTGCGAATAATGCACAGTGCTATCAGTATTCCAAGGTACACTGCAAGAAAAATACATATGCAGGCATAGAGCGCAATCGTATAGCCGTTGTAGCCCAAACTCGAAGAAAAACACCTTGATGAGGAGCTTGTAAAGCGTGCCATATTGGCGTTGTTGGGTGTGCTCGATGTAGTCCGCGGAAGGAGAATATAATGTGCTAAAAGCAAGAGCAGGACTCAGGTAGCGACCTATGGTGGCTTTATGCTCAAGATGAAATCCACACTTGCACTGCCTACCTGCTGCCACTGCGCTCACACGTTCGTGTTTGAAGGTGCGAGGGTCTAAACGCCAAGTTATGAGGGTGCACAAGAGCGCCTTCTAGTGGTTCCACGCAATTGCGCAAGGCTGTAGCGAGGGAATTATCAAGGCTGGGGAGGGCGCCTGACGGTCGTAGTCAAAAGATCGCTCAAAGGATGTAGTCATGCCATGCTTTGTACTTCTGCCAATGCATTGTACGGGATTGGCAGTGCCTGATTCGGGAAACTGTAGTGTGGTGCACCACAACGGGCGAGGCTGTGCAGCGCTATGCCGGTTGACCGGTCACCGCGGCAAGAAGTAGAGGTCAAAGCCACCGCCAATTGCGCCAAGACGGATGGAAACGCAGTTGTGCAGGACGAAGTCCCGATCGTCGCACGTGATGTTGGGGAAATGCGAAGGCCCCAGATGTGGCTGCTTCCCGTCTCTAGCCACATGCATGCGGAGGCAAGGTACATTGCATCATCGGTCAGGGCACATCACCGAACTTCCGCGAACAACCAGTCCACGGCCCTTCTCGATTAGTCCGCGGGCTCCAGCGGATGCAGAGGTTGGGCGCGCTGCATGGACTCCAGAACTGGTCTATATTATTGCACCTCCTGTCAGTACCTACACGCGTATAGTGCCCGATGTTGTCGTTCCACAGATCCGCATACAAGACTTCTGTCAAAGCTCTCCTCAAACCCACATGACGGCCGCCTGAAGCTTGTACCTTATACACCTCAGCAATCTTCTGAGAGCTGACTATACAACCGCAATGACGACGAAAGATTCTGACCGCCGACCGTCGGTCATCGCACACGCGCTCGATGGACTGTCCAATGTACCACATACCAATCGGGAGGGTTCATGGACACCAGAGGGTTCATCCGATATGGACATCGATGGCGCTACTCAGCTGAGAGCTTCCATAGACAGGGATGCTACCGGCAAACAAAGCGGGAACACAACTGCAATACCGTCTGATGGTAGCGAGGACGGGGCATACGAAAACAAGGGCGACACGAACAGATACAAGAAGCGGAGGAAGAGCATCCAGATATTGATTGACGACTCGGGTAAGAAGACACAGCACAGCCTTACAGCCGAGGACTTTCGAGAGATCTTCCGATCTGGTATGCAGAAGGAGGTGGAGAAGCTTAGTGGGAAGTCCAAGGCTAGACTTCGAGACTTGGTTTTTACTCGTCAGTTTACGACGTTCGATCGCCAGAATCCAAGCGCCTCACAGTCACCTTTCCATGGCTTCTTCACATTGTTCTGGATCGCCATGGCGCTGCTGCTCACACGTATCGCAGCCTGGAACTACAAAGAAGATGGTTCCGTCTTTGGAAGGGCAGAGATATTACACTTGATGGTCGACCGCGATCTGTTTGTCCTTTTAGCAACAGATGCAGCCATGTGTGTCGCAACCAGCTTCGGCTTCTTCCTGCATCGAACCATCGCGGCTGGCTACCTATCGTGGAGTGGGTCAGGATGGATCATTCAATCCATTTGGCAATTGTTTTTCACGGGATTCGTCATTTTCTGGACATTCTGGAGAGAATGGCCTTGGACACACACCGTCTTTGTCGTCCTTCATGTTTTCGTGTTGCTCATGAAGCAGCATGCCTATTCCTTCTACAACGGATACTGTGAGCCTACACTCGTTCCTGCCGGCCATGTACTGACTGCATTCCAGTATCACGCGTGTATTGCAGGCGTAATCTTCTCGAAAAGAAACTCCAAGAACTTGACGACATAGATGCTCAGCAAGGACCTTCGCCGACCTCGCCTAGTGTAGAGGTATTGGCCACAACTGGCATCGAAAAACCTGATAATGATGGCCTCACACGCCGAACGAGCCATGGCCCGAGGTACTCGACCGACTTCTCAACAGAAGAGTCGCAAATCGCATCTATTGGCCATGCCATTGAAGCTGGTGAGCCACTTGATGCCGAGCAGATTCAGGCTTTCCATCGCGTCCTTACCACCGAAGTCACAATCTTAAACGAAGAGCTTCGCGGCAAATGTACAACAACCGACAACGTATATCCGAACAACCTGACCTTGCTCAACTTTATCGAGTGGACGTGCTTACCCACCCTTGTCTACGATCTTGAATACCCTCGCCAGGAGAAGATTAATTGGTGGTATGTTGCCGAGAAATCTGCCGCAACGCTGGGCGTCATCTGGGTCATGATCGTTGTATCGCAGGCATATATCTATCCCGTTGTCGTCGAGACTACACGGCAGAAAGAGGCGGGCATGTCGCTTGATGAACGCTGGAAAGAGTTTCCATGGGTAGTCAGCGACATGTTGTTTCCCATGTTGCTCGAACAGCTGCTCTCCTGGTATGTCATCTGGGAATGCCTCCTCAATGTGCTGGCCGAGATTACGAGGTTTGCCGATCGTGGGTTTTATGGCGACTGGTGGAATAGCGCGAGCTTCGATCAATATGCACGGGACTGGAACAGACCAGTGCATAACTTCCTGTTGCGCCACGTGTACCACTCCTCCATCTCATTCTTCCATCTTTCGAAGATGCAGGCGACCTTCTTCACATTTTTGCTCAGCGCCATCGTTCACGAGGTACTTATGTTCTGCATCTTCCACAAGGTCAGAGGATATCTTTTTACATTCCAGTTGACGCAGCTCCCTCTTGCTGCGTTCATGAAGACAAGGTGGATGAAGGAAAGGCACACCCTCGGCAACGTGATCTTCTGGTTTGGTCTGTTTATCGGACCCAGTGTAATCACAAGTCTGTATCTTATTGTATAACAATGTTTGTAGTAGGAGAGCAAAGGCGAGACTATCTTGAGTATATTGTCATATCACTGTACGGCCTAAAACAAGCCATCACTTCGCATATGTAGATACTGTACTGTTAAGGTCCTCTCATGCCTAACTTGAAATGAATTTAATTCTTCGCCCCATCCTCGTCCTTAGCCCACATGCTTCTCAAACCTGTTCCGTTACTCGCACCCCTAGCCTTGTCCTCCTGCCGAACGATACTCAATGGCAGCTCCGCTCCGATGCCAAAGAGCACGAAAGCTGCCCACTTCCAACGGAAGGGATTGATCGCGATCGTGAAGAGGAACCAATAGATCAATTCACTGTATGTGAAAAAATCGAATGCGCCACCAGGTGCTTTACTCTTGATAAAGCGTGTCATATCGATCCAGCGCTTCATCCACCACGTTCTTGGACGAGCCAGCGGGTCAACAAGGTACATGAGTAAGAAGCGTGTATAAATCCCGATGTGGTAATTACCGACCGTTCCAATGGCATTGACATAAGTGCAATTGTTCGCACAGACTGACGGGTGTTCCGGCGGGAAGACCTGGAGGTACCAATTTGGCGGATCGTACGGTTCGCTGAAAACTTCATCTGGTAGGAAACTGAGGCTTGGGCGCTTGTAGCCCGTAGCCATGATAACGACGTCTGCTTCAATGAGCTTCTCGCTGCCAGGTCCTCCTTTGGGAACGCCGCGTGAGCGCTGCGTGAAAGAGATGCCCGTGCCGGACGATGCATAGCCATTAGTGTCGCCGCGGAGCCAGCTAGCCTTGCCGTCCCGAATCATGTCAAGGACCGCACTGTTGACCATAGGGGTTTCGGTGAAGATTCCCTTACCACTATTGCGGGGTGGGGAGATGTCGTAGAGGTCACGATAAAAGAAGAGGCGCAAAATGCCTTCTGGAATCCAAGAAAAGATGGTTTCGGAGCCGAGAATATTCAAAGCGAGGAGGCTGTCGACAAATGGGTTGCGAGGGATGATCCACTTCTCTGAGCGGGCGAGCACTGTGGTGTGCTCGGCATCTGAGTCGGCCACGAATTCGAGAGCTTCGACCGCGGACGCACCGCCGCCAATGATGACAACCTTCTTACCCTTCACCGACTTCCCATCAAGCTGTGAACTGTGCCAGATGTCGCCTGTAAAATGCTCTTGGCCAGGTAATGTGGGCATCTTGGGGTCGCCACATGTGCCAATGGCCGCGATAACACCATCGAAACGCCCATAAGATGGATCGTTGATGATCCAGCGTCCTTCCGCGTCCTTGTATACTTTTTCAACCTTTGTGTTGAAGTGCGTCTTTTCTTCTAATCCATACTTCTTCCACAGCTCAGTGATCTGGCTGACAATTTGCTTGCGATCTGGATATCCTTTCGACCAATGCACACTCGGGTGGAAGCGGTACATGATTGAGTGAATCTGCAAACCGGAGGTGTTGTTGACTTTGCTCCAAATCCCACCCACGCTATATTTAGATCCTGATTCAAAGATGCGACAGTCGAAGCCATGGCCGACACAGTGCGAGGCAGACGATACTCCAGTCAGGCCAGCGCCGATGATGGCGATCTTAGGACGTGAGAGTCTTGCGTGTGGAGGTGGAGGTGTAGGAGAGAGGAGGAGATCCAAAAAGTACTGAACTATCTGGTAGACGAACAGTATGGGATGTGTAAACGCATACTGCAGCGTGCTCGTTATTGGCCCCATTGTTGTGGTAACGGAAGGGGAGAGAACGAGAGTGATAGAAACCGACTGCAAATCTTGAATATGTCAGACATGTCAGACATGCCAGAAATGGCTGTCTTATGCTTCATCGACGCGTGCACCCTTGCACAGGAACGTGCGGCGTTGAGCACGCCGTTTCGACAATTACCGGCTGTGATGTCATGGTGGATTCATGCGCGCGGTACTTGCATGTGAAAGACAGGCCCGTGACATGTGCGAGTACTGCTAGTGACCACAGTGACCGAATTCTAGAACTCGCAAGTTGTCTCAAAGCGCGTTCAGGCACACCCGGAGGCAGCAATGCAAGTTTCTGCAGACGTCGTATGGAGTTGTCATCGGAGATCGTAGCAGCCTCGCTCAAGGATCGCCAACAGGGATCGGTCTCGCTAAGCGAGAACGCTAAGAGACGTGTCCAAGGTCCGAAGTATGGTAATCGACCCTTAACATGCAGCTATGTTCTCTTCTCATAACAGCGCTGGCGTTGAGACGCAGCTTTGCACAGCCGTAAACAATGCGATCAAGGCGCGTAATGCTGTGGAGCTTGCATCTATTGTCCTCCTAGAGCCACCTTTCCCGCCAATCTATCAGGAGCTTGTGCAGTCACTGCAAAACAGCTATCCGCAGAACGCAAACAACTCTGAAGACCGACTCGACCAGCTGGTACGGCGGGTTGTAACAGAGACAGCTGAATATGAAGACGAGCAGGGGAAGCCGGTCCAGGGCTGGAACGCCATGGTTTCCTTCCTTGTTGGCTGGATGATCTTCCTGAGAGATATGGACTTGTCCAATTTGTTGCATACATATCAAGGGTTAAAAGACCTACAGGAGTAAGTATGTGATGAAACAGTACGACCATGGCTTACTGACCTGCACAGACAAGCCAACAGCGCCTTGACACACCCGATCAAAGGCGTCCTGATTCTACCGACAATTGTCAACTATGCCAGAGTCTTCTCACGAGTCGCGCTAGGCTTGGACAAACACCCAGAGCTCATCCAACATCTTCTCACCTCGAATGATGAAGGTTCTCGGGAGTCATTGTCGGAGAAGGCGGCTAACGTTGTTCGAGGTGCTTTCACCCAATGCCTGAATGATCGAGTTGGCACTCAAGATAAGAAGCTCGGGATCTAC
Source organism: Stagonosporopsis vannaccii (assembly GCA_028584115.1). Classification (NCBI taxonomy): domain Eukaryota; kingdom Fungi; phylum Ascomycota; class Dothideomycetes; order Pleosporales; family Didymellaceae; genus Stagonosporopsis; species Stagonosporopsis vannaccii. Next base: position 43,148 of record VWXS01000057.1, on the reverse strand, counting down.
AAAATGGCGAATATTTGTTTGAAGATCCTATTTCAAGCTGACAAGCCGGAAAGCTGCGAGACAATCTTCCGAAACATCACCAATTCGTCGCCACCTTTGCAGATGTATCCAAAGCCGGAGCAGGTCACGTATCTTTACTACCTTGGCCGCTACCACTTCGCCAATACAAATTTCTACGGGGCACAGCTGGTACTGGACCATGCATACGACCTCAGTTCAAAATCGCCTCAATTCAACAAGCAACGGCGCCTTATACTTATCTACCTCATCGCCTCCAATATGATAATCGGCCGACTTCCCACTCAGCACATCTACTTGTTGCCCGAAGCACAGGGCCTTGACAACGTCTTTGATCCGATAGCGAAGGCTATCAAATCCGGAAACGTCGAGCTCTTCCGTCGGATCACAAATCCCGACCTCTCAGGCTCAACTGCGAGCTGGCTGATGAAGTTCCGAATCTTCTACCAGATTGGCAATTACTGCGAAGTTTTGGTCTGGCGGTCCCTGTTCAGGACGATATACAGAAAGACTGGGCAGGAAGGCGGGCAAGAAGGAGGGATGAACGCGAGCAAGGCTGCTGTCTTGGACCTCAGCGTTGTTCAGGCGGCGTTTGCATTCCTCGAGGGACGGGCGAAGATCAAGAATGCAGCGGTCGCACAGCAAGGTGCCATACCAGGACATCGCAACTTTGGACATCTGTTCCAAGACCACGCCTCTGTGTCGAGGTCCTCGTACGTGGACCCCGACTTCGCTGGTGTCGAAGGCGTCGAGCCGTACAACCATGAGGTGGACGTAACTGAAGCCGAGTGCATCTGCGCCACTCTCATAACACAAGGCTTTGTAGCTGGCTATATCGACCATGCATCTGGAAGGCTAGCTATCTCCGGCGCAAGACGACAGGGTGGTGCGGCACAGAACGGCTTCCCGGCCCCGTTCTCCGTAATCAAAGGCAAGAACAGCAACGACGTTCTTGGGTGGAAGAAGGATGCTGGAGGTGTTGTGCAAGGGCAGGTCATTCGAATGAGTGGAGCGAAAGCGGTTGGAGAATGAGGAGATAATGATACCCATTGAAAAACTGACGATGTTTGGTGGGCTCCATCGCTGTGTTGAACCCTCTGTAGTGCTCAACAAACAACAATGACCGCATTATTGCGGCTTGCCTTGAACGGGAATACCCTCGCTTTTCCCGATCCTCAAGTGCGACCAAAGGAGACAGAGTCGTCTTGAGTACGTCAAGTCGATCCCCTGTGACAGCATAGGTATTACTCGCCTATTGTATGATTACTGTGCTTCATCGCAGCCCGAAATCTTGCAAGCAAGTACTTGAATAGCTGGTCGTCGCAAGGTACCAACACAACAAACAAAACGTGCAGTGAGCCAAACAGTTCCTCCTTCAACCAGGCCCTGTTCGCGGTAGCTAGACTGAGGCTTGATTCAGCTGTGATTGGAGGAAGCCAGGAGGAATTACAAAGGTCAATGGCACTAAGGATGTATCTTGCATCAACCCTGGTGAACTAACTACCTTGAACGTTTTAAAAAAGATGGGTGAGGCTTAAATCGTTTTTCTTTGGAGCATAGAGATGAAGTCCATAAATTACAAGAGAGTGATAAAGCAGATGAAAAGGAGATAGGAACTGCTCCCCCAGAATTAATACTAAGATCACCGACTTCGAGCCTAGGTCTCCGCATTTCGTATGAGAAGCTGTGCGCAGTGGTTCATGCTCGACGAAGTTACCCATGAGAACACTATCCGTAAAGCGCAATTCCAGTGCTGTCGGATATTCTCAGACTATAGTTCCAGTATATTGAGACACAAACCGCTGCAAAGCAAACCCATGTATGCAAATTATGTGACAACTCTCTCCTGGGTTTTCCGTTGGGCGTCCCACTCATCCTCACTACGAGAAATGAAGCTGCTATGCGTGAATGCATCGTCCGACCTTTTGCAGGCACTAAGGTGACTGAATGACTGATACAATCATACATGTACAAGTTTCGGGTGAACCGAAAAGCTCGATATATGAACACTTCCATCCGTATAAAATATGAAGGAACACTGAAGCCTTGCAAGCGCATTTAGGCCTGGTCTGTAAATGGTTGCTGCATTCGCTCGCAAGGCGTAAAGAGGGGTAGCTGTCGCCCCACATTTGATGGAGCTATGGCAGCCTAGCTTCGTCATTGCGGATCGCCAGGGACCAGCAAACTGCAGGTGCGCCACAACGCGTTGCCCTCGCTCTTGTCTTTGAATTCCTTTCCCTTGACCTTTCCCCACCATTTCTTGTCACCGACCACAAAATCACAATACAAACCATGGCGTGCATACACGTCGACGCGCCAGGTAATGCCCCGCGTTCGTATTCGCCCTGCCGCAGGGTATTTACATGTTTACAGAGCTCCGTTCGCCAGGGCCAAACCAGTCTGTGTATCGCGAAGATTGCACTCAGTGCTTCGACTCTATCGTCAGTACATCCGATTTGCCCAGTATATTCACGCTGAAATGTACCCAGGACGACCCAACAGGTCTCGATGTGTGCTTATACTGCTTCAACGGCGGCTGCACAGCAGACCGTGGCCATTCCCTTCTTCACGTGTCAGGCACAAACCATCCTCTTGTATTGAACATCAAGCGCACTCGCAAGCAGATCTCACGTGAGGAGCCGCCAGCGAAGATGACGAAGCTCTCGATTGCCGCCGAGACTGAGACCGACCGCTACGACACCACGACCATAGTCAAGTGCTACGAGTGCGGCATCGACGAGGTGGACAAGAGCTCTGGAAAGCTCCCCGGGCTTGTTGATGCTGTGCTCAAGGCGAACACATTTGCCAGGCAGGAGGAAGTCAAGGCATGGGAGCAGGAGATGACTGCCTGCGAGCATACATTGTGCCTTGAGCAACAGGAAGCGAGGCAGATCGAGTCTGGGGCTCTCGGTCATTGCTCAGAGTGCGATCTCAACGAGAACCTCTGGCTGTGCTTGAGCTGCGGCAATCTCGGCTGTGGACGACAGCAGTTCGGTGGCATTGGTGGCAACTCGCATGGCGTGGGGCACACAAAATCTACAGGACACCCAGTTGCTGTCAAGCTGGGCTCTTTGACTGCTGATGGAACGGCTGATATTTATTGCTACGCCTGCGATGAAGAACGAGTCGACCCTGAGCTTCCGAATCACCTGGCGCACTGGGGCATTAACATCAAGGACCGTGTGAAAACAGAGAAGAGTTTGACTGAGATGCAAGTTGAGCAGAACTTGCGGTGGGAGTTTTCCATGACGACAGAGGATGGCAAAGAGCTGAAGCCCCTGTTCGGTGCAGACTTCACTGGACTCAAGAATTTGGGCAACAGCTGCTACCTCAACAGTACACTACAGGCATTATTCGCGATACCGGAGTTCCGAGATCGATATTACCTTCCCGAGCAAAGCCCGCCTGATGTGGCTCTTCCTGCTGAAGATCTTGAGACCCAGCTTCGCAAGATTGCGGATGGATTGATATCTGGTCGATACTCGAAGCCCGACAGCGATGTCATTGTCACCGAAGATACGCCCGAAGTCCCGCACCAACGAGGGTTGGCACCGGCTATGTTAAAACATCTAATCGGACGTGGACATGCAGAGTTTTCCACAATGCGACAGCAGGATGCATTTGAGCTGCTGCTACATCTTCTCAAGCTAATCTCTCGATCGCAGCATGTCGCGCCTTTCAAGGACCCCGTTGAAGCATTCAGGTTCGTCATGGAGCAGCGTTTGCAGTGTGTCAGCTGCAAGCGGGTTAGATATCGATCAGATGAGCAGGAGAATATCTCCATCCCCGTGCCCATTCGGAGAGTACCGAAGGATGCACAGATGGATGCTACTGATAGCCAAGGCAAGGAGAAGGAGAAGGAAGAGTTCGAGTCGGTCACACTGAAAGAGTGCCTTGACATCTTCACGGCTGAAGAGATGGTCGAGCTCACATGTGGTGCCTGTGGTAGCAAAGATGGCTTCACGAAAAGGAGCATGTTCAAGACTTTTCCCTCCGTCTTGGCTGTTAATGCCCGTCGCTTCGAGATCGTCAATTGGGTACCCACGAAACAGGATGTTCCGGTCATTGTCAATGACGAAGCGATACCGTTCGATGCATACAAATCACATGGTCTCCAAGATAACGAGGAAGTACTCCCTGACGATGCTGATACTGGAAGCTCTTCTAAGTGGACGCCAAACGAGGCTGCGCTGTCCATGCTAGAGGCCATGGGCTTCCCTCGTGTGCGCTGCGAAAAGGCGCTGCATGCTACTGGCAACGAAGATCCAGAAGCTGCCTCAAATTGGCTCTTCGCTCATATGGAGGATCCTAACATTGATGACCCTGTCGACTTCAATGCTGGTATTGGAGGCGGCCCTGACGGTAACGCACCGAACGCAATTGACCCGGAGAAGATTGAGATGCTGAGTGGCATGGGATTCAACGCTCCACAGGCTCGGCAGGCACTTAAAGAAACTGGAGGAGACATGGAGCGAGCTGTGGAGTGGTTGTTCAGTCACCCCGAAGCTGCCGGTGACTTTGGAGATGACGTAAGCGCAGAGGTGAGTCCAGGCTGTCCATGCAATAGATCGCACACTGATATAAGTAGGCGCCTACTGAATCACAGGAAAAGCCACAGGTAGGGAGCAATAAGCTGCCCGTGAACTTCCAGCTGCAGTCTATTGTGTGTCATAAGGGCAGTTCTATCCATGCTGGGCACTACGTTGCGTTCGTCCGAAAGCAGCTGCCTGACGAGCAAGACGCTGCTTGGGTACTCTTCAATGACGAGAAGGTAGCAAAGGCTGCCGATATCGACGAGATGAAGAAGTTCGCATATGTTTATTTCTTCAAGCGTTTGTAAGACGGGCGGTCTAGGTGCATTGATGAGGCTAGCATAGCGGAAGCGGAGTTGACTGCGATTGGTGCGTTTGAACCTGCCACATCAAAAGAGACGTTGCGGAGCATGATGGAGATCTGAATCCAAGAACAATTCTAATGCGACATTTTCCAGAGCCAGCACGGCCTCTATAAGACAACTGCATACTTTGGTGCTTGTTCTGATTGTGCATGTGATGACAATCATGGTTCATCTGATAAGAGGCTGAGGCCCGGAGATAGCGGTCGCTCCTCGGTCAATGGCTCGTTTCTCCGACGGATGATGTGGGGTTTGATCAAAGCTTGGATTACATCGCCGAGACTCGCAGGGGCGATAAGTGACATCTTTTCCCTGCGACATCCTCGACATACATTACACCAACACCACCTCCACCCAACTATCACGCTTCGATAACCTATTGCACTCAATCGATCGCAAGAACCTCAAACTCTCGCAACCACACAAATATACTTTTCCGTCATGTTCAGAAGAGTCGCAGCAGCAGTTCCCGCCCAGGCCGGCCGAGTGCTCGCAACCGCCGCCAGACCCAGCATCGTCTCGCCTCTCCGCACAGCAGCGCCCACGATCTCAGTCGCAGGCACACGGCAATACCACGAGAAAGATAAGTCGCACTGCTGCGCAATGATGGTGATGAGGTAGGAGTGGCAAAGGTCGGAGACGGTTCCGAATTGCGCTCCACCTATTGCCTGGCGCACAATTTGACAGAACGACCAGCTAACGTCCCCAGCACTGCTCGACCACTACAACCGTCCCCGCAATGTCGGCTCCATGTCGAAGACCGACACTGACGTCGGCACTGGTCTTGTTGGCGCACCCGCATGCGGCGACGTCATGAAGCTGCAGATCCGTGTCGACCCCAACAACAATACTATCAGCGATGTCAAGTTCAAGACCTTCGGCTGCGGTAGCGCAATCGCAAGCTCAAGCTATTTGACTGAGCTGGTGCGTGGTATGACTCTGGAGGATGCCGCAAGGATCAAGAACACCGAGATCGCGAAGGAGCTGTGCCTGCCGCCTGTCAAGCGTAAGTCCTGATCAGCAAAAGCGCAGTAGAAATGTTACTGACTCTCTACAGTCCACTGCTCCATGCTCGCAGAAGACGCTATCAAGTCGGCCATCTCGAACTACTACACCAAGAACCCCAAGGCTCGCGCAACAGATCTCGGCGGCAAATCAGCGCCGCTGCCCAAGGTCGAGGTCGAAACCGTCTCTGCTACTGCCTAGACCGTGGAAGAATGAGAACGAAATTGATATTGATACCAGAAGACGACGAGAGCGAGACATGACGTAGAGATGAAAATTTGGAACGATAGGAAACCTGGAGTGGATGTACAAAACCCTACCTTGCGTGTTATCACCATCACGCCTTTCGCTTCTCAGTCGTATCAGGATATACTCGGCGTTCGTACGTTCATAGCTGGCTCGAGACTGGGATCCCAACGAGTCGAAGCCCCTTAGTGTAAACAACAAATGATGAATAAAAAGATGAAAATACACCACGAAGCAGTAAAGTGATGCGTTGAATAGATCGTCAGTGGTTAAATGTAGTACCAGGTAGTACCGTGATGACTATACGCGGCTTCGTCTGATAAGCGTGAGGTTTCGTGCCGCTAGGAGCGGCGCCGGATCTTATATTATATCGATCAGATATTGCGGATTCAGATCGGCATACACACGCTTGTGTGAGCTGAGCGTCACGCCACTTTCGGCCAGACTGTGGGGAAGGCAGGGCGAGCCCAGGATCTGATAATACTGTTGTCGATGATGCACGATCTGATTATGCATCTCGACGTAGACACACACATGCGGACATGTTACTCGCTTCCATTTATTTCAAGTCATGGCTTTGAATTTCAGTTCTTATTTGGGTACAATGTCCTGCTGCTCGACTCGTGAAACATCTCGACCCGTGAAACAATATTGGTACATGCCCGTCCTGCTTTCGTCTACATACAAGCAAGGAAGGACGCATGTGTGCTGAATACCGGCTAAACGCCAACGCCATCGCTGTGAAGTCATGGGTAAATGATTCTTTCCCGTCTCCACTCAGTAGTCGTGATGCAATCCTTGTGCACTGTACAGTATGCCACCGCTTCGTTTTATCGAGCACTTCGCTGGCTCTCGCATCTCGGCGAGGAAAGCAATTCTAAGTCTGGGGTTTGCTGGCGGCGAAGAATGCGGATGTGATACGTTCGTGATGACGCTTTCTATAAGAAGCCGGAATTCCATGATCCCATGAGCATGTCGCGTGTCATCTCAAAGCTGAGCCAGCTACTCGCCATGCTGGGCGCGACTTTGAGTAGATTCGGCACGATGCCCTTGTATAACCCTTTAATACCCTCTGTCATGACGATCTGTTTTATCGCATCACCGATGCCTGCGTACTTGTAGCCCATGCCGCTCATGGTGTTGATCTGGAATCGTCGTCGCAGCACGTCGAATGGGTATGTAATGGTTTGTGCGACGGCGCCAGAGACAGCACCAGCTCCGAGCTTGCCGAGAGCACTGGGGTCTTTCTGGCCCTCGGGTGTAAATTGTGTGCGTGCCAGCTCGTAAACCATGAAGTTCAGACCGACGTATGGAGCAACACCAGCGACGGTGGGGAGGATACCTCTGTACAGGGCAGGGAGTCCTCCTTCAGTTCTGTACATGTTTGCCAAAAGCGTCCACATGCCTGGCAGCTTCTTGCCTTCTTCTCTTTGGAGACTCGAGAACGATGCGGATTGGATCGATAGTCGTGTACGAACGATGTCGAGTGGGTATGTGAAGGACACCGATGTGATTCCAGCGAGACCTCCGCAGAAGAGTCGCTGGTAGGCGCCTAAAGGAGCGCCTGGTTCGCTTTCAAAGAACTGAAGCCGTCAGCCACAAGGTCGCTTTTGTGCCCTCGCCATCATAGCAATAATTGTCGGCCGTATGTTCTCGATAATCTCAGATGTCATGTTCCTCCACCACCGTGCGACATAGATCTTCACGTGAACAGCCGTGAGCGGCTGCTTCGATCGTAGATCCCAGAAAGATCGACTCCACCAAGCTGAAGCCAAACGAACAAGGCGCGCTGAAAAGGAGCTACTCACCCTCTTGTAGACATTGTATGCGCTGAACTGTACCGCAGAGTAGGGCACAATTCGTATGCAATTGGTTCCATTGCCAGCCATGAACCCTCTCCAGCCCTCCTCTCTCCACATCTTTGCCAGAGCCTTTGGTACTGACATCTTGTATTCTTCGCGGCCGACACTCTGGACTTGGAACAAGATCTTGAGACGCTCGAGTGGCGAAACGACGGTTCTAGAAACGGCGCCAGCAACACCTCCAGCGATGAAGGAAGCCACGACCGGTTGCGCAAGGACTTCCCTAAACTTCTCGAGCGTTGTGGGGTCGGGTGCGCTGAGAGGCTGCAATTGCTTTGTGAGATGAAGTTGGCAGCTGCAGAGGGTGTTTGAACGTACGTTTGCGCCCGTCCCTGGCTGAGCTGGCGCAACAGCCATTGTTGACCTACTAGGAAAGTCTTGTTTGTTCTGTAGTCACACCTCAAAGAGAAGTGCCAGGCGTGGGAGCAAAGTCCGCGACTCAAGCAACTGCACGTTCACCGGGAGCAGGGGAAGGAGGCAATCGCTAGTATCGAGCTCATCGGTATCTGCAGCGGCGCAATTGTTGACAGGCTGGCGCTTTCTATGACAAGCAGGAGCTGGTGTTATGCGTCGAACGGATCAGCCATGTAAGGCAAACAACTGGGCGGTCGATTCCGTGTGTTGTGGGTGACTGGTCGCGGCGCAATGGGCGAGTGCGGGCGTGTGAAGCTGTGATCCCCGGCGTAGTGGAGTTTGGGTGATCCAGAGATTTTAGCGCGGCGAGCCGAACGAATGCCTGGGGGCCCGACTCTTAAGAGCGACCAAGGTTCCCTTGACGTGAACTGCCCGCCCGGTCTTTCGCGAGGTTGCAGTAGCCTAGCACACTTAACGGCCGTTCCCCATGTTTGGCAGCTGCCACTTGAGAGCTGCACCATACAGCAGTAGCTTGTTGTCCCTCGCTCCACTTCACATCATGCTCAGCGCGGTCCCGCGCTTCATTTCCCAACATAGCAAAGACGCCATGGGAGCACAGGGCCTGTGGATGCGATGGCGCTCGTCTCCTTGTGCCCCTTCCGAGTCTCAAGTCAGCTGGCGCTGGCGTCTGCTCCAGTTGCGTTCTAACTGACCACAATCACGGGAGCACCAGGTCACCTTCATCGCCAGTGCTGCGAAGCACTGCCGGCTCATTTTGATTGTTGCTCGTGCAAGTAACCGCAGACCTGGTTGTGGGATTTGTTGTTGCATAACCGTCAACGTCACCTCGGAATATTACCGCTCTTACTGGTCTTCATGTTCTGCTCCTCTCAGTGTTCCGTAACATACTACAACAGCTCCGAGTTGTCGCAGCGACTCCACGCTCGGACGCGCCATCTCCCTAGGCTGGTGGGGTGCATGAGTCGGCCGTGGAGAAGCTACCTCCTGGGATACAGCCAAGGACGAGAAATATCCGGCTGCTGCCATTACGTGCTAGCTCTGCGAAGCTATCTTCAGAAGTAGTAGGTATCCACGTGTGTCACTGCGTCGACACGAAGCGCCGAAATCAAGCAGTGGTCTGCACCAACACTTGATCACAGTTCGATAAAAAGAGCATGCGCAAGGAATGCTCTTCGATATGCAATTGGCACTGTGAGGACTAGGCAGGAAGGTCCAAAAGTCCTTTGGTAAGAACGAAGTGCATTGAAATCAACATAAAGAGGCTGACGGCGTCATTATCTATACATGAGCGCACTATCATCGCCGCATCTCCTCTATTCAACCACCTATCAGTCCTTTACACGCATCCTCTAAACACAAAGCCACAATCTCAAACTCCCTTTCGTTTTTGTGCAGCATCGCGTTGTTCCTCATGGAAAAACAATCAAATAGCTCATTCTTCCACGTCCTGGCTTGTGTCTGATTCCACCATCGTGGGACGAAGCTGGACCCAAGAAAGGTCTTCGCATTGGGTGGATTCGCGCTGTTGTAGCTCTGACACGCCTCTATGCAGTCTGAGACTGTAGCTGCAGAGAGCGCAGTGAGCTGCGTGTCCTTCCAGCGCGTTGCGCATACAGTCGTGTAGCCGACTTTTACTCCGCTTGACACGCTGGACATGTACTTCTGTTCATGTACATCGGCCGGACAGCCTGTGCTCGGGGTTAGTAAGATACACACAGGGACATCATTGTACGAGCCATGTGACGGGACTGTGTCGTTTGTTGGAACCACGTCGTTCGTGGTTATCGAGGTGTTATGGTGGGCATCTTTGCTGACTGTCTTGCCGGTAAAGCCTCCTATTACGCCTGCGATGGCAGCTTTAGGGAGTGCATACAGAAGAAGGAAGGACCACCGTGCTCATCTCTGGCAATTTTGTTGTCGACCGATACACACTCAAAATTGCTCTGCCGAGCACGCCGCAGAAGCGCAAACATACGCTTCATTCGGCGCCTAAAGAGCAACAACCCAGACTAAGCAAGTCGAACCTTTGCGCAACCATACAGCATGTGATCTTAGTATATCGTTCTCGTTGTATCTACATCCTACCCTCTTCGATGTATAATGCAACAAGCAAGAGTTGCCGCATATCTATCTGTAATGCTGAAACGCAACACGCGTCTAAACAGAGCATGCTTACGAGAAACAAACCAATGTTACCAGAAAGGTACTCGGCACGTTTCCACTGCTGTATGTATTTTTGAAAGCAGCCAATCGTAAGAAAGTTTCATCTCAGCCGTCATTGCGATACACGCTTGATGGGATGTGCAGCTGACGCAATTTTTATATCCATATGTCACTTACTCTTCCATGTCTTCCACGGAAGACCATAGGACGTTGAAAACGAGTTTTCCCGTTCGACTCGCCGTCTGATATGGGACTGTTTTAGGCTACTTTGATGAACAGGAAGCTGTTCTGGGCCTAATTACAACAAGGTAAAACGATTTACTGTCAGACGGACCACGGAGCTGAAGGCACCGAGCAGTAGCGTGTGCTAGCCCGCCAATGATCCATTGAAATGTGCGGACGTCTACCTTCCTGTGCTTTCCTCACTTACATCACGATCTCGAGAATCTTTCCTGACAGTGTCGTCCGGGCCGCGTGGAAGGTAGGTACGCGCAGCGACAGTCCAAACTCGCTGAGTGCCACCACAACACAATCCGCCAACAACATCTTCCCCTCACAATGTTTCCACTTGATGGTAGAGTCGTTGCATCGCAACAATCCAAATCCTACGGTCAACCCACATTGAAACCCATTCTAAAGGACCCAACCAGCGGCTTGGTCAGCGCATATTTCCGCATTGTCAAGAGGTGAACAAGACAGCGCAGCTCTTATGATAAAGTCATTTCCATGAGGCTCTGTCGGCCTATCAGATATTTAAACAGCTACTACACCCTACACCGTTCCAACGCGACAAGCGATGTGCAGAAGATGCTTGTACTTGTGCTGCTCGCTCCGCATCAAGAAACTGGTGCTAGTGCAGATACGCGTCAATCTTCTCCGTCCGCTGCCCGACATACGCCGCCAACAACGCCGTTATGGTTAATACAGCCGGCGTCGCCAGCGTCTGCAGCGAGACCAGCTTGATACAGTCCCCCATGGATATCCCTCCTGCTTTCTGACTTGGCTCATAGACCTCTCCACCGTCCTGGACTGGGCGGCCATGGAAGCTTCGTAGAGCCGGCTCGGCAGCATCCGCCACGCCGTGCTTCTTAGGGCTTGTATCAAGCAGAGCGTCCGGCACATCCGTCGAAGAAGCAGTGACCTGTGGGATCTCCGCTACGAGCACGCGATATGTTACGAACATTACAGGCAGAGCGCAGCTCAGCAGCACGACCAGGCCGCTAATCCACACTTTTCCGGCACTTGAATGCGCTCGGGGCCGGAGCATCTCCCCGCCTGCCCGCCCTATCAAAATATTGCGATCGCCGTAGCTCTCGCCTGAAATCGTGCGCGCTAACAGCGCAAATAACGTGATAGACAGCACGTTGAATACCGCGTAGAGGTCCTTGGCTCGCCGGTGCCCTATCCGCGAGACGAACGTCCGTTTCCCACCGGCGATGTCGGCGGCGATATCGTGTATGTGCATGACGAGGATCCTTGCCTGTTCGTAGAAGTACAACGCGCCAAAGAGGAGCCAGAGTGACCTGTCCAGCGTGAAGCCTGAGGGCGTTGGCAAGTTCGACGTGAAGAGGTCGGACCATGCGACTGGATGACCTGTTGAGGCTGTGTAGTGGCCGACAAGGCCGAAGAGGGTAGCGACGGGCGAAAGGAACAGCGCAGAGACGAGTTCGCCGAAGCCGTTGTAGTGCAGGCGCAGCGGAGGCCCGACGTACGAGTGCGAGAGGATTGTGCATATGATGCCGAGATGAAGCGCCAAACCGCGGAAGGGTGTTCTTACTTCATTTTCCAACAATGTGCCTGGTAACGCGGGGTCTGTCGCACGCGAGAAGATGATGAGAGCCACGAGCGCAGCCTGCCAGACTGTACAGCAAGCGAGCGCCGTCCACGGTGGGAACGTCCCATCATGGATGATTCTCGTGGTATTTCCGTAAAGCTTCGAATTTGCCTGCTTCTCAGCTTTCTCAAACTCCCCTCCCGGCTCTCCTTTGGCCTTCTTAGCGAGCGCACCGCGCAGGTTGACGTCCCGCCTGATACTCTCCTGTTGACCTGGCGTATCGAGGGCGTAGTCGTACCACTCGTTCGCGTAGTTGATAGCAACATTGGTCCCCCACGTTACCAACATGCATTGTAGAGTCGCCCATCCGTTCAAGCCGCTGAAGATGCTGTGGCTCGAAATAGTGGAGGAGGGGAAAATCAGCGAGGCGAGCACACAGCCGAGGAGGGTGGAGAGTGGCACTTCGCACGCGAGCGGTATTCTTCCAAGAGCTATTAGGGCTCGGATCGACCCGACGAAGTCAAGGTCTTGTGGATCGTGCATTGCGGAGGTTTCACTGCTCGATCGAGCTCTGCTTGATTGAATCTCAACAGGCCTCGAGTATTTAAGAGGAAGGAAGTAGTTGATGTTGAAAAAGAAACACGGTTTACAGATCCTTCGCACAATGAAAATACCGTCATCATGACGACAAACATACAGGCCTTGGTATTGAAGGAGTGTAACAATAACTACATTATATACTGTAAATGCCGGCCAAGTCAGTACATACGACAACAGGACGTGAAAAACAAGGCTTCTCCTTCGCTCAGCCCTATTTAAACAACATACCAGCGGATCAGTAGTTGGGCAGGTGACCACTAGCGACCCCTTTCCCCTCTACAAGTCTGCGGGGACAATTGCTTTCTGTTACCATGCTGTGTATTGTTTCATTACCGCACGGAAATCAAGATGCTAAGTATTGCAATTACACTACGTTTAGGGCAAAATGTCTACTAACAATGTAAGGCGTACAGAGCAGGTGCAGTAGCACTAGGTGCCAAGTTTCTTAATGCTTTGACTGTTCTTATAGGTCAGCTTGGAACCTTGCTGAAATAACTGCTGCTGCTTTAGCTTACTGATGGTTTCTTCTGACCGTGTCCCGCTTTTGGGTCAGTTTGGCACGCCAGCCTCTCGGACGGGCCCTTTTCAAGGATTGGACGAGTAACAATCATCAGACCAAAATCTGAGTCCTTTTGTGCGTACAGGCCCTCGATACGAGTGCACACTCGGCCCCAACCGTGGTCACGCAAGTGCAAACGACGATTCTTGAGCTTGAAGATTGTGATATTCTGTACTTTCTTCTCAAGGAGTAGAAATGCTCATTAAACACAATGTCTGTTGTGCTGGGCTAGATTGATTTAGTCATTGATGTCCAGCAGTATTTCTGAATGCATGCTGTGGTGTGTGGCAATAGGGCAAGGGGTCAACAGTGGGTATGTAGTACTAGAGGAACTCCTCAACGTCAAATTAGTGTTGTCGAGTATAGGTGCATTCAGGGGCCTCGGCGGAATGCGCGAATCCGCGCATCGCGCGCACAGACACGGTAGTGCAAAGGCGAAACCCCCTGAATTATAATTGCCTCAGCTCTGCTGTTGTTCTATTCTGTACGCAACGCTTTGTATTACACCTGAGATTGTACGTAGCTGAGCAGCCAACGCTTCTAGCAAGCTCTTGAGCATGCGCTCGTAGCATCTTGTAATAGTCCCAAAGACTGACTGCTCCTACTAACACGCACCCTCTTCTTTACCTTCTTTCTATTACTACGAGCCTTAAAACTCTTTAGATGTGCACTTCCTCTATAATTAAGGTCTCCTCTTGCTATACATATTTCCTTTTTATAACAATGTGGTAGGATAAGTGTTTGAAATGTAATGCTGACTTGATTAAAGTATGTAGACGCAAGAATGACGCCGTGTCAACAGGGCACGTAGACGACGTTGGTATTCTGGTTTGGAGCAAACGTGCGAAGCACTAAGCAAGATCCTAGGGAAAGGGCAGCGATGGGCCGGGCCGCCACACACGCAACTGTCTTCGCCCCCGACAAGTTTCAGCTGACTCACTCCACAAGAGCACATAAGAGAACCGAGACCAAACAAGCGATTCAAACTGAATAGGGCGAGCAAAGCCTACGACGACGTGCACGTACCTTAGACTGACCAAGCTGCAATGGAAGGAGCACGTGGAAGAGATACGACGAAGAGCCACGAAGACGGTGACCGCACTCAGTTGTCTTGGGAGCTCCACCTGGAGCGTCAGTCTTGCTGGTATGCAGAAGACATACAAAGGTACCGCGCCCTCGCGGTGTCTTGCAAATCTTCCATGCTTGATCTTATCACTTGATCCCAAAATTCGGTATTGCCGTACATAACCTTACAGTTCTAATATTGTCGCTGGGTGTTCAGGTGCAGCGCCATGGTCAGATCTTCAGTGACCTTAAAAGATTGTAGCGGGGGGGGGGGGTATGTAGTAGCTGAAGAGTGTTTGAAGGTATTTGACCATCTTGCTTTGTGGTTTGGGTTTCGGGTCTAGAGGCGATGAATGGTAGAGAGCTCGGAGATTATTTGCTTGGGCTAACGAGCGTAACGATAATTGGACTACATTCGTGGGGGAAATACATGTACGATACCTTTGCAACGATTTTTGATGAAAAAGAAAAGGGACTGAGAGGTCAGTTGTATATCAAAGTTGAACAACAATCCAAATTCGCTACTAACCGGATATGAAAATGTTGAAAGTCTCGAAACTTGGTACCAGAACCAGGTAGACTGAGCCGGGTCGAGAAAGACTGCAGCCATCATTCGAACACCGATAGAACAGCGGAAGACAGAACAGAGTCGTGGAAGAAAACCAGCAATCAGAGCGCGGGAAAGTGAGGTTTGCAGTTGCAAATGAAAAAGCCATCAATGAAGTTGATGTTGATCGCAAGGGCGACCACCTGCTTCGTGGTACATGAGAGTGAATGATGGCCTATGATGGCCTATCTGTGTCTTTCTATACGTATGCTCCACTCCATCAACCACGAAATGAGGGCACCAACTAGGGATTCCAAGGTTCGCGCTCTACCTATGATCTTCCTCTTGTGTCAGGTCTTCGAACCAAAAACGCCTATATCAATCACAGGCTCGGATTGGTGTGCTGTCTCACTTATCGAGCGTACATAGCGAATACTTACAACGTCTGTGCCTGTGCATATAGAGACTAACCAAACCGCCTTGAATCCAGCGCCAAGCTCATAAGCCCGGCCATGAATGCATAGAGGCAGAATAGTAAATCTAACACAGATCCAGAGAAAGTTGGGACAGCACGAAAGAGGGAAGAACATAGTAAAAGCCAGAAGAAGCGGTGAGATGATCGAGCGGAAGCAAGTCGACGTTGTGGTGGTGTTTCACATGTGCTGGCTCGGCTCTTCCCTTCCTATCGCGTCGCGGTGCGCCCCGATACCGTCCGCGCCACCCCAGACCCTGTTCATCCCTTTATTGAGCCTACGTACTCGCCAGCACACCCGCCTTCAGCCACAAACGACAATCCACGTCTTTCCTCAACTCTTACCACCAATTCAACAAACTTTGATTCTCTCTTTCAGCCTTTATTGCGCATTGCGCATTGCTCATACAAGTTCTCTTGTCCAAACATTAATTTACACCTTTTTACTATTTATATTGCGACCCTT
Source organism: Stagonosporopsis vannaccii (assembly GCA_028584115.1). Taxonomy (NCBI): domain Eukaryota; kingdom Fungi; phylum Ascomycota; class Dothideomycetes; order Pleosporales; family Didymellaceae; genus Stagonosporopsis; species Stagonosporopsis vannaccii. The sequence goes on along the minus strand of VWXS01000057.1, from coordinate 27,102 downwards.
GCGAGCAATCCAGTGCCCAACAATTCACACGACATGCTACCTCGATAATTCGAACTTACTCTGAAGCCATCTGCTACAGCAGCACAACCATGGATCGACTCAAAGACCGGTGGGAAACTTTCGAGGCGGATCATCCTGGGATCCGCAACATTGTTGAGACAGTGAAGCCCTACGCTCCGCCAGTGAACTTCATCACGATCCACTATGCTTACTTCATTGGCGTTACACTTGTAGGCACGTTGATTTTCTGGGGCGCGTCGAACCCATCGAGAAGCATCGGATGGTGGGATTGCATGTTCATGTGTATGAGCGCGATGACCGCTTCTGGACTCAATTCCGTAAACGTTAGTCAACTTACTACGTTTCAACAAGTGGAACTAGCGGTTTTAATGATGATGGGAAGTCAGGTACTGGTCAGCTACTTTACGGTTGCGTTCAGGAAACACATCTTTGAGAAAAGGTTTGAGGATATTGTGGAGGCTGAGAAGGAGAGGCGGAATGCACGAAAGGGAGATGTTGGGGCTGTGGTCGGCATGACGGGAACAATGTTTGGATTGCCAGTCATGGGGTCATTTGGCAAGGGCAAGGCGGGAAGTAAGACGAGAGGATTGGCGAAGGTTGTGACCCCGGCAGAGAGACGTGCGGAAGATATACCACCCAGCACACCGATCACAGAAGACCAGGCCCAGATGGGGCTTTCGCCAATTTCACCTCTTTCAAGAGAAAGAAGCTCTCCACAGCACATTGGTTTTCTGGACCCCATACAAGAGCGTATGTCGCACGAAAGGCCCATGTCATCAACGACGGGACATTCGATCTACCAGGTCCACAGCCAACAGAGCGTATCGAAGCGTCGCCGCTCACTCGCTGAGGAGTCCAAGCTAGACGACAGCTTCAACGTGCAGACCTTCGTCAAAGAGCAAAAACGCAACATTGGTCGGAATGGGCAGTTCTTCAACCTGTCGTCAGACCAGCGAGAGTACTTAGGCGGTGTCGAGTACCGCGCGCTCAAATTTCTCTCCATGTTCGTTCCAGCCTACTTTATACTCTGGCAGTTATTCGGTGGCATCGCACTAGGGGCATACATGTCCGTTTACGAAAGGGAGGCTTGCGCTGTCAATGCGCAAAATCCTTGGTGGGCTGGCATCTTCCTCGCTATCTCTGCATACAGCAACGCTGGTTTTACGCTGCTAGATGCAGGCTTTATACCCTTTCAGTCCTCTTACTACATCCTCGTTATCGTAACGATATTGTCGCTCGCTGGACCTGCCTCCTTTCCCGTCGTTGTGCGCTTCCTGATTTGGAGTATGTCCAAACTTCTCGATCTTTTCTCCAAAGAAAAGGAGTACGGCGTATGGAAGGAAGGCTTTGACTTTATCCTCAAGTTCCCGCGACGCGTATATACTAGTATGTTCCCTTCACGGGACACCTGGCTGTTCATTGCAACCTTCACCTTGTTTGTAGTGGTAGACTGGGTTCTGATCCTCGTCCTCAGCATTGGGAACCCGACCATGGAGGTCATCCCCCTTGGTCAACGCGTCTTCATCTCCCTCTTCGAAGGTTTCTCGATCCCGACTGGAGGTTACGCTATCGTCTCGCCCTCAGGGATGTACTTCGACGTTCAAGTTTTGTGGTTGGTTGTCTTTTACACCGCAGCGTATCCACACATCATCACTATGCGCAAGACCAACGTATATGAGGAGAGATCTCTGGGTATCTACGAGGGTGATGAGACTGAGCCAGAACAGCTCCATTCGGCGTCCAGCTCACTCTTCGATGTCGATGCTGAGATACCGTCGTTGCCTACCGCTCAATCAGAGCAAGAGAAGACGCGCCTTGCGCCCATAAAGTCCCTTGGTCAAGTCGGCCGTCGCGGCACTGCTTTTGTAGGTCGCCAACTCCAGCATCGCATGACGGCCTTCCAGGGCGTCGGTGTCGCTTCCATACCGCCCGCGGCGCCTGCACCGTTGAAGCGATCGAAAACCATGGATTTCAACCGCGCAACGTCCATCCACTCGCTCTCCTTACACCCACCGACCCGACCTCCCTCTCTCATCAGCCAACAAGTCCGAGGCCAGCTTTCGCACGACGTTTGGTGGATAGCCCTCGCACTCTTCCTCATCACACTCATCGAGACACACCACTCCATCGAAGACCCGCGCACATACAGCGTCTTCACCATCTTGTTTGAGATTGTGAGTGGATACACGACTATTGGAATTAGTATCGGGTTGCCGGATCAATCGTACAGTTTCAGTGGTGGCATGTATACGGGAAGTAAGATCATTATGATTTTGGCTATGTTGAGAGGAAGGCACAGAGGGTTACCTGTGGCGCTTGATCGGGCAGTTAGGCTACCAGGGAAGAGATTGGCAGAGATGGAAGAGGAAGATGCGGAGATTAAGAGTATTTTTTCTCAGTGAGTGGGACGTAGCGAATCGAGCAAATGTTGGAACTGGTCAGCGAATCAAAACCGTAACTTTACCCTTGGGGTTCCTGGATGACTGAAGCAATGTGACAATGGACTCTTCTTCCCTAATAGCCTTAGCATCTGAGTCTGATCAGCAAGTTCAGATACCTAAGGTGTTCACAAATCGCGAGATTGGTTCAGTGTGGCTTGAACCTCAGCACAGCAAATTTGTAAACAACTCCGGCAGCAGAAGTTTTAGACTACTAAAGCTTTGTATGCTCTCCTTCACGAGCTTCTACCACACGAATGTTCTTACTTTACACGATAAAGACAGATCATGCTGAATCTCCTTGAGTAAGAAATTTCCACTAAGGATGATATCTAAGGGCGCGCTCTCCAGTATGTAGAAATCCAATAAGAAGCTTTCTCCTTCGTTGTCTTATCCAAATCGCCATATCACTTTCTGTGTCATGTCTGATGCACAATCTGTTGACCCGTCTGCAAAACTTGGCTCGACTCAGGCGTTGACAATCAGCAAGTTCGGACCCTGGCGGACGCGAAGTAGGCATCTGACTCGTTGGTGGGCACTATACTTGAAGGTGTCAGGAAAGGTTACTATGCCAGACCCATTTTGCTTGCCCAAAGACTTTGAAATTGTGAGCAAACCAAGATCTAAGCATTGAAATATATAGAGACAGGTTCCGCTTACCTTCTTCAACAATGGCCACTAAACCACTGAGTCAAGTGGCCAGAAACGCGAATACGGTGTTGAGATTAAGACCTAAGGTCCACAACAATTGTGCTTACTATTGGCAATAGACAAGACCATCGTAATGGTAACAAGGAAGCCGACTATATACACTGACAAGGCCGACTCTGGTCACCAGTCGCGAACCACTGGCTTTCGAAAGAACCTGTGTGAAGCACCTGGGAAAGACGGTTCACGTGGCCATGTGCTTTGGTTTGCAGGGCCGGCTTTATCTTCGTTTTGGGTAATACCCAAGAGCCTGTGCTCTTGCTGAAACGACACGTCTATTTCTCGGCTTGGAGATATTCGGATGGCAGTCGATTCCTCAGCCTCAGGCAAAGCAGGGCTTAGGGAAAGACCGTTTACGCTATGGATTTGATCCTCGAAAACTGGACGGGTCGCCTCGATGCTGTCCTCGAGCGGCCGGTGGCCGCTCTCGTCAATGTTGTGCCCAACGTCATGCTTTGTGGCGATGTATCCGATCAATCCTTCACGTGGGCGAGTGCAAGAGACATCAGCCATAATCTAGACGATTATAAGCTAACGCAGTAACGAGGTGCATGCTTGACATGCGGGGCAGTCCTGCTAAGTACTTCATACTAGACTGACAGATCCCGCCCGTGGTAGCACTACAGTAGTGCAATTGTACCGACACATGCATGAGAGTGGGATCAAAGGTCGCAGTCGGCACGCTGCTATTTGCTAAGTGGTGGCGACACCCTAGCAGCAGAGAAGGCTGGGCCACGCCAAGATCAAATCCTGGTGCATGTTAGATCCGCCCAGACTGTGCTGCAGCAAGGCTGAGCTCAAACCCGATGAAGTGCACTTTCATTGGAGATACAATCATTCCACCTGACTTCAACTTATCGACGGACTAGCAGCTTTTATCAACGGCACTCCAAAACGCATGCGCAGTCCTTTTGCTTCGATTGCCAATATGATGGAGGCGTGAAAGTATCTGAGAGCCTCACACATTGCAACAGCAGGATTGAACCTTTACTCCCATCTCTTCAGAACATCGCCCACAGCGATTAGATGCCTTTCGATCACCCGAACATGCTCTTGACTCCTCGGCGTGAACTGAACTCTGAATGGCTTCGGTCCCGTGATTAGCTTCTCTTCGTATGCATCCGTATCGATCTCTATTCTCTCCCCTGTAATCTCATCAACGGCGTGTTCGATACGAAAAGCCCATAGCAGACCTGCCAACATACGCCACTGCGTACGTTCAGCGAGATGGATACCTGCGCAAATACGGCGGCCAGCACCGTAAGTGTAGTGATCACGGTGCTCATAGTCTGGGCTTGATGCATATTCAGTTGCCAGTCCTGGGTGGTTGAGATAGCGATCGGGGTCGTAGACGTCGGGTTTTTCGTATTGAGAGTGACTAAGTGCCCATTGAGGAATCATCACTGTGGCATCTTTGGGCTGAACGTGTAGTCAGTAACCATTGACCAGGTACAGTTTCGGAGCAACTAACAATCAGCATGCCCTCGTACCAGTTGTCTTCGGTGCAACGATGAGGGATTCCTGTCGGGACTCTGTAATGATATGTCAGAAATCGAAAGCTTCTACGAACAAATTACTCGCGCTGAACTCACACTGGACGTATTCGGAGGCCTTCTTTCATGATACAGTTGATATATGGCAGGTCTTTGAAGTCGGCGAATGTGGGTACTCTACCCACACCACAAATAGCATCGAGCTCTTTTTGGGCCTTGTCTTGGACCCACGGATGCGTGGCAAGAAACATGATGCTGGTCCGCATAGTAAGGGAACTGGTCTCTGCGGCGGCCTGCATCAGAGCTCCTACAAAGTTAGCAAGCTTCGTTCCCCGGAAAGCGTCATTGAGCTTGATGTTTTCATCATCGAGCAAGTGATCCATTAGTGAAGCCCGTTCAACGCCCTTGCTGCGTCTCGCTTCGACGTGCTCTCGGGCCTTTGTCCATATCTTGGTCGGTATATTGAAACCTTCCTCTGCGCGTCTGGTCGAGCTGAGCCATTGCTTTGGTACCCACTTGAAGATCGGAAATTGCTCGGTTGGCAAATATGTGCCTGGACTTAATGCTGCATTTACCTGTATGATGCAATCAGTTTCTATTGTAGGTGAACGTCAGGAGGTCTGGCCGTACCGCCTCCATTGCCTCGTAAACGCTCTGTAACAATCAGATACTGTCTTCTTTCGTCTCCATCATGAACTTACTGTTGCCCAAAAGTCATCGTTCGATGTTGCCCGTTGTCCGAACAGAGCAATGGACGAGAAAGAAGCAGTGGCTCTCTCGATATGCTTACTGAAGTCTTTCGAATTGACGAGTAAATCGTGCATGAGGGTAATAACCCTTGCCCAGAGATCAGCGCTGCGACGTTCATCTTGATAGAGAGTGGGTGCTACCTATCGCGCTCGGATCGTGCAAATACTTACTCTGCTTCTGATATCTTAGCCAATTCGCCATCAAGCTTGACAGGAGCAAAGAATTGCGCAGTAATCTTGCGTTGCGCCCTCCATCCCGCATCCGCATCCATGTTGGCGATATTTTCACCTTTCAAAGCGATGTGATATTGCTCATCTTGTGGCCTCGAGGAATAGATTGCGCTTCGCTTGTCTATAAGATCATGCACTGCGCGCCTGCTGTTGAGCACTATCATCGTACCCTTACCAATCTTGAGGGAAAATACTGATCCATATTGTTCACTCCAATCTTTGAATCTGGGCATGATAAGTGAGCTGTAGATCATGGAAGATGAGTATATTGACCTTTTGTACAGATCTTTGTCGACAGCAAGATGAGCATTGCCGACGATAGGATAAGTTGGCGGTCCTGGAGGCAGGTGCTTCTCGCGCGATCCGAATCGTACAAGTTTCAAGAGTATATAAGCGCCTCCCAGTAATGAGAGGAACCAGAAATCGGAGACGGTCCCCAGTGTCATAGTCATGATGCTCCCTGTTGATGAAAATCTAATTGCAGAGAGCGAGTGTGGTTCCTCAAAGCATATTGACGAGGTTGCGTTGCATACTTATTATGGGAAATCACCTGTAAGACGAGATTATGTGAGATCTTAACCCCTGCAACACGCAAAACTCATCGCCAAGGTCATTGGTCAAATGAGCCTATAACCTGGCATTGTGGAGGCTAGTGCAAAATCGTAAGGCTTTTCAGCCGCGGTGCTTGGACCTAGTGGTGGATACAATCATTCCGCCTCGTAGATAAGGAATGCCCAAAACCGATTTTGGGTACAGGTTTGATGAGGCCGCAATCCCTCAACCGGACATATCACTGAGCAAGTGTCACATCAAACGTTCCATCCAAAGGCCTCAAAGACTGCCCTCATGATCACAGCCACTACCAGCTCAATATTTGAGGCAACATGAGGGACAACCAAGTACGAATGAAGTCTTCGTTCTCCACAGTTGACTTTGCTAAAGCGTTGGAGCAAATACTTGCTGACCTGATCGAGAACAGCGCCATCAGAGTAGTACGTAAATTGATCTTCCAGAGGAATAGGATATATCTTCTCCTAGAACGCGCTGACGTCGAGACACTATGGCAATTTCGCTTTTGTACACTTAGACAGAGATTGTTAAATTAGGAGAGTCATAAGGTCAGTGCTGCGTTATCGCAATCGGTGCTTGCCGAAGTGTGCGCACCACCTCACTTTTGGTCCTATCTACAGAGGTAGTCAGTGGATTAAGTTCCCATGATACCCTGATTGGGTAGAGTCTCCTTATGCACGTAGTGAGGATACACAAGGCCAAGGTCTCATCTACGGTAGGGAGTAGGACTAGCCTCTAAGCCCCGCTTCTCTACCACAGTACTAGTTCCTCACACAGAATCGACAGCCACTCGTTAAGGCTGTAGTACTATTGTACTGGTCATACATATCATTTGAGACTGTGTCTAGGCTCTAGGTAAGGGAAATGCCTGCCTTTTGAGCTACTGTAGGAAAACTAACATCTTCACCCAGTACATCTTATGCAGGATGTCTCCTAACTGCAGGGCTTCCTGTAATGTGCACCAGAACTGAGGTGGTCCGCATATTTCAGCAACCACTATAACTGCCTTTTACGTCTACATTACCAGGTATGGTGTTTCAGATCACAAATGGAACTATGTAGAGCTCAGGAAGTGTATAACCACGATATCAAGGTCTAGCTACTGTCTCACCAGACGTAAAGATGCTGGCTAGAGTCACGCTCAGTTTCCTCAAGTGACGATACCCAATCACTAACGGTCCTCATTTCATCCGCCAAAAGTGGACCGATCAGCTTTGTTGCGAAGTCTGTATGCTCGTTCAGATATCCAGCTATTGCATCTGTACTGTTGATTCATTATGTTAGGGCATTATACAAGAGAAGTCAAGGATTATTGCACTTACAGCAATGTTATATGGTACCCGCTACATCAGTAGTTGTTTGTATTAGCTTTGCCCAACACGATTCTGTGATGCTGTAGAAGAAAACAGTGCTTACAGCTCCCATGAATATCTTCCTGCAGCTTCAACACAGCTCCCTACAACCATTCCCCCGATCAAGATATGCGTGATCTCCCGCTGTTGAAGTCGACGATCAAGCCTTGCTTTAGCGGAGTCGCTAGTAGTAAAATTCAATGCGTCAATGATGTGAACCTCGAAACTTCAATCACAAAACCACTTCAAGAAAGTGAACTCACCTTTTGTTTGAATATCCACATACTAACAGGTCGTATTCTTCTAGAACGCCCGGTTCTAGGCTTCCGAAGATCTCGGTACCCCATCTTCCATCTTCAACAGTCATTGAGCTGGTGTCCTGCAGGCCGGTAGCGTCCGTATGCTGCCAACCCTCACAGTTTTCTTCGTATGGCGTTTGGTGTAATGTATACAGGATTGGGAGATGATACCTCCGGGCTGCGCTAACAAGCTCTTTTAAGTGGATTATCGCATTCGACGTAGCCAGTGACTCACTGACAAGACCGTTCAGTTCGCAGGTAGGATAAAGGAATTGGTTGTAGACATCAACAATGACTACTGCTGTCTTAGGCATAACAGGCTTCGGAGAGTTGCGGGACGACATGATGAATTCCGTACGGCAGCTTACCCTGTTTAAGTATTTTCTACGGAACAGTTGAGTACCACGCGATACCCGATGCGTGTCTAGTGAAGCCTAGAACAATGCTGAGAGATGATCTACCGAAAGTAGGAGGGCCTAGTAAGCAAGGTCGTGTGCATCAGATCAACTTTGAAGCTTTATGGAAAGATCGTTACCTAGATTCATTCTTGGTTTGACTTCAACTCAGCTACTCTCAGATCTCTTTCCTGACAACCACATCCCGCTGCAGGCGTTGTGACAGGCGCGCTGGCTTCTGTTGATTCAGTCCCCCCGTGAACTGAAATGGCTGCCAAAACAGCTTGAGATGATGGTAATACAACGCCCACGCCCACGCCCATGAAGGTAAGAAGGCGTCTTTATGGAGTCTGAAAGCATCGCAGCCTAACACCGTAGAACGTCCGGTATTCCGTTCAAGAGTACATGATAGCCGGTAGGCGTCATGCATCCACCTGAATTTGCGCCGCAATGAGCTGGACCACCACGATGGAATAGCCTTGCGTATGTCTTATTTCATTCCCAAAGACCATTTGGCAGCAAAATCTCCTTAAGTTCTCAACGATACAGGCATGGAAATATGGATTCGGCAGCCGGGAGATGATTACTCAACATCCATATAATGAAACAGAAAATTGGAAGCCGAGTACCAGCAAAAACTCTAGCTTTCTAGTAAGCAGCACGACAAGCATCAGAAACGTCTTCTAGTGGTCGCAACGGTGCTGCACGCCATCAAGTGTGCTGCGGTGTCTTGCGACCTGTTGAGCCGCGGATGCACCTCTTAAGCATTATCGTCACGTTATACACACACATACACACACAGATGTTTCACAAGTATAATCGTTGGCTAGCAAATCGCTACCTGGAGATATCGGTAACGTGCATAACGACTGCTGAACAGTATTACCTCTGGCACAAATCACTTCATAGACACCCTGTGTGCTACCGTTGGTGCCAACACACGTACAGATTACTAAACAACCTTGTCTACTGTCGGCTTGTTGATGCCGCTCGATGTCGATTGCATCGAGGCTTAAGGACATCTGCGGACTTTTGCATTTTTCTCGAGAGCTCAGACGGTGGCTGATCGCGCCTGGGCTTGAGGGTTCACGAAAACAGAGGACATGACCGGGTTTCTTTGGAAGCATTGTTGTCGTGTTTATGGTCAATGCTGCTGGATTTCTTGAACGTGGTGGCCATGGAGAGAATAACGGTGCCTTCCTCTGGATATCTGGCGGCGACTGCTAGAGCGCTACATAGTTTACGCTGTGCCTAAACATACCAAACGCAAGGAATCCGTTGAGATTTTCTAGGTGCTGGTGGAGGACAAAGTCCCTTCATCTTGCTGAATAAAGTGTTGTTCTATCGGATATTGTATTCGCAGGAAGTCTAGCGCAACAAATATTACTCCACCAGCTTCACACATGATCCACTCTACAGATGGCACATCGCAATTAAAATCCAAGTCCCTTCTCGTACTCCCTCCACGCTGTTCCTATCGGCTGAATCAGTGTATAACTCTCCGTCGTGCTGCCCAGCCTCTGCACGCCATTAACCATGTACAGCGGCGTGACTTCTCCGTCCCCACTGAAGAACAACTTTGGTCTCTCCCTGCGATTGAACGTCTCCACACCCCCATCTGTAAAGCTGACCGTCGAATTAAACGCCTCCTGCAGCTTGAATGTCCAGGGCCCTGTCAGCTCGCGGGAAAACATGTGCGCACCAACGCGAGGGTATTTCTTGTTGAACTCGGAGATGTCGATCATCCAGTGTGCGAGCGCGTGCCAATTCCCGCGCTTGTCACGCCAGAGAAAAGGGTCTTCGGCCCATGTGGGCGAGTAGTCTGAGGTGTTCCAGGGTGCGGTGAAGATCTGCTTGTAGGGTCCGTTGTAGGATGGGGCGGTGAAAATCTTGAGATCTTCTGCGGCGAGAATGGTCTCGTTTGTTGGGTTGCTGGGAGACCAGAAGGGTGCTGGGGCGGGGTTTGTGCCGTTTATGAGAATCTTGAAAGGGCTCCAAGGACCGCGGATTGTTGGTGCTGCGGACACGGAGATATTGTTTGGCCATTGCGCTCTGCCGAACCCTAATGTCAGGCTCTGGTGTAGGCAATTAGGTGTAATGTGAGAAAAGCTTGACATACTTGTTAATTCCGCCACATTGCTTGGGGTCTGGTACATCAACTCCGATGCTCCAGAGCAGATACTTCTCATCCGCTGGACTCCAGTAGACATACGCGTTGTGTCTAAAGCTGCCAGTAATGTTCTGCTTCCACACGTAAGGCCCCTGCGGTCCACTTGTGCTCTCGGCTCTCGCAATGAAACTCGTTGGCCGCCATCCACTAAGTCCACAGCCGTGTGCAAATTGGTCGTAGATAAGATGGAAGAGTTTAGGGTCGTCTTGATCCTGAACAATTTGGCCTCCCCAGGAGGAATTGCCGCGATTGTTGTAGTAATCGGGCGCGCTGTAGTCGGTATTGTTAAAGCCCGTGTGCCTAGTAGCGGGCGCGAGGTCAAGACGCCCGCAGTCGAAGCCGAACCAACCGGGATCACACTTGCAAGTCAATGTAGTGTCTGTGTCAGAGTTTGGGAGGCAGAGGCCATTCAGGCTGCAGTCCTCATCGGTGGAGCATGCCTGTATGCTGGTGGCTACTACGGCCCAGATGGTAAAGGAAAGTGGTGACCAAAGACGCATGGTAATAAACGCCCATTTAAACTTTGAACGTCCCGCCAGGCGCATTTCTCGTTCTCTCAGATGGTAATATAGACAGCAGCGGGGATCTCGCCAAGGCACACAAATGGAGGTAGATGTCCCGAAAGTGCTGTGCCGGAGCAACTCTGATAATCTCTTTCCTGAACAGGATGGGATATATGCACCCCGCATGAGCCGAGCGCATGAACCATATTACGCACCAAGTATGTCCGTGCAAAGTGCGAGGTGGTGAGCGGATCACTTTGATAATGCTCGTGGTCCGAGTCATAAAGGATCAGCTGGCTATATGCATGTAATTGTCCACGAAATTAGCCCACAATGATGCGGGTCACTTAAAATAGCATTTGGAAGTGCAGACAGTAGTAGTATACGGGCCAATCAAAACCGCGGCCAAGATTCATTCCTGTCCTATGATGCATCGCTCGATGTTGTGAAGAGACTGAGTACAAAGGGTAGTGTCGCTAAATTACGCTCACATGAGGAGAAGATCAGAAAGAAGCGACTGGACCAAAGGTCCTTTCGAAGATATGAGAATGTAGAGTGTCCAACAATTACAAACACATTCGCTGAAGCGCATCGAACCTTGCACGTTGTGGATGCAACCAAAGCGTATACCTATAGCCGACCTTGTAGAAGGTCGACGTGACTAGCAATGCAAAGCAAGAAAGCAGAGCACAAGGAAATCGTTAGGCTGCGAAGCCGTAAAGTGAGGACGATCATACGGCCAGGTTCGCTGATGGGGCGGAACGCTGCCCGAATATTGTAAGTCTATGGGTCGTGAACTCGTTTGTATGAGGGTATCTGATTGCTTTCGGCCGTGATATCTGGAACCGCGAATGGCTGCGGCCCCTCAGGAGTTCGGGTACTGATGTTGTACATGTGGACGGGCGACTTTTACCGATACAGGATGATAGGATTGGCTCTGCGATCGTACCTTCCTGGTGTTGATGGAGAAGCATATACGAACGCCGTTGGTGTGGTTCGTTTTGTATCGACCTCAACCAGTTTTTTCTTTTCGGCATCCGGGTCGTAAGTATAGTCGGCTCCGACCAGGACTTTGAGTTCTCGAGTGCTGAGTGGGAGCTGGTATTTGAAGTTGCCACGCACCAAGAGTTGGAAAGGATACTTTGACACTTCTTCCCACCGTTCTGTTCCGCCAGCTTCGGTCTTGTTGCCTGGATTTGTCAGGCGGATTTCCCCTATCGATGAGGCGTTGTGTCGATGCCAGAATGAGCCATCAAAGTTTAATGGCGAGTCGAAATGAACAATTCGACCCAGTAACATGGTACGGGGTTCACCAACGTCTGGATCTCCAATGGGGTCTGTGCCTTCATCGACCCCGTCATGCTTTCTGCCGGTCCCCTCAGTATCTAAGGCCTCAACATTCTGCCAGTCTTCCTCGTTGTCGTGTGACACGCCATTGCCATGGTCGTGCCACCATTTGTCTGAGCTAATGTGCTTGCTTTTCGCGAAAATGCTGACGTCCATGTCTGTAATGGTCACGCCGACGATATTCGGATTGACTGCGTCAACAACAAGGTCTAATATCAGTTCTTCTTGGCTTGCAACCACGTTGCGGATCTGGCGGATGTTGACGTGGTCGAGAGGCTTGGTGGTTGCGAAGACCAGTCCGACGGAACTGAAGATAACGACCAGTAGTAGAATGGAAAGGACCAAGCACCCAGCAAATCGACGACACCATCCACCTTCATTACGTTGTCTGCGATCCAGCTGCCTCTGAAGGCTGCTGAAGGTCACGCTGTCTCTTCGACGTGGAGTCCGGACGCGAGGGCTTCGAGCTGATGGGATGAGTGGCGTTCGTTCATCGTCAGCGACAATGCCAGCATCGATGTCGTATGCTGACAACTCCCCATACTTGTTGTTGCCACTAATAGTACCGTTCTGGACGGTGAAATTGTGGAACCGAGGACTGTTCGGCTGCGACGGGTGCCGAGAGGACGGGCCGCGCCCGCGCGAAGATTGTGACATCGAGGCAGCATCATCGTTGAGTAGAATGTGTCCTAACCCGCCGCGACCTTGCCCATGTCTGCCAATGTGGTGGTGGTGGCTACCTGTTGCAGCGCGACCAGAGCCAAGTCGTATTGTGCCTTCACCACGATCTAGGCCATCGAGGTCGAGATTTGGGTTGTTGTACGGATTTGTGAACTTCATGCTGCTCTTCTTGCCAGGATTCTTGTGTTCGTTGCGGATCGCAAGACGCGGGTCAGCAAGACTTGCAATCGATGTCATGCTGGGCGTTCTCGAGTGGTGACCACCTCGACTGCGATGGGGTTGTTGTTCAGGAGGGTTGGACTCGTATATGAAAGTAGCATCTGAGTCCGAGGAATTGGCTTCGTCAACTGCGCTAGCAACCTTCTGTTCGAAGACATCTGCTTTGGATGAAGCTTTGCGAGAGCTTGAGTTAGTGTTGTAGTAGAAATAGCTGAGTGACGGAGCATAAGCAGAAACAGTCATCTCTGGGCTTGCAGGTGGTGACATGGTCGCTATCGATCGCCGGTCATCGTAGGAGCGCAGGGACGCCTGACTCCCGATTGAAGACGCGGTGTTCGAACGTGAGCCCATGCCAGGCCTGCTAGGGATGTGGTAGTGATATGAAAGCTGCGAAGACCTACCAGTGCCCGAATGAATTGACGGCGCCTTCCGCTTCGGAGGCTTCCTCTCTTTCTTGGGCCGAATCGTCTCGTTGCTTGGCTTTAATCGCAGACTTCCGTCGACACGCCCTGAGGTGGAGCGGTCTTGGTTGCTGATAGTGGCCTGTGCTATCGACGGGACAGTCTCCGTCTCAACTGTCATATTGCGTAGGGGTGGGTCGCGAGCGGCTCGGGACGACAGCGAGGTCAACGAGGGCTTGGTGGAGACATTGCTGCTGACGCGATGGGTTGACGACGACCGCTTTTCCTGCATCTTGCCCTTGCCGCCGTTCTTGGTGCCACTGTCGCTCCCGCTGCCAGTGCTGGCCTGCATGTTATTGGGTCGGCTGCTAAGGTCTTCGGTAACCTTTGAAGAACTGACGTCATTGCGTTCTTCCTCGGACTTCTTGTGTATTGTTGACGTGGTCGACGTGGTTGCTGTTGGAGTAAAGCTGCGATAGCCGTTAGCACGATTCGCTGGTATAGTTTTTCGCACCGTGCGTAGCTGCGTCGCCATGACAAAGAGTGGGGCATTGCGGGGAAAGGCTCACCTTTGCGGCTCAACACCGTCAAAACCCGGTGTTGCAGGCAGACTAGACTCCTGCACGGTCTCCAGCTTGGGAGCCACACCGCTGGCGCCGCGGGATGGCCCCTTGATGCTCATCACAATAGGGACGTCCTCCTCGCCAGGTGTCACGACCTCTTCCTGAACGGGAGCACGGGCGGCCGAGGCGGGCGAAGGGGAGGAGTGCTGCACTATAATTGAGGGCGTCGAGGCAACCTCGGGCTTCTTAGCCTGTGTGCGTAGCGAGTTGCGACGTGAGCGGGAGTGCGAGTGAGAGCGGGCGTCAGGCGGTGGTGGAGATTTGATGCGCGGTGAGACAGGCCAATGGGGTGTGCTTTCACCAGAGACGATGGCCGAGGGAGACTTCAAGGGCCGGGGAGCTTTGATCGAGTCTGAGGTCGCAGTAGGAGGCAGCTGGGGGATGTTGGCGGACGAGAGGGCGCGCTGTATGGCGGCAGCAGACAGGCCGGGCGAGTTGGTGCTGGGCCCACGGTTAGGGCTGACGTCGGTGCTGCTCTTGCGTGAGCGCAGCGCCGACTGAGACTGAGAGCGGGCACTGGGGCCCGGCGGTGCGGCCGTGGTGCGTTGCAGATTGCGGGCGGGCGAGGCATCGCGGGAGTTGAGGGCTGAGTTCGCAGGCGACGGCGACCCGGACACGTTCAGTGAGCGGTCTCGTGCGAGGGATTGGCGGCGCATAGCGGGAATCTGCGTGACAGGACTGCTCTGCGCGCCAGACGCCGGTGCATGCACGACCGAGGCTTGGCTGGAAGTCGAGTTGTCGCGCGTCGAGGCGGCCGTGGTCTGCGTGGGCGTTGTTGACGATGACGACGTTGCCGGCTCAGCAACTTCGACTGCACCGGTGATACTTTCAAACCGTAAAGCGTCCGGCGGAGCAGCAGCGGGCGAGGTCATGTTTGCTGCGATTCGTTTACTTCAGTTGGCAGGAGCGCTCATGCTGCGCTGGGTGCACTGGGTGCCCGGGTCGAATGCCTGGACGACGAGTAACCGAACAATGGCGGTCAGCGCTGGAATGGCCCTCGCCAGCACGCGGCAGGCGCCTGTTGGACGGCGAAATTTGCTATCGCAGCAGAGGGTCCGTGGCGCGGCGAGAACAGGTGCATCTGGCAACGAGGGATGGATTGGGGTGGATGATGTGTAGTGCGCGCCGGGCCTCGTAGTCGAATGGCTGCTGGGCCGAGACACCAGCCGCTTACCAGGAACCAAGACGAGATGCGCTGGCTGCACGAAAACAGCATCGAGAAAGCAACACCCGCATCCCTCCCGCGCCGCGAATAGCATCTTTGTGTGCCCTGTCAGCTGACGCCGCGAGTGTCGCGGGTGACTGCCTCGAGCCGTCCGAACGGGCTGTGCTCTGCTTCTGGAGGCACCGCTTCAGGCTGCGACACTTCGTCTCCAAACTTGCTTCGGCAGAAGTCTGCCGCATCTGATAGGGCTGCCGCCGTAATGCGTGGCACGCTCCCGCTTGTGCAGAAGCAACGTTCGCCACCAGGGCTTCCATGGCTGTGAGCCCAACACGTGTCACCCTCCCTCGCCTGGCGCTGCATCAAAAGCAGACCAGGGGCCAAGATTCATTTGACTGGATTCTTCTGAGTCGTGACTAGATACCAAGTGCGTAAACAAATAAATACACATGTCTTGTATTCATCAACTCGATTCTGCATAAGCTACCCCTAGTGCATCCCGTAGTCGCCTTCTGCCGCAATCGTCCTCTGGCACTCAGCAAAGATGGCCGCCTGCCTTGCAACGTCCGCCAACTTGCCAATGACCTGCTTGTTCCCGTCCACAAATCCATACAACGCATATGGTATGTCCACCTCATTGCAAAAGTCCTGGACTAGCTTCTGCGTCTCTCTCAAATTGTGGCGAGGGATCCTTGGGAATAAGTGGTGGATAGCCTGAAACTGAAGACCGCCGTGGAAGAAATCAAGCCATTGCGGGCAGTCTACATCCATGGTCGTGCGCAGCATCTTCTGGGCGAAGGACTCGTGAATGCCGAGGTCCGTCGTACTCATGGCAAAATGCGACAGTGTGATTTGCACGTGCAGAGGCGACGTAAGGGCATGGCTAATGAGAACGAACCAAAAGCGGCTGAAGTTATCGGGCATCGTCTTGTAGACAACACCATAGCCGTACCAAGCCCAAAACACGGCCATGCCAGCCATCTCGAAGTAGCGATGCCACCACGCCGGGCCCTTCTTTGGGCCCTTTCCGCCGAGGAGGTACTCCAGCGACAGCCTGTAGAGATTGAAACGGGCGAACAGCATGATCGGGTAGTATGTGTAGTGCTGAATGCGTACCAAGATTTTGGCCACCGCATCGTACTCCATGACCCGCTCGTAGTACGTTGTTGTGAGGCTTTGCAGGAAGCGGTGAGTGACAGCAAAGATGGGAATGTACTGGATATCTGGATCGTGCTCGGGATTGTTCGTTACCAGATGGTGGACGTTGTGGTTGAACTTCCACCAACACGCACTTAAGCCACCCATACAAGAGGCAATAAACATTGCAATGGTCGTGTCCGTCGTAAAATCATGTGTTATACCCATGTGGCCAGCATCATGCACCGTAAAAACGAGCTGGTGCCAGACGCAGGCAAGTGGGATCGCACTCGTAACATACCAACCCGAGTGAAGAGCATAGAGGAACAGCGCGACGAACGTCCCGTAACGCAGACATTCTATGCCGTACGAAGTGTAGTTGCAGTTGTACAATCCTCGAGCTTGGATCTCTACCTGCAGATCGCGGTATTTCTGGGTGATCCTGTGCTGTGTCTCCACGTCCGTTGCGGGATATTTTGCCTTGTCGAAATCTAACTCCTCCTGCGTTCGCCTATCGAGGACAGACATCTTCGGTGACCTTGTAATGTCTTCCAAGCCCATCGAGGACACGGATGAGGACGACGAGGCGCGTGAGGTGTGAGCGGCATTTCGCTGGCGCAGGCTGGAAGTCTTATCTGCTGGCTCAAAGATTGGGCTTTGTTCTGCAGACGACGAAGAAGAAGCACTCTCATGGTCCGATGAAGAGCAAGACTCCAAATACTCTTCTTCCGAGAGCTTCTCTAGTTCCTCTTTTGTCCTGAACTTTCCTCCTTGGATCGGTGGTAAGAAGTTCGTCCACCGTCCTTCGATGCGGCCGACTTGATAACGATCCATGAGCTTGAGCGTCTGAGACGAGTGGAACCTAGGCTGCGTGTTAGATTTATAAATGCACAGTGAGCTGCGACTAACCTTGTGACCTCGTCGGTAGCATCTCGTCCTACCATATGGCGCATAGCTTTGTCACCACCTGGATGATATGGCATCCATGCTCCCACATTGAGAACTTTGTTGTCCACGATGACAATTGCTTTGCCACTGGCAATCTGACCCTCAATCTCCCTACGACTGAAGACCCTAGCCTTCCTCTGTGCTTGCACGTCCATCGTCGCGGCGTGGGGAGTTGCAGAACAACACCAAATTCAGATGTGCGGTTCGAAAGACTTGTAACGGAAGGCGGTATCAAAGGTTATTCTAGATCATGCTTCAAGCGAGAGTGAGGAGAGGCTTCGACCGGAAGAACTCTCAATTTCACGCAAAGAAGGCGGGGATAGGGTGATTCAGGTCGGACCACTGCAGTTGAGGGTCGGAGGTCTAGGCAGGGGTCGCAGTTTCGTGGCGGAGTGATGCCCCACGTGGAAACGTCCGTTTTCAGCCACTCAGCGGCTACTGTTAACACAGGACATGGTAATTGCGCAGCTTCTGATCAAACACCTAACATCGCATACCACCTATCTCAGAGAGCACGACCGTGCCACGAGAAATCGAGTTTAAGGGTGTGGCGACAAAGCAAAAGAAGGAAGGTGCTGACCTTGAGTCCCTTTGGTTCTGAAGCCGGCCATCTCCGCCATCACCAGATTTGCAAGACCTGCAACCGTCTGGTCATAGCTACCGGCCGAGGGGCGCTAAATAAGTATCCACGACACTCCTTCCCTTCTGTCCTCCACATCCTACTATTGCATTGAACGCGTAAACTTCTCAACCATGGCAAAAGATATCAAAGAGTTGGCCAAGGAGTGGTTGGAGCTTGATCAGGACAAAACCACAAGAGATGAAATCTACCAGCTACTACACCATGGCAACACAGTTGAGCTGGAATTGCGACTACGAAACAGAATTGCCTTTGGTACTGCTGGTTTGCGAGGTCCCATGCAAGCTGGCTTTGCCTGCATGAACTCTCTCACGGTCATCCAAGCATCCCAAGGACTAGCAGCATACCTTTTGAAGACCGAAGAAGACGTCAAGAAGCGTGGAGTGGTCATCGGTCGCGATGCGAGACATAACTCAGAGAAATTCGCCAAACTCACCGCAGCAGCCTTTGTGGCAAAGGGCATCAAGGTTTGGTGGTATGAGACACCGTCGCACACGCCGCTTGTACCTTTCGGCGTTCGAGAGCTGGGAGCCGCCGCCGGAGTTATGGTCACTGCAAGCCATAACCCTGCCAAAGACAATGGATACAAGGTTTACTGGTCCAATGGGTGCCAGATCATTCCACCTCACGACACAGGAATCGCACAAGCCATCTTGGAGAACCTCAAGCCTGTCACCTGGGACACATCCATTGTAGACGAACCGTGTCTCATGGTTGAAGGGTCTCTCCACCTGGTAAGGGACAAATATCACAAAGCCGTACTGTGTGCCTCGCAGCCAGATCACTCTATCAAGTTGAGCCCAGATCTTAAGTTTGTCTACACACCAATGCACGGTGTCGGACTGCCAGCTATGAAGCATTGCGTCGAAAGCTTGGGAATTGCATCGCAGATGTCTGTCGTAGAAGCGCAGGCACAGCCGGACCCGGACTTCCCCACGGTCAAGTTTCCAAATCCAGAGGAGAAAGGAGCACTAGACCTGGCTATTCAGACGGCTGATGCAGCTTCATCAAATCTAATCTTAGCCAGCGACCCAGATGCTGACCGACTTGCTGCGGCTGAGAAGGTTGGTGACAGATGGCACATATTTACTGGCAATCAGCTTGGACTGCTGCTTGGTAGTTACATCTTCGATCGTTACCCATCCTCAAAGCCTCGGGATAAACTTGCTATGCTGGCCTCGACGGTGAGCTCGAGGTCGCTGGCTGCTTTGGCCAAGAAGGAAGGGTTTTACTTTACGGAGACCTTGACAGGTTTCAAGTGGCTTGGGAACGTTGCACGGGACCTCGACAAGCAGGGCTACAATGTGGCCTTTGCCTTTGAGGAGGCTCTTGGTTACATGATTCCGCAGACAGTGCATGACAAAGACTCCATCAGCGCTGCAGCCGTCTTCTTGACTGCAGCGTCACAATGGTCCGAAAAGGGTCTGACGCCTTACGCCAAGCTACTGCAGCTCTACGAGTATCTCGGCTACTTCGAAGATGCCAACACATACCTCGTCTCGCCCTCGCCGGCAGTCACAGCGTCAGTGTTCACGGCCATCCGCGCATTGGGCAGCCCCTACCCCACCACCATCGGACCCCGCAGGATCGTGCGTTGGAGGGATCTTACGCTAGGCTATGACTCAAAGAGCAGTGACCACACACCTGATCTTCCCGTGGATCCGACTGCGCAGATGATCACCTGCGAGCTGGACGATGGTGCGGTGTTCACAGTCAGAGGCAGCGGGACAGAACCCAAGATCAAGCTTTACATTGAGTGCCAAGGGAAGACTAGTGAGGAGGCGAAGAAAGGCGCGAATGGCATCTTGGAAGATCTTCTGAGGGAATGGTTCAGGCCAGAGGAGAACGGATTGAGGCTCGCATAGGATAGGATATGTAGGGTCAGGACCTGCCGGAAAGTCGTTGAAACCGATGGAGGTGAGCAAGACGCGTCTACTCGCGCTGCCTCCTTCAGCAAATAGCAAATGTTAACAGAAGAACAAAAACCGTCAGCTACCCACGACGTTCTGTGCCTACGCTTCTTGGAGTATTAAAAGCTTGTACAGGTACTACCAAAGGTACCGTCTCGACCATGGCAGTAAATCAGGACAGAGCAGCAAGGCACGCATACGTGTGATCTCCCGTGACTTGTTATTGAGTACGTGTCGTCGTACGCGGGTAGGCATCACATTCGACAGTGCGAACAGTATGCTCAATCGAAATACATGTGCAGTATCAGCGCTCATCACAACGGGCCCCTATGACGTTCTCATCCTACATTCTGCCGCCGTGTGCGACTCGACGGATGTTGCACGGCTTCTATATAGAAACAGCTCAGGCACGCCGCGCAATCATGGGTGTACTCACGCCTTGCACCTTCTTCATCTGTGCTAACCACGCACGCTCTACGCGCACGCAAGGCTGACGTCCGCACACCATCCTAGAACGGCATTGCGACAGCAGTCACGTACTCTCGCTGCCTGGATGTACTCGCCAAACGTCAAGCCAAGATCTGGGTCGAGAGAACCCGGTCCCGGCCTGCACAAGCGGCATGGTCCTTCGAATAGTGCCCAATGAGCGGCCTCGCGCAGAGCAGGGCAAAAAGTTACTTGTCGCGCAAATGCACCGCTGGCTGCGTCTGGACTGCTGCCTCCACGGGAAAGCATGGCGGTTGCTTCCGTGCAATCGCCTGCTGCTGCGTGTTTCAGGCGATGCGTGAGATGCTATTGAAAAAGCAGGCAAACGCGCGCATCTTTGCGCGATCCGGTGTTGAAGACTGAGTTCGTCAGCAAAACTTAGGCTCAGTACAGGCTAGTGCAGCCGCGCTTCCCCATATTCTGGCGGTGCAGAGCCTATCAAGGGGCGACGATACCATAGTTTGGAAGGGGCCGTTCCGCGGTCTTGGGCGTCATGCGAGCAGAGAGTCACTGCTGCTGCACTGCTCCTTCCCCACCCAAACCTCTCTCGACCCACTCCCGCGATAAGGCTCGATCGTCAGGCATCGAACCTATAAAGCCTGGTGCTCCCCTCCGAAGGAACCTGTTTCCTTCGTCTCCCGCTCGCAACTTTCTCGGTACGCGCTCGGCCCCGCCAGAAAATGTCCAGCGCGCTGCTAACGCCGTGGCAGCTCCTCACATAGGCCCTGCGCAACAATGTCCCCGTACTAGGCTTGCGCGCTCCCTTCGCGGGATGCCCGATTGCTGGCATCCATGGCGGGGTTCGCAGAGCCAGAAACGGTTTCCACGCAACGCATTCTCTACCGCCCAGCAACCGATCGGGAACCCCCTCTTCAACGCGCTCTTCCCAACGGGCCCTGCAATTACCGCGATGCCTCCGTTGGCCCCTGTGGATGTGACCAGTTCTGGGACAAGAGCAGTGCCGAGCTCCATGATGGTAGTGCCCTGCACCGCCCGGCGAGTGAGCGTGTGCCGTGGTGTGTCTGCGGACATCATGCGTGCTTTCATCTAAGAACGCCGCGCGCGCCTCAGCAGCCGCCTCCTGCTATGCAAACGGGCATTAAGCACTTGGGGCTGCAAGTGAATGTAGACGAAGCTCAGAGTAACAACGACGAGCGGATACAGAAGTCGTTCTTTGGCAGCAGCCAGCGACCCCAGCGAACAGCCGCTTCTGAGGTCAATGGGCCCGGTCGCATGCTGCATAGTCGGGACCCTCCTTCGCAGCTCAGCTCGTCTGGCTTGCCTGGACTCCCGTCGATGTGCATGCTCTCCAATGACCGCCGCCCAGCGACTGACGACGAAGCCAGGCCTGCTGTGAACAAGCCCCGCGGGAGCGTAGCCGGGCTTGGCCTTTCAATGTTGAACATGGAGAGTATGCGAAGTATTGACCGTCAGCAGTCCGCCTCCCCCACCATTGCCGACGACAGTGTCCCACCCCCGCTCCAGAGAGCCTTCAGCGAACCGGAGCGGGCCTCTACCAGGGGCAATTCTGCCCCTGCCGACTCCATCACCCTGCTGAGCGACCTGCGCGGCCCGTTCGAGCAGATCAAGGACTTCAACCGCAACCTGCATCTTGATGTTGCTGGCGACACTATTCCCAATACGCTTGACCCGCACGAGTTCATACAGAGCGCTACTGAGGTCGCTACGCCTAGTGTTCGTGGCACGCCCGACCTACGCACTGCTGATAATGCCGTGCAGCAGGGGAAGAAGCTGATTGATACGCTGTCGCGACTGACCTCAAGCAAGCCAGGACTACACAGCTCGCCCAACCAC
This sequence comes from Stagonosporopsis vannaccii, assembly GCA_028584115.1. Classification (NCBI taxonomy): domain Eukaryota; kingdom Fungi; phylum Ascomycota; class Dothideomycetes; order Pleosporales; family Didymellaceae; genus Stagonosporopsis; species Stagonosporopsis vannaccii. Next base: position 4,804 of record VWXS01000057.1, on the reverse strand, counting down.
GTTGCCAAGGCTACCTCACTTCCTGGCCAGCAGCCCAAGTCCCCTTCGGTGCAGCAAGAGGAGCAGCTGCAAACCGTTCTTCGAGCGGCGTCACCCCAGGACCTCCAGAAGTTGATTTCCTACCTGGCGCCACTACATAACTTGCTGAACTCCATCCCAAATGTTGCCAAAACTATGAGAGAGCTTGGCCAGCGCCTGGAAGTGCTCGAAAATGGTTCTTTCAACTATGTACAACCAGAAGACCTCCACCAGACTCTTGAGATGTATGATGACAGGCTGATCACTGTTGAACATCGCATTGACGAGCATGAAAAGATGCATCAAGCGCTTGATGCTGACAATTGCAGCACCTCGCATAGCAGACGTCGCATTAATAACGTGGCAGGCTCATTCAATTCCATCTGCTCTTTGCAGTCCACGACCTCTTCAGCGCTTATTCTGGCTGCTATGGAGCGCAAGGATAAAGAAGCTGAGATTGGTGACATCAAGGGCCGGCTTGAGGTACTCGAGTCTGTAGCTGTACCTACTATGCTCAACCCTTGGGAGGTCGAGGTTGTCATGTTGCCTTGGGGTCGCGAGCTGCGTGGCATCTGGTTCTCACCCGACCAGCCTATGCACGATTCATCCAAAACCACTACCCAGGACTCCGAAGAGTGGACGCAGGCCAGGAACCTGAAACCAGCACAGAGCCTCCAGAATCTGCGCGATACTGATTCGAGCCCCAACTCTGGCATTAAAGGCATATTTAGTGACACTGAAAGTGGATGGAGCAGCCAAGCCATCAGCGACTGGGCCTCTGGGTCGACCGACGACTGGTTGTATCCCAAAGCTTGCGGAGCAAACAACCTTGTCTACAAGCGTCTGCTCAGTCGAGGTTTTGTTCGCAACGTCACCTTGCACAGCGCTAATGCTCGCGACATCCAGGCCACGCTATCTCATGCGTTCAGCGATGTGATGGAGTGGCTGCACTTCACCGACCGGGACGAGGACCAGATGGTTGCTGCGCACCCTGCTCTGCGAGCTTCCTTCATCCCATTACGCAAGGTCATGAAGGAATCCAAACTTCGCTTTCTTACGCCAAGTGAAATGTCAAGCTCAGCGCTCTGGTCAGCACAGTTTCTCGCTGCTGGTGTGGTCATGCGAGTCTCAGGTGGTAAGAGGAGGCTGTACGTCACACAGCGTGAGGCATACGTGCAACGGAGCGACGAGATGGGCAGCTCATGGACCTGGCAAGAGTTGCGGCAGCTGCCTCGGCACCAGCCAGTCCAGGACTCGCAGATGGAAGGCAACGAGGAGCATTGCCAGCCTGTCCCGGAGGCAGATGCAAAGGAGGCTTGTTGGCAATACATGGCCACGTACGATGCGCCTCCTGCCAGCGTGCACTCTTCGTTCAGCAGCCATCAGTCAGTCGAGCTTTCAATGCGCCCGGCTGACCGACAGTGGCGTCGATCCCTCACACCCAGCTCGATCCTGAAGAACAGGCAACATCAGCCGCTCTCACCGTTGAGTCTGTTCCATCAACAGCGACCCAGGTCTCTCAGCCGCACAGCATCTACTTCTGTCCTTGAGGCTCCTGGCTCGTCAAAACGTCGTTTGAACTCATCACCCACCAAGCATCCTGCTTCACAACCGATGCATTCACGAGACCCAAGTGTTTCTGCAGCCCGGCTGAAGCGCCGACGGGTAACTGGATCGTCGTCGCCACGTGAAGAAGTAGCTGCTCCAGAAATGGGTCCAGTCACGATCTGGAACCCTACTCCTCGACGCTCACGCGAGCCCCCGTCGCCTCACTTCACACATCCCGCTCTGCCAAGATCGAGCTCTGATGTTACCAGTCGTCCTAGCCAGCGATCGGTCACACGTACGAGCAATCCTGCCGCCTTCGCATACGCTACACCGGCGTCGGGACCTTTCCTTGGCGGCCCTGCGTTCGGCGGTTATAACCAAGGAGGCGACACAGAGCCTGACGACGACGACGACGACGACAGTGGAGAGGACAACGAGGACGGTGAAGATGCTGATGATGACGATGACGGTGAGCAGAGCTGGCACGGCGTGACAGATGGCGATGAAGTTAGTGTTTCATCATCGTCCGGATCAGATGCCGACACCGGTGCGCAAGAGATGGTCAGCTTTTCAGGTGACGACAGCGGCTTCGACTCAGAGAACGATGCGTCGCAATCCGATGGAGATAGAACGCCAACGGCACGCCGACGGCGGCAAGACGAAGACGAGGACGAAGACGATGATGACGGAGTCGAGATTTTCGATACGTTGTTGGAGGTACTGGAGCCCAATCACCACCAGTGCACGCTATACGAGTGTGACGATTCCTGCTAGACCGGCCCGTCTTCCCTCCCTTTCCCCCGGCGCAAGGATAGGACAGGAAAAGCGCCGCGAATGCCATTCGCATCCCAACCAAAACTATTGTTTATGATTCTCGAGGGTAGGTATATACGGATGGATGGACGTTAGAAGGGAAGGGCGAGTTTGGGCCTGTGTTTTTTTTTTCTTTTTTTGGGGGGGTTTGCTGGATGTGTTGGCGTTATTGAGCGGATCTTTTTGTAACATAGTGTCTCACATCTCGGGCTGGATTCATGTTTCTTCATGTTGCGACCATCTCATCTTTGGCCCTGGCGCGCGATGCGGGGTTGTATAAAAACTGGCATAGCGAGCGCAGCATGGCGGCGGTTGCCAAATCTCTCCCCTTTTTTCCAGTGGCAGAGTAGCGGAATACATGCATGAATGATATCGACGTGACTTGGCTGACGTGACTTGGTTGACGTGACTTCAATAATATATCGCTGGCAGAGTAAAGACAGTCAATGACATGGGACTAGCAGTGAAAGACAGTCAATAACACAGGACTAGCAGTAGAAGGACATTTAATAATATGTGACTAGCAGAGAAAGACCAATTGAGCTTGATGATATTCGTAAGCCTGTTGTCGGCTATCTGATATATGGAGATGCAGCAGCCTGTTGAAAGCTCGGCGCAGACTGGAAGCCGTGGCGGGAGAACAAGCCAGCGCAGCTGCTAAAAGACAAGACGCGAAAACCGTAGCTCAGCAATGCATGTGTCGTTCGTAAACGTGTCATGACCTCCTAAACGCCAACCCTAATCACTGATCTCCAGAGTCCCTTGATGGAGAGCTTGACGCTGTCCCAGTCGCGGTCGCGGCAGGGCGGCGTCGAGGCGTCCTTGGAGGGCGTCTTGGAGCGCTCTGTACTTGTGCGGCTCGACGTGGACGAGCGTGAGGGGCCGCCGCGGTCCAACGAATGCTTCGAGTGTACGCTATCAGTCTTGAGGCCCGCAGGATGCTTATTACTAATTCGCTCGTGCGAGTTCACCGTTTCCTGGGGCCTCTCCTCATGCTAATCGATGCCGTGTTGCTGCTTGAGCTTTTCTAAGTTCTCCTGGCGCTCGGCGAGATCGTTGGCGGCCTTGATCATCTTGTCTGGCTGGTGATATAATACTGCGGTCGTCAGCTTCTCCGCCATGGACGTGCAGCGGGGGTGCGTGGGCGTACCGACGAGGTAACGGTTCTGGAAGTTGAAGCCGTTCAGCTTGTCGCACGCCGACTTTGCGTCCATGACGTCCTCATAGACGACGAATGCGGTGCCCTTGGTGTTGTTGGCGATGCCCTGGCGGATTTGGCTGGAGAGACGTCAGTACGGCGCGCCGGGACGATGGGGCCTGACAGGCAGAGGAAGCGACATACCGCACCGGGCCGAACTTGCCAAAGAGGTCGAAAAGCTCCTCTGGGGTGACGTTGAAGCTGCGAGGGGTGAGTACAAGCTGGTGGGAGCAACACAGGGGGCCCACCTCAGGTTCTTTACGAAGAGAGCTCTGTGCAGAAGCGGCAGATTAGCGGAGGTCGTGTGGACAGGCGGCATGCATGCGACCGCGACTGCGACAGCGAGAGGCCCGCCGGGCAGAGGCGGCAGGCGGACGCGGACTCACCGATTGACTTCGGGGGCAAGCTTTCCACCGCGACTCATACTTTGGCGACTGTGGCGGAGTGATCGGAGAGGGCGTCTGGGTGCACGGTCAGAGAGCGGCGTGGGGTGGATGAGGTAGTGAGAGCAGCGCGGCGGGTCGCAGAAGAGGCGCTAGGCCAAGGGGGTCACGTGACCGGCGAGTTGGAGAGCAGGGCGGCCGGGGAGGAGACGAGAGGAGCGGCCGGGGAGGGCGCCAGACGGGCGCGCAGGTGGCGGGCAGCAGGGCGACGGTTGCGAGGCTCCCGTGTCGGTTGTGCAGACAGCGTGCAGCTCCACGGCCGTGCTGTTGCTGCTGCTGCTGCTGCGGCGGCGGCGGCGGCGGCGCTGGCAGGCCGTGAGGAGCACCCAGTCGGAGCCGTCTGCGGCAGCGAACGAGGGCCTGACGCCGGCAGCGCTCGCAGGTCCCCCAACTCCCCAACTGCAGCGCCAGAGCCACCACCGCTGGCCGTCCCACCGCGCGCGTGCATGCACTCGCTCCCTCTGCTCGCGCCCGCTGTCCGCTGCGCCCGCCCCTAGCCGTCGCGCGCCGCCTCTCCGCCGGGGCGTCTGGTGCGTTGCGCTGCTGCTCTGCTGCGCTCGGCGACACGCTCCCCACAACCACAAACCTCCGCAGCTTCGCCCACCTCTGCCAGCACCACCCACCCGCCGCCGCACGCCCACGCCCACGCCCGTCCCGCGCGCGCCCGGCACCCGAGTCGCTCCGCTGCAGGACATGCTTGCGCCCGCCAGCGCCGCCCTCCCGCCCCGCGCCGCCGCTGCATAGCTTCGACGCCCCGAGACGCCGGCCCGAGACGCTCCTCCGC